>VYXC01002724.1:67190-160711 GCA_013397175.1 Platysteira castanea | reverse complement strand
CCCAGGGATACCCCAGGGATACCTCAGAGGTACCCCAGGGTTCCCTCAGGGTTCCCCCAGAGATACCTCAGGAGTGCCCCAGGGGCGCCCCCCGTGCCCCGCGCTGTTGCGGCAGCGAGCTGACTGATCTCTCCGCGAGCCTGGACCCTGCAGCCCGGCAGGGCTGTCGGACAGTGCGGCGTGGTGGTACCTGTCTCCTGTCTCAGCCTTTACAGCCACAGCCCCACCAGCGCCTTTACTCTCGGCTGGTGCGCACAGGCACAAGAGGTGTCCCCGAGGGGCCCGGGCACCTGGGTCCGGAGTTCTGTGTGATTTACCGGGCACTCCGCTGAGGGCGAGCTGGCTTTAAAGACTGCCTGGAGTACCTCGGTTGATGCCTCTGGGCCCAGCCGCTCCTTGCCGTGACTGGAACGCCGCTCCGCCGAGTTCCCTCAGCGTTCCCGCCCCGCTGCCTCAGGGCCAGCGCCCAGCGCCGGGCAGCCGGCTCCATCCTGATAGGCTGCGCTGCTGAAAAAACATTATGTCAGCCAGGGTTTAAGTGCTATATATAGTGTGTGGACAAGACTACAAACTCCGTGGATCTGTCTTTGACCAAGAGGTAGCATGGTTTTTTAAAAAATCCCAAACACCAGAACAACTACCCCCACACCTCTTGTTTTACACCATGATGTCACCCGAACTGCTGACACCAGAGAGCCCTTACCATTGCTTTGTATTGCAGAACACCTGGGACAGTTGCTCCAGGCCTCTAACCACTGAAGTCATTAGCTGCACCCCAGTATAAAGGTCAGCCTTGCAGCTTTGGAAGGTCAGTCTATTTTTATTGCCTAGAAATACGTTTAAAAAAGGTGCTTCTCAATTTACAGTCACTGTGTTATACTGAGTTTGTTTTTTCTTTTTTTCTTCTCAAATGTGGTGTATTTTGTGGAATTGGAATGAGTCTGCAACACAATTTAGGCTTAACCATTTACTTCCAGCCATCCCATGCATATGTGTGTTTTACTGCAGTGTGTTCATCTAATTACAGTGCATTTAGGGGAAGTCTGAAGGCCTTGATATTAATGGAAACACTTCCACCAATTTCAAACTGAAGTTTTTTTATCATTTGGTTGCTATTTTTCCCTTTATTTTCTCTTTCACCTGCTCCTCCCCATGAAAATTTCCAGAAATCTGCTTGTTCCTCATTGCAGTTAAAGTTTTTTGGTATTATTGAGAAAGGTTTCCATGTTGGTGTAAGTGAATATGTCAGCTTGAATGCCCTTGACAATATTAGGGTCCCTAGACAGAATGGAGGAAAAAGGAGAAGCCCCCCTGTGAATGCAGTTCCCTTAAGATTTACCTCATTGAGGCTCATTTAGATATGATTCAGATGTGATACTTACAATCTGAATTATTTCACATGGATATTTCCTGAGTGCCCAGTAGAATTCTCCCATTGTCCTTGTCTTTTCTAGCCTCCTTATTCTTTACTCAGCTTGCTAGCATGTGTTTGTGTACAGGACAGACTTGCACCTAGCAGAATCTTGGCTTTCCTGGCATACTGCCTGTTTCCTCTGAATTGGATGTGTCCCAGAAAAGAAGATGATACAACATAGGAATGGGAAATACAAGAAGCTTCAACAGTTATGGAAGTCATAGGAACAAAACCAAGAGAGGTAATGGAAAGAGATCTGGACCATCTTTTTTCTAGGGTCCTCAGCAAACTTCAGTAGCTTGAAGTGACTGCAGTTGATCTGCCACAGAGCCTTGCACAAGTGTTCTTTCCTCCAGAGTTGCTGTTGTACTGTCACATACTGCAAATGGGATGGCATTTAGAAATTGCATGAGCTGCTTACACAGAGAGCAGCTCTAAGAGAGGGAGAGCAAATAATGCCTATGTAGCCACGTCTTTTGCATAAATAGTTTTCCTGGGGTGCATGTTGAATACTTTGTGAAAAGCAAGACAAGAACCAAAAGGGTATTATTGAAGGCTATTTCTCTCCTGCTACTAAGTTTTAAAATGTGTCTCTTTTGGTTTCCTTACTCCACACAGAAACTTACCCTACCCTAATTACTAGGTTTGCACTGGCACATCTCTATACTAGGCATTGAGACAGATTTTGAAATATATCCAGGTTTATGAAAAGGGATTTTTTTAGTGTCTTGGACAAAATTTGCTAGGAAACCAATCCTGAGGCAGTTATTTTGACCATCATTTGTGACTGTAGCTAAACTAGATGTGAATAGTGTAAATGAAGGACTTGATGTGCTACACAGGAAAAATGTTTCCTAGCTACTGTGAAATCACTTAATAATTGAAACAATATGATTTCACTGGCCTTCATTCCATAAGAAAAATACTGTTTCAAAGATAATGAATGTTGCAGGTCTCTTGATGAAGTGTAATCAGGAAAGAGAGCAGACTTCTCTAATCCTTTCTCCATTGGCATAATCTCTTATGCTGGCCCATCCCTTACGGACTTTGGGTCTCTCTTCATTTGGCACATGTAAATTGAGCAGTTTTTCTCCAGATGGAAACCACATCAGCAAAACATGAATGCACAAGTGCTACCTTTGAGTATTGCACTTCTGTCTAGGACACAAGCAACATCAACTGTGCATTTGCTACACTGGCATCTAAGGGGTGCTTTTCACAGTGCCATTTTATCTTCAGTTTGCAGTTTCTCTATGTGATTATGATATTCTACAGCAGGAAATGATCAATAGTTGCTTCAAAACAAGAGAACATACCATATCAGTGTTAATTATCAGGAAATAATTTTGCAGCATTTTTAAATGTACTCATACCAGAATTCTTCAGACCTTTTACATACGCCTTCCTAGTGGTCCTCCTTTCTTGCCTCCTGTTTTGCAACACAGTGTTACAGAACACTTATCCCAGCAGTGGTGTCAGTACACTTTGGGGAGCTTCTGTCTAGGTGTCACATCTCACTAATGTCATATTGCTTATGCCTGTTTTAAAGGTTATGCCTGTAAAGTGTTGGATCTTACAGTACTTACATGGTGGCACTCATTTTTTTATTTTTAATAATAGAAAAATAGTTCCAGTAACAACAGTAAAAGCCAACTAGCACAGAGAGAACTTAACTGAACATCTAACTAAAATTAAAAACAGATTCCTTTGGCCTGTGTGCACAAATATGAGACTATGAAATTTAAAGTGAGCACGTTTTTTCTCAAAGCTCCACACTCATGCCCTGTAAATTCACGAATTAACACTGTGTTACTGTTCAAACAATAGGAAGCTTAACAGATGTTGAGTCTTCTGTCTAGATTTTGTTTTCTAATGGGAAATTCTCAACCAGAAATGCAAACTTGAAAGAAAGCTCCTTTTCTTTAAAACCGTGATTTTGATTTCAAAAAATCAAAAATTTGATTAAACTGCAGTCTTTTCTGGGTTAGATCTTTGCTATGCAGTGACCGAAAACAAGTGCTACTCTTAGACAGTTATGTGCTCAGCAGAAATTTGTATATGTTCTTGGACATTAGAATCTAGTATTGAGTGAAAACATTAGTGAGAATATTGACGTAATCACCTATAGCTTTTCTAAAAATATCCCTTCTAAATGGCTAAACAGCAATAGCCTGATAGGCAGTGAATAAATGATAGGCTGGAATAAAAATGTCTATTTAAGTCAGAAATCATATGAGATGGAGAGGCTAGGACAGTAACCTATTTAGTTTGTCCTTACTGGCCTTTCCTGTAAGGTAGTGTTGGTCTGACCTTTTAAAGATTAACCCGGTATCATCACGAATTTTTGGATTGCAGAAATATTTTTGGTTTGTTTTTAATTCCAGTTTGGCTATTCTTTTACTCTGTGGCCTCAAACAATCAATGCTCTAACATCCACAGAAAGTTAATTTTTAATGTAGTTTAATTTTTAATAGAAAATTGTAAAATTCAATGCAAATATTTTTAAAGAGGTCCATATAAAATGTTACTAAAGGTAGCTTTTCAAGTAAGTGCTTAAGATACATTTGGCTGTGCTTTAGCTAACAGCATCACATTAATTTGATACTAATAATCTACAAACATGGTGACAAACAAAACTAAATGTCTGAATTATATTTTTGTACCATTTAACTTAGTTAAGTGTAAAATTAATTCACATATACTGGGCCAATTGTTGTTGTAGAAGGAGAACGTATCATACCAGTGTACTGAACCACTAGCAGCACTTTTATCTTCCTGTGAATTGTTCCATTTAACACTAGTGAGATATGCTGAGATATAAGATTCAGAGGATCTACTCCTAAATGAACTGTAGCAATGTCTTATCAAGCAGATCAACTCTTTCAGTTTTATATTTCCTCCTCAAAAATGTCTAGACTTGGTCCCTTTACACCTTGCTTGATATTCTCCTGTGCTCATCAATCAAGGGTTGCTGCTTACAGGACTTGAAAACTGGAAACTATTTTCTCTCCTTTATTCTTCTCACAGCTCACAATGCTGGATATGCCTTTTACCAGCTCTGTTATGGTCTGACCAGTTCATTAGCTTTGGAAAGCCTCTGCAAACATTTAGGTGAGACTTGCTAGAGTAAGAGCTAAAACCCCTGCAGCCCTTCCCATGGAATGTATTCAAACATCACCACATGGTTCCCCCACAGGGGCACTGGGCATGTACTAACTAGAGTGTTCCTACAACTCACAGTGCTGTGCATCATCCCTCCAGCAGGACTGATTGTGCTTGAACTCAGAGCAGCTGCAAAACCCACAGACGTGCTGGGTCTGCACAGAGAATGCGTTTGGAAGCCATGAAGGAGTTAAACTAGGAGCTGCTGAGAAAAGATGACAAAATGGAAATGGGCTGTCTGTGAAAGGATTTCTGAGATGAGATGAAAAAGGGTAGGAAAATTAGTTCCTAATCCAAGTTAAAGGGCAGAGGAAAAAAAATGGGGGGCAAAGGTAGAATTGAGATTGGCTGGCAAAGAAACTGATAAGTGTATGAGAGAGCATTGTACAAGATTTCAGTTAATCTTAGCTTCACATTATGAATGCTGTAATCAGGTCTAAAGTGCCTTAAACTGAAGCACTTACAGGTCAATGCCTTTGGCAGCAAGCTCTTTGCTCGCTGTAAAGCAGAACAGTAGAAACTTATCACATCTTGACGATATAATAAAATTAATAACCTAAAAAACCATCACAGCAATGATCAGAAAATATGGAAAACTCAATAAAGTTAATAATGCAGTACTTCTATCAGATAAAACTTTATAGTGTGCATCAGATAAAGCACTGACCCACATCACCTGAAATGGGTGAAATGATTTTACTGAAGTCCTTCATCAATTTATTTGTGCTGTGCACTGCATAAGTGGAGACTTTCAGAAAACTGACAGGTTGTGTGTCATTTTATCATAACTCCTGTACAGACCTGTCTCAAACTGAAATCAGGGAACCAGTCTTAATTATTTCGTTTCAGAGAAGCAAGGAAGTACTTAAAAAAATAAAAAAATATATGTAAGTCAAAGTGAATACATATTTTGGTACAAAGTTTTGGTGCCAGTACTTAAGCTGTTGTGTCAGAATAGAGATGCAAAATCAAAGCAGGTTTCTGTGCAGTCGACTGGCAAAGCTTATTTGACTGATTGGCTACTGCCACCAGGTGGCTTCTTACAGTCATTGACTAAAAACTGTAAAATGCGTTTTACCTCTAGGTAAACAAGTATTTTCGTATAAATACGAGTCCAAGTCTGAATTTTATGTGTGACATTAAAAAAAAGGAACCCCAAATTAATGTGATTAGTAAAGAGAAACAAGAACCAAAAGTTGCATACAATAGAAGGAAATTTCTGAACCTAAGGGATTTTTCTGAAACCTTAATCTAGTTTGTAAATTAACAGTAAGTTGGTAAAACAGGGAAGTATGAAACAGTGCCAGAGCTCAAGGGAAAAGAAATTACTAATTATGGAGAAAAATATCCCATCCTACACTGTGACTTTATCATCATTTATTTCCTTTTAGATGGTCAGGATTTTTTCAAGTACTCAATGTTCCCCTCTCTTTTTGAGGAAACCCCCCCACCATATATATATTGGTTTGGTAGGAAGAATTCTTCATATCTAAGATAACAATATTGTTATTAATTCCCTTATACATTTTTAACTAAGACAATAATGCTAAAAAGTTTGAAAAATGCTGAAAGCCTGAAAAATCTTGAAATGAATGGTGTTGTATGTGTAGTTTACGCAAGAGGGAGATGAGTAAATATTGGTGCCAGGATTGTTATCTTCAGGGAAAGCCTAGTATCCAGCATGCATTTCGCCCAATCCAAACACACTTTTTCAAGCACGTCAGTATTTCAAAATAGGTAACACTAGTAGCAAAAAATTCTGTGATCCAAGTTATCCATCATCAAAACAATCTGGTAGGGATGCAGCCTTTTTGCACATCACTCAATTGGAACTCAAGTGATGTTTTATGGTGATAACCTTGTCAGTAACATAGACTCCAATGCACACACATATGAAACTTGAGCAAGGTCTGACCTTCTAAATGCCACTGTTTTGCTGAATAGTTATCTTAATACCTAAGAGGAAAGTTGATTAGAAGGAATAACATAGTAACATGGGTTCTCTTCAGATCTAGCTTCAATGGCTTATTGTTTTCCATATAGCTTTGGGCTTAAAAAAATTGAATAGCTATCAGTATAAACCTTGGATTGCACAGTAGTTAATTTCCAAAATTATATACATTTTACTAAATTGTTTTCTAGGTTCTTAAGCAAGAGAATTCCCATTATACACTTAGAATGAAGTCTCCTCTACAAAATTCCTGTTGCTTTCAAAATAATAGCTTTCACTAACTTCCTTAAGTCCCTATAATAAACTATGCAAACAGAGTCATCAGCTTCTTTTCATGTGTTGTGTCATTCATTTTCCACTTGATGTCCTCATCCTCTGACACAGGTCAATAGTAGGTTACACAGCTTTATCTCTCTTCAGGCTTGCAGGAAGATTCAAACCCACCCACCAGCCTTCTGTGTCTCTATCTCATTTGATTAAGCTAGAACATCTGCTTTGTAATAAATACAGGGTTATTATGAACGCACTAACAACAGTTGCAGTACACTTGAAAAAGAGGATGCAGATGTGGATTTTTATAGTTCATATAACCTAATGCATTCTATTTACTTTATACTGGATATGACACTTAACAAATTAGCATGCAGTACCCTTTCATAGAAACATTTTCATTAAGGCTGCATAATTATTTATTTTATTGTTTTTTTAAGGAAACTGATGTGTTTGAAAAGTGCCCTTCCAGACAGATTGAGGATTGCCCATGCAGAAGTAGTATGGGCACTTGTACTAAGTAGTTACAGAGTTGGGATTTTTTCCCCTGGCTGTCTTGGCATTTTCCTGGTTTTCTTGCTTTATGGCTCTTTAGCAATAGCTAACATCTTTTGAAATAAGAGAAGCTATACAGTGATAAGCAAAACAGTATTCCCTCCCTTACCCCCTTTACTTTTCTCAGATAAGTGATTTTTTCTTCTTAAACTCTGATTACCATTTCCAACAGAATTGAAGCTTGCATTTTTATCCCTCCTCCTGGGTCTTAATGAGGAAATTACTTCCATATATACTTGTATTTACTATGTTTCAGACATATATACCCCATTCTGTCAATGAGCCAAGAACCTGAAATAATATCTTTAAATATTTATATATTATTTCCACTATACTCTGTGAAAGCTATGAACCTAAATATTGTCAAGAATATTGGTCCCTCTGGTCACCAGTTTTCCTCCTGTGAATGTATTTATGTTATTATTTGTCTTACTAATAATGTATCTGTATTAGTTAGAAATGCACAAGCACATAATAAAGCGTGTATGTACTTAGGCCTGCAATTTTATCAAACTCTTTCATATATGAGAACTTTATGAAGGTAGTTGTAAACAGAATTACTTTTCTTCCCCACAGCTAGGGGGAAATAGCCATATTTAACTTTAAGCCATTGCTTATGCATTATGTTTCTTCAGTTGCTGTATGCTGAGTGACATCTCAGCTTCGCAGTGAGTCCCATGAGCAAGGTAATACAAGTGTATTCTTATTAGGCAAGGTAATCCCTTATTGTTTTTCACATTAAATATATTTTAAAATATGTTATTATGCGGTACCTCTAAGGTCAATGCTGCTTTTATAGAAACTGAGATAATGGTGAACACTAACAGAGCATTTTGTAGTCTGCTATATTTTAGTTGAGAGTTCTTTTTTAAAGAAAAGATTACCAAATTAATAGTACTAAGATCTCTAGATCTGCTCTGAACTACTAGAAAGCAACTGAATTACTACAGCTCTCGAGTCAGGGTGTTTTTTAATATAAACACAATATTTCTATGCTATGGGTGTGCAAAATTCCCCTTGGATTTTTAAGCAATTGTCTTTTTGTGCCACTTTGTGAGCAATTGAGAACTTGGAATTAAACAATACCGTAGTCAGAGAAGGCTGTGTAAGCAATTGCAGTTTCTGCCAGCAAAGCCCCAGTTACAGCCAGTACTTATTTGCTTTCTTGATAAGAAAGGCCTGATTTTGCAAGCCTGACTATGTGACCACCTTTCGGCACACGAATAGCACCGCAAATGAGCTCTGCAAACTTTGACAAGGACCATCTCTCAGTAAAACTCTAGTTGTAAAATCAGCACAGCCATCCAGACCTCCGGTGTTGGGACACTGCAAGGAAATTACGTGCCCTAACACCTTCCACGGTTCTGGGGGCTCCCTGGGGGCAGCACCTCGGGCGGGCACACGGAGTGTTTCCAGCGCTCCGGTTCGCTCCTCCCCGGGCGCGGCTCCGCTCCGCGCCCCGCCCCGGGCTCCCCGCGCCCCTCGGGCACGGCGTGCGGGCCGCCAGAAAAGCGCCGCGGCCACGGGGGAGGCTCAGCAGAGGAAGGGGCCGGCTGGCCCAGCCGCACCTTCCCCCCCGCCCTTTTCCGCCGTAGCGGTGACGGAGAGGAGAGTGGGGCTCCCTGAAGCGAGAGCATGCGGGGCTGAAGAGCTGCTGTAGCCCCAGAGTGCTTTGGTTAAATTCACGCCAGTGAATGCTCAAAGTGTGGATAGTGGAAGCTTTTTGGAAAGTGTATTTGCTTAATAGAACATCTGCTACAGGTATGAAGCAAAGGAAAATCTGGTGGCATTTTTGAAGTACCCTGTGTCTGCTGCCTTTCATGCAAGATTTCTGAATTGCTTTGGAGAAAACTCCTAAACCTGTGTGCCTGAATGAGTAAAGGTAAGCTATGGCTTATTTTATCTGGAAACGATGCCAACCACATTCCTCTGGCATCTTTTTTGCTTCTTGTTATGAGAATATTAGGTTATTCTTATTATTTTGTTTCTTCATTAACATGCATGTGACAGTAAATGTGCTCATACTGTAGTTGAATTTACTTGTGTCTTCTTAGGTCAGTTCCCAACTTTGAGTTCTTCATATAGGTAAAAGTTTGCAAGGTTGGGGCCTTAAAAATTAAACGCAGAGCAGCTGCCCGAGTAACATAATCAAAGTAAACAACTGAACAGGGCAAAATCCTTGCCTCCTGTTCATTCTTGGTGAGATATATGGAAAGAAGACAAAGTTACCATATTTTTAAGATTATTTAGTCTTCTTTTAAAATAAAGTGTCTCATTCATAGGGAGTAAATGCATAATGAGCTTTAAAATCATGCTGCAAATTTGTGTCAACTAATACTTGGAGGAAAAGTGTATCAAAAGTTGGTTGAGGTTCCCCTGCCCTTAACTGCAGCAGATGATAGTTAAGTAATTACTTAGTATGGAACTCTATGAGGTCTGGGGAAGTAAGTGTCTGACAAAGCAAAGGAAGCTGCAGGGTCAGTGTTTCATGATAGCATCATGCATTTCAGCTGAAGTGTAGGGGAGCTGTATAAAATACATGCCTGAAGTAAAGATGCTCTTATAAACTTTACTTTTTTTGGTGTGTGTATTGTTTCTTTCTTCAGACAAGCTTCCTGGATACAGTAAAGGTTGATACAGTTAGATGCAAACCAAATAGAAGGCATTACAACGTAATTCGTTTTACTACAAGTAGAGAGCCAATGGCAGTTTTACTCAGACTTTGTCACTGTAACAGAAGGACTGCCTATAAGGTAAGTACTTACACTCAACTGTTATAAAAATAATTTTGAAACACATAAGCCCTTGAAATTCTCTTTCCTAGAAAGAACAAGATGCTGAGGTTGTATGTTTTGTGTGCATGGGATGTGTGTGTGTGTTTGTAATTTAAACGTAAACAGTACTTGTTTTCTGTCCTTTCCTGATCCAGCCGGCCCGATATGACCACCTTTAACTAAGCAGAAGAGGTCACCCCAAGCTCTTTTTATGAATTCAGAGAGAGGGTGGCTCTTCAACAGCAAGACTGTCTGCTTTCCCTTTGTAGGGGTATATTTCTAAAGGAATGTGTCATAAACCCCTTATATTAGTATAGCCTATTCCCCTTCAGGTGGCTCTTTCCTGTTCTGCTTGCCCTCTTGTCTGATCGTGCTCAGGAGAAAATTTTTGTCTACAGTAGTTTTTATACCTTTGAACTGACAGTATGTTTGCCTTTCCTGTTGTCTCATCTCTTCTTCCTCTCTCAAGTTAATTTTAGAGTTCACACTATGCAGCTAATGAAGTTAAACAGCTGAAAGAAGATAATTTCTGTGAAGATGTCCTGAGTTGGATTTTGAGCATTGTGCTCATGAGCTATTAGGCTACCAGGGCTTTCTTAGCTGTTGATAGCTGCAGGGATTGTAGGAGTTGTTTTCAACACAGGAAGAAGTAATTTACTGTTCTCCATTTATCCAAATATTTTTCAGATTTCGGGGTTTGTTAATTTTATTAATCTCTGCCTCATCTTTTTCTTCTGCCAGCTTTTGAGTCAGTTGAATCTGATAAAGAATATTTCTTGTTTTATTTTACTTCCCTACCACATCCTCTTCTACTTAAAGCAGAATACTACCCTATTTTTTTTTTTGTCTCTGTGATATGCAGCCTTATCTCCTCTTGTTTTGAAAATTTCTCTGGTACATATAATTGTACTGAACCTTAATTTTTAGCTTTCTATTGGCTTCTTTAACTTATGAATAAAATAATTTTGATGTAAACTTTTGACAGTTTGGAGAAGTATTGAAACTAAAGGAAATACTTTATCTGGAAGTTAAAGATGTCATAATGTTGTGTGAATATTTGAGAGGAGTTGAGCGTTGGGTTTTTATTTTCTAGTTCTTGAAACCTAACTGTTCAACACACTCTTGCCTCTGATTTTCTCCTATTTATTGGTGTAAAGTTTCTGAGGAGCCCTTATGTTGAAGTACAAATATGGCATTGCCTTGGAAATCATGGATTTTTAGTACTGAATGTATGAGAACTTTGGAAGATGCTGATAGCTGCTATTGTGTGAGACTAATGATGTGCCTTGTCTTTGTTTGACTGGTTTTTAGGTATCAGGAGTTCAGCCTGAAATGGCTCTGTGTGTTTCTTATCTTCATGTCCATCTGTGCTGTCAGGGAACTTCATA
The DNA here is from genome assembly GCA_013397175.1 of Platysteira castanea. Lineage (NCBI taxonomy): Eukaryota > Metazoa > Chordata > Aves > Passeriformes > Platysteira > Platysteira castanea. Next base: position 149,197 of record VYXC01002724.1, on the reverse strand, counting down.
ACCTGATACTTCTTATCACTTGCTGCAAAATGGGCATAGCCCTTCCAGAAGGCAGACCTACTTGCCTGGTCTATGTTCCACCAGAGCTGATAACTTTCTTGTTGTGCCTAAGGATTGAAAGGAAGTTTATTCTCCTGGCCTTTTGGACATGGAAATGCTTTCTTTTGTTGGCTAAGGCATTCTGTAAACTACAGTATAGCTGTAAGCTCTGCATGCTACCGAGTAGCAAAACAATTGCCACAGCTTTTATGAAAACAGTGTTGTGGCGGGGCAAAACATTGTATGATGAAAGCTGCGATTCGGGGCTCATAGAACTGTTTGAGGATCTGTTTTTCTACTACCCCATGTCTTTCATGCATACTGTTTCCTTGACAGGAGTGTGACAAGCAACCTGTTGTTTGACTAATTGTCTAAAGCTCCAGTATCCGAAAGGAAGAGTTCAAAGGAGAAGTCTTATGCTTGTCTGCAGCAAACATATATATTTATTTGTCTAAATCTTCATACCAAATTCTCAGTCTTGCATGTATAAAGTTTATTTCTGACATTTGGCAATTTTAGATTCCCTGCAGAAAGAAGAACTTGTTATTGGGGAATTATTTGTCATATGTGAAGAAATAGGCACGGGTTATGGAAACAAAAGGCAGTCTGTAATGATACAAAACTTGAGACTATGATTAATAAAAATGTGCTTGATAGTAGCTATGTAGTTCCTCAATACTGTTGGCCTTTATATATCTGTCAGGCATGTTTTAAGATCCATCTGTGCAGATGTTAAAGGAACTTGAATTTTTTTTTTTTTTGAAGAGAAAACAGGGGAGGGATGGGCAAAAGACGTTTTAAAAATGCTGTCAAAATGCATGGAGGGAAATAATCTATCCAGTGGATGGAGGGATCCTGTAGATGGCCTGAAGTATCTGAACACTCTTGCAATGTCTGGCAGTTATCAGATGCAGAAATTATTCAGCAGCTGGGAATGATGTCTTCTCATGAATGCTTTTTTTTTAAACATGGTTTTGTATTTTGGCATTCAAGTGATTTCTAAAGATGAACGGTCACCTGTAATGTAAATATTTATTGTAATTAATTGTCTGTAAATCTTATTTTATACAGATGGAGCTGCCTGGTTTTGCTGTTGCTGTTTGGATGTTTGTTTGCCTCTGTGCATCTGTGGGTGGCTATCCAAATGGAAACGTAAGAGAAGCCTGCACTAGCATGGTACCCTGTCATGGTGGCTCTCCTCAACGGTCACCTGAGCACACCATTACAGTGAATCGGACTGAATTTAAACCAGGGGACAGCATAGAAGGTATTGTGTCAGTTATAGCTGAAGAGTTTAATTTATTGTTTCTTTGTATTATAATGTCTTTCCTCAGTTTTCTGTACTGGATTTATCTAAGCAATTGGATCTTGTTTAGGTAATGCATTAAGCATCATTCAGTGCTTGTAAAATAAGCATCTGGTAGACATTGTTGAAATATTTCCTTCTTCCTCTGGAGTAGAGTTAAACTTCCTTTTATTTTTCTTCTTGCTTCAGTTCATCTGTCTGGACCAGATTTTGAGGGCTTTTTCATACAAGCCCGGGATGCAGAACACCTGGATAGCCCTGCAGTTGGTTCTTTTGTGTTAGCTGACCGGAGACGTTCTCAGCTGCTGACATGTGGTCGGACCAAGGTAGAGCCCGGTGCCTTAAAATGGGGCATTGGGCACTGAGGGGTTTGTACCAGACTGTCTGCAATAGGACAGAGCTAATCTCTGTAATCCTATTCGAGTTCAGTGAGTCTCTTGGGAAATTGGTCCAACTTGGAGTCTAGAGGCATGACTCACTGCAGCTCTGGACTATTCTTATGAGCTGTTAAAACTGTCCTGGTGACAGATGGCCGTTAACTGATGCAGGAAGATGCAGCATTTATAAAATAGCTTGTACCCAATGAACATAATGTATTCCTAAGATTAAAAGGAGGAGTCATTGCACTGTCTCTTCATCCTCTTTATTGTCAGAAAGTGGAGCATTATCTTACTAAGAAAACCTCACTGTTTCTGCATAAATGCTGCAGGGACCTCTATCTCATTGCTGGAGTCTTCCAGATTGCAAGTCATTCCTTTTAGCCTTGAAGTTTGTTAGCATGTGGAAGTTGCAGTGCTACACTTCACCTGAGCTGACCATGACTGACTGGGGGAAAGCCAGTTGCACTGGGGTTGTGCAGTGTAACAGTGCAGCATTACTTCAGGATTTAGTTTGCAGCCTCTGCTGACTGTGTTTACTAAAAAAATGCATATCCACTGTGTAACTCTTGATACGTGTGTGTTTTCAGAATTCAGCTGTCAGTCACACAAATAAAGCAAAAAAGAAAGACGTAAAAGTTTATTGGATTGCTCCTGGAGATGCTCCAAAGCATGTACAGTTTCTGTAAGTAAACCTAGTATCAAGTCTAATTTATTAAAATGCAGACAAGGTAAGCCTGTACCATTGTCTGTATCAAATATTGTCCAGCAACTGAAAAGTCCTTGGGTCCAATGGCCTGAAAAGTCAACACCCCTTACTTGCTGCAGAGTCTACATTAATGCAGACACTTGCTTTTTAGGGAGAGCTTGAAGGTGATGGTTTTTCTTTTTTTCTTTTTTTTTCTTTCAGAAAGAATTTAAGGGGATTTGGGGACTGATTTCTTTAGTCTTTCTAGTTAACTTCTCACTTCTTATACCTGTAGTATACATTGTTAGGAATCTCTTTATTTGCTTGTGCCTAACCAAATGATATGTATACCCTCCTGTTACACTACTAGCTTTTTGTAAACTACAGGATAAAAACAATGCAACTCTTCTCTGAAGTTCTAATCTATGCCATATACACAAATGTCTCTTATATCCACTGCAGCATGTGGTATTAGGTTTTAAAATTCTTTTTCTACTGAGATTAAAGGTATTTTCATACTTCAGTCCTTAAAATGTAGAGGTCTTCATAAAGATGAGGGTTTTACATATAGTTTGTGTGAACTACAGAATTTTTCCCCTTTTATTATTTTTCCTTTTTAAAGATAATAAAATAAATGTATACAGTAACAACTCTGTGTGTGTTGTGTTTAAGAGCCACAGTTGTGAAGAAATACAGGATTTTCTGGGTAAAGATTCCGGGTCCCATTGTTTCTCAGACTGATGTGCTGTCCCCAACACCACCTTTGCATGCAACATCAGAGGCTATGGCAACTTCATACCCAGTTTCCTACATATCAAAGCCAGTAAGTAGTGATAAACATAAATCAGGCTTGTGATGAATGGAATTTGTTGAGACGACATTGATACAGCCTATTAACAGGGAAGGAGAGATGATGGATGAGTAACTTTGATATGTAAGACTAAGAACATGACAGCTACCCTCCTGTTTTAGTTGAGTTGCCTGAACTTCTCAGGGTTAAATATTCTCGTGCTGCACTCAGGTCACAAGATTAACAGAACATTTAGAAATTAATGATCAGAAAATGTTATGCATACTTGTCATGAGAGGCGGGAAAAGACTTACTCTGGTCTTGACTAATAACTTCTTATTTAGTAACTGCAGGCTCAGAAGCTTTCTTCTCTGAGTTCATCTGTGTTACTGACTTCTATTACTGAGTTTTGAAAGGGTTGACCAAGCATTGCTATTTAATCCAGGATAACTGTGACTTATAATCAATGTATTGTCTCAATGTGTATCAGTGAAGTTTCTGCTTTAAAAAGCAAACACAAAGCTGGAGTACCCTTCTTTTCTTCCTCATCTTACAGCTGATACTACATCTCCAAATATTGAACCAAAGGGAGTTTTTTTTCTGAATTTCTTATTGACTTTTTAAAGTTACTCTATTGTAATGTCTTTAAAGTGAAAATTCAACTCAAATATAGCTTGGAATTCACCACCATTTTACTTAGTAGTCCTAGGGTATTTGTAGACATGGTTTAAGAAATTGGTGTGTAGACACAGATGACATTGTTGTTCCTTGCATGCTTTTTTCTACCATGGGTAGAGAAGGAGGAAGAGAATAGAAACTGCTCACAGTTTGTTGAAATGTTGCTCACAATTTGTTTGTTTGCTTGTCTAGTTTAGTGCATCAGGTTGTGGAAGTATGAAGTTCTGCATTAGGAACCCTTCAAACTGTGATCCTGGAAGTGCTTCCTGTTTTTTTCTATCCTTCCAACAAGAGGCGAGCTCAGTTTTTATTGAAATGAGTGGTCCAAGTGAAGGATATTTAGCATTTGCATTGTCCCATGACCAGTGGATGGTGAGTGTTCTATTTTATTTTCTGTAGTTGCTTTTGTGATATTAGTAAAGCTTGAATGGAAATGCATGTGAAAATGGAAATACTGTCGGATGTCACACAAAGTGTGACTCTCCCATAGTGCTAAAACACAGGTTGTTTCTTATAGGTGGATATTCACTTTTAGCTCAGGACTGACTAATTGCAGTAGAATTTCCCTATGGATATCTCTTATGGCAGAATTCAACCTGTCTGACTGAAATTCCTGGTTAGATCAATCTTTCTTTACTCATCCAAAAAATCTTACCTCTCAGAAGCTGAGTTGTTATTCTGAAAACTATTTGCATTTGATGCAAATTGAATGTTAATCCCTATACAAACAGTCTTAGAAAATGTTTGAAGATACGTCTTTCTAACTTATGTTAAAGTGAAGCAATGATGCTGTTGACGAATTCATAATCCATAAGCTACTTGTTGCACAAAGGAAATGCTGTTTATGTTCATATCCCTAGTGCAGGAATGCTTGGTTCTTAACAACACTTCTTTTACAGCTGGGGAGGAAAAAGTCTTGTAACTGAAGTGGATTTTTAAATAGCTTCAACATCCATCTCTGTCTTGTCTAGTTAATTTAGTAAATTCTAAATAATTAAAGGAACTTCTGACAATGTGGTTGTTACTCTGGAGGGGAGTGTGAATCATAATGTGTGTTTCTATGTGTCATCTCTTTGATTTAATGTGGTTTCTCTGTAATAATGCTGATGTGTTTGAAAGATGAGCACTAGCAGCTTGATAACTACAGAAATCTCTCAGTTCTTGCTGCCTATAGTAAATCAAAGACCATTTGGAGACTGCCAGTAGTGTTTTTTATTGGGCTATAGATATCTTTCTTTTCAACTCTGCAGGGTGGAGATGATGCGTATCTATGTGTTAATGAGGATCACCGCGTTCACGTAAGCACTGCCCATCTGAAGGAGAGAAGTTATCCTCTCTTGGATTTAGAGGTATGTTTGAAAATAACTTAGACACTTTCAATGATGTAGCTTTGAAGTAAGGTATGCTGCTGCTTTGTGCTCTTATATTGCGCAGCAGGTGTAAATACTAAGGTGGATCCATAATTCTCTAAGGTGAGATTGGTTGGGCTCTTACTTCCCTAGTAAATGTTAACTTTGGAAGTCTAAATTTAATATGTAAAGATAGTCACATGGTGGGAGCTTATTCTCTTTAGAAATTTTGTGCCTGTTATTAGCCTATCCCCTGCAGATAGAACTGCAGTTGCAACTGATATATCCTGGGTTAAAGATTGTTTAATCTTTTGAGCTGTAAAAATTAGTGATAGTAAGTTCAACCTGTATGTTCCCATGCTGACTTACTGACATGCCTCTTGCAAGCTGATTTAGAAGGGATCCCCCTTACCTGGATTATTTACATTTTTTTATACATCAGTGACACTCTTGTCTTTTGTAGGGTTACTTTTAAGCCAGTTACTCTGACAATATGAAAACACTGGGTGTTAAATATCTCCTGTTTTACAGAATGTCCTTAAAGATGTGTCATGGAGGCTTGCGGATGGCATTCTTCAATGTTCTTTCAGAAGGAGTATTCGTCTCCCTGCTTATAAAGGGAGATTTAATCTGGATACCAGTTATTACATCTTTCTGGCAGATGGGGAAGCTAGTGAAGGTAAACTTGACTTACATATGGTTGCTTTTCTTTTAACAGCTCTAAATGAGTTAGTAACCCTTCTGTAAGACATGGCTTAGCTGAGAATTGGTGTCAGAGCTAAGGTTTCCGAGTTTGAGGCCTTTAATTCGATCACCTTTACTGTTTGTGTGGGTCATGGGTTTGCTTGTGGAAGTTATTGCAAATTTACTCCTATACGTGTTGTGTGCTCATTTCGTGAGAGGAACTGATATCTTCTTGAGAACTGGCCATATCTTTTTTAAAATGGAGACTAGTATCAAGGGGAATTATTCTTCATCTCGTGCGTGTAGTGGAGAATGATATTTCCTGTAGCTGGGTGGGTTGGGCTTTGTACATTAAGTATGCACGATATCTTAGATGATGTTAGTTTCTTACCATATTGTGCGTTAGTTTGTATTATTATGCTCAGTTGTCACAACAGGGCTTGCATTCATGAATGGGCACACTTACAAGTGCAGTGGCTTTCATAAGCAAGAAATAAACCACTTTGTGTCATTGCTCAGGTGGACTAATATACAAACATCGTCGGCAGCCCCTGGTCACCAATGGACTGTACAATATCACAGGTCTTCCTCAGGATATCGGAGGTTCCCGGTCCCCACGACTTATCAAGGCTCATGGTAAGCTGCAGTTTCTAGTTTTGTGTCCTAGTTCTAGACTTGCTGAGACTGCAGTTATTGCAGAGTAGGTATTCCCTCTTGTCTTCCTGGTATTCACATTGTATATTCTGTTGGCTAGCAAGATCTGATACTCTGGTGGCAGAGGGAAGTTATTAATAATTTGTCATTTCGAGAACAGTGTTGTAGGATTCTTTTTGCCCAGGAAAATGAACCTGCACTTGCCTTTTCCCTTAAGTTTATAATTAGGATTTGTTTATCTCTATCGCTTTCTCTCTATTTCGAGTTGTTCTAGTTGCATTTTTGGTTAAGCTCTTTTGAAATGAGAAATCACTCAACTGGTAGTCTGGAGACAGTGAAATTAATGGTTATTTCTTCTCCTATTATACTACTGGACTTTAATGTGGGTCCGTGATAGAACTGTCACTTATTCTTTCTCACACAGATTGCTACATCATCATCTTTCATCCTCTGATGTCAGAGTTAGTGATAGAATGACTTCTCTCACCAGTATGTACAAAGTGTATTAGCAAGTACAAAATGTGCAGTAGGCAGACCTGCTCTGTTGCGCTGTGTGGGAAAAGTGTGATTATCTTTTGCATGGATGTTTCTGTCCTCTAGCGAGATAAAGGCTATAAAGCTGTAGCGTGGACCAGGTGGTAGCTTTTTAATCATTGGTAAATTCATATAACATATGGACTAAACTATTATGTGTTCTTTGAAGTTGTATTCATGTGCATTTAACTTACCTACTATTTACCCTGTTGGGCTTTTTGTTTGTTTGCTTTTTCTATTTTCAGGAGCACTAATGTTTGTTGCTTGGATTACCACAGTTAGTATTGGTGTTATTGTTGCACGATTCTTCAAACCTGTCTGGTCTCATTCATTTCTATTTGGAAAGGAGCTGTGGTTTCAGGTGGGCAGAATCTCCACATATCTCCAGCTGTATTTTGTCATTGCAAGCAGAATTATAAACCTACTGGATCCAAGAAATAGACTAAACATGGTATGATTTACGTCTTACCATGTAGTCTTATAAAGTGGAACAATTAAAAATCAGAAGTTCACCTACCTTACTAGTAAAAGTAAAGTCAAAGGCAGGCACTAAGTATATCTTTTAACTGTAGGTCTATTTAATGTCTTTTAATGATGTATTAAGAAAGCTGTAGAGTTTCTAAAAGCAAACTTAACTTTTCTAGGTGCATCGTATGCTTATGTTAACCACAGTCATGCTTACAAGCATTTCTTTTGTGTTGCCTTTTGTATACCGAGGAGGTTGGAGCCAAGTAAGTGTGTACTTTTTTGTCTTGTTTGTTAACTCAAAGGTAAAGGTGGGACTAAATGAATGAGGAGGCCCACTGACAACTAACATGTTATGACTATTTCTAAGCCAGTTTCTGTGAAAGCTGTTCTTAAGTAGGCTGATTTCAAATCGTAGCAACACAGAAGAGGAATGTTGTCTCTTTTAAACTACAGCTGAGAAATTTAATTGTTTTCCTTCCTTCCTCTTTCCCCCAAATAAATTCCTTACTCACAGTTTCTTTATGTGCTATTTTGGTCTTACTGTTTCTTTAGAGAATATGAAGGGGTGTAAGGATGTGATGGCTGATGTTAGCATGGTAAACGTGCTGGAGTAAGTGTTTTTGTGAACTCAGATCTGACTGCATCCAGTGATAAGCTTAGTCTGGAGCAGTAGCTAGATAGAGATTGTATACCTGTTGCTGTCACCTGTATTCTGTTCAATGCAAGGTGACATAAAAATGTGTGAAGTCTAGAGAGTATCTGAATTCAAGGTGGGAGAATAGTCACAGGTGTGAACTAGGAAATTGAATACAATGTTTTCAGGTGAGAGAGAATACCAGTGCTGGGATGAGTTATAAAGTAGGCCTATCCTGAAGACATAGCATTGAGGCTGGAAAGCTTGGACTATGGCTTCTGTAGTCACATTAGGCTGCTCTTCAGCTGGTAGAATTTCTCAATACAGCAAAAAGATGGGACAACCCCAGAGCAGACATACCAGTGTGTCTGCTACCAAGGCAAACAATCTCCATCTGGCTGCAGGGCAGCTTATTGTGTCCTGTTGCTTCTGCCAGTGCTGCTCTGCTGTAACCAACTAATACAATGCTAAATAAAACTTGCAACTTTTTGGTGTCTTTTCTGTTTATATAGCTATTATATTTAAGAAAAATGTCTTCTGTTTAGCAAGCAGGTTTTCATCCTTATCTTGGCTGTGCTGTGATGGCTTTGACAATCTTTCAACCACTTATGGCAGGTTTCAGACCATCTCGTCATGCGCCAAGGTACAACCAACTCTTTAAGTTACAGCCACAGGAATTACATGTGACTGTTTCTTTAAAAATCGTTTTTACAGTGAAAAGTTTTTACAACTTGAAAGTAGGCAAAAACGTTCTTTGATTTTTGCCCCCTTCCCCCAACCATGTAAGCAATAACATGTGTTTCATTGTTTTGTAGGAGGCAATTGTTTAACTGGTTTCACTGGAGTACCGGTACAACAGCTAGAATATTAGCTGGTGAGTAGAAGTAGTAGTCATAACTCTTATTTAACTGATTTAAAGGAGCTTTGTCCTTTGTCTGGGCTGTTGTTCATCTAAAACATCTATGGACATCCAGTCCAGGCATGTCTAAAGATCCTTTTCCTTGTTAGCCATCTTTTGTGTGAGTGTTAAGGGGCCATTGGATACAACTTAGAGAAAAAGTGACTTTAAAACTGAAGGAATTACTGACAAATCTGAAATACCTCTGTAATGAGGACCTGTCCTTATCTTCATAATTTCTTGTTGTCTTGGAAGACAGGAGAATAGTGTCCTTACAGTAAAATAGTTCAGTGTTATTTAATGGGAGATAGGAATTTCATTTATAGACCCAGAAGCTGGGTTTAATTCTATTAACAGAGGCAAGCTTCATAGGAACCTTAAGCACTAATGTTGTGGTGACTGGTCTTGTTGGTAGTCACAAATGCTAGTGTTTGTGGGGCTGGATGTGATAGGGCACTAAGCAGGCTGAAAACCATCTTGGCCTTTTCCTTTTCTTCCTGTCTCAGCCCTCACACTACAAAAACCCCCAAAACAACCCCACTCAAACAACCTCCTATCCCCCCCCAGCCCCAAAAAACCCTCAACAACTTTCAGCTGTATGAACTCCTTTAACCTCATTCCTCAAGCAGTTTTAGGTAAGACATGGGAAATCTGTTTACAAATGCATTAAGAGCATTTTTTAAAGTATACTGTCACAACATTCTTATTGGTTTTTTATCTTGTGTTTACTGAATAGTGGTGACTATGTTCTTGGGAATGGATCTGCCAGCACTTGACCTGCCAGATCCATGGGACACCTATACAATGATTGGCTTTGTGGCTTGGCATGTTGGTACTGACGTTCTTCTGGAAATACACAGCTACTGTCTCGTTCGTAAAGGTACAAACCCAGCAAAACTCCTGTTGTCCCCTTGCTTGCTGAGCATAAAACCAGTGTGGATTGAATTTCAGGAGGTGCTCTTTGGCCTCTAACTTGGAAGCTGAAAGGGAGTAACTCTTGAGTAATAGTGTCCTATCTTCTGTAGACAAATGTATATGGAAGTAAACCAGTTTTCAAGATAAAAGTGTTCTAGAAAAGTGGGCTTTGTGCCATTTTAAATAGTATCTCCTCATTTCTCAAACGACAGTTCATGGGGGACTGAAATGTGCAGACTGAAACGTGCAAGCATTTTTTGAAAATCTCTTATTTTTGGCCACAATTTTGATCCTAGGTGGGTATGTTAAGTCCAGGTTAACTCATGCAGATTTAATTTGTGTTTAGTTGTTGTCAAATTGCTGTTATTGCAGGAGCAAGTTTGAATGCTTGGCATTTTGACTGACCAGGGAAAGGAATGTGAAATCCTGACTCCAGTATGTCTAGTGAAGAGATGGGTAGTAACTTCATTGGAAATTGTTAGCTCCAGTGGCTGATGTAACAGAGAGAAGGTCACTGTGCACATGTGAATAACTCGTGTCTAAGGCTGAGATGATGCATCTGCAGAATTGAAGAAGTGTGATTATTAAGAGTTTGTGTAAGATGACACATGGAGAAGGAGTGATTATAAAATATGTGAATTTAAATTTAACAGTAGTAATTACTTCTTAGAAATAGGGGCATTAACCTGAAATGCTTGGACAATGAGTGTTCTCATGTTGACTAATGAAAATACTTCTTAATGAAATCCAGTTATCTTAAAATGTAAAATGAAAAAGCATTAGCTCAAAACTAAGTGTTCTGATTATTCAGTCTAGCAAAAGAGACAAAATGTTTTTTGACTTCCATGTCCAGAATTTACTTTTTGTAGGTCAGCTCCAGAATAATTTTTCATTTGTGCTGTAAGCCTGATAGTAACAGGTCATGAAATGTCAAATGAGACTTCCAAGTCCTTTTAAGATTTGATGCTGTGTAAGACTTAGTCACAGGACCAAGACTTCTGCAGCATGAAAATGAACCCCCCCTTCCTCTTAAGGGCAGACTTGACTTCTGTTTTTCTTCCCATGAACAGTTGAAGTGATAGAGGAGGACAGAGTACAGATACTGCAGTCTCTCACATCTGCAGAAGCAGAGGTGAGTCACAATTTGGTAACTAACTACTATGAAATGGGATGATTCTTTGTTTAAATCAATAAAAAGACTGACTGTTCAATGATTTTTCTTCCCCTTTTTCTTGCAGGGTCGTCTGTTTAAACAGATTGTGTTAACCATCTATGTCTGTGGAAATATAGTATTCCTTGTTGCCTTCCTGATAGCAATCCACCGAGCATGAAATAAGTATTTGAGAATATTGTGAGGAAATACTGTGCAGTTGAGAAATCTGCAAGGAATTCTTTTTATTACAACTTTTTGTTCTCAGCATGTCCCTGAAGATGTAAATGAAGAATAACAGCACATGCGTGTCATGCTCAGTGTTAGGGAGATGTGGAATTCAAATCTAGAGAGGAATCCTGCAGTCCTACAAAAGCTGTCTTCTGATGGGACTTTTAATGGGAACCTTTGCCCGAGTAACGAATGAAATCTCTATTTTTTAAACATACTAGTTAACTTGAATGAAGCTTATAGGTTAAAAGAAGACTGAGAAGATGTGCTGAATGATGATAGTCAGTTCCCTAAATCTTTTGTGAATATTATTGGTGGAACTGGTAAGGTATGACTGATCCAGATCAATCTGTCCACTTTATTGTGTTCTAATGATATGTGATGGGCCGACTTCCTGCTCCTGACAGTTTTGTGCATAAAGAAACCCCCAACCAAACAAACCACAAAACTTAGTGAAAAATTGTCATAAATGCAGGTTGATACATGACCTAAACAGGTAAAAGTAAAATGCAAACAACCACTGTCTGCTCAGAGCAGAGTACTTACACAACAAGTATGGGAGTTTAGGAACTGCAGTCCTTTAGTAAAACCATCATTTGCCTCACTCAAAATACTGCTCTGTCTCATCCCTCTTGGTGCTTCTAAACCATAAAGAGAATGTATTTTCAATATAAATGCATCAAAACCTATTGTAACTTATGCAAAACTCAAATCAGGAAGAACCTATCTTTGTTCATGGATTTCTGTTTTACTGTCTTTGGTTGCTTATGGCTTCTGAATTGGCTGTGTGAATAAGATGAATTTATGCCAACTGACGCTTTAATGGAAGTGAAAATACTTGCTCTGGAATGTTGCAGTTGTATTTGTGCTATTGAGCAAAACATAAATTGGGAGCTAGGTTGACTTCATAAAAAGCAGCTTCTGTTGGTGCTAAGCGAGAGCCCTTTGAGCTGGCGTATCTGGAAGACAGAACGATAAGAATTCTATAACAATTCTGTTCTGAAAGAATATTGGAGGGCAATTTTTTAGTCAAAAGATTTCTCCAAATATATGAACTAGGTACAGAGACTAGAAAGACACTGTATTGCTTAACTTTTTTGGTTCACAGTTTGCCTAAGTATGGAAGGATATTCTTGAAATGGCATTTTGGAAATGAAACCTTAATATGCTGTGCAGTTACAGTGCTTTGCAGTTGTATTTTGTGGCTCTGAACAGCTTACTCCCACACATCTTCATTTTTCATACTGAAAAGTATTGATTTTTAATTGTAACAATTCAAAATATACTTTTAGGCTAGGACTACTAAGCTATCTGGGAATGAAGGTATTGGGAGTATTGGATAGAATAGCAAGAAGGGAGGCCTGACTTGGTATAGACTTTTACAGCAACATCTCTACGAGTATGGCCAGCTCTAAAATACTTGTAGGTGTGGGTCAGGTGGTGATTTTCTGCAGTTACTAAAGCTGTCTGATTCTGTGTCTTCCTCCACCTTCCCAAGTCCACAGTGCTTGTTGCATGGACAGGTAATATTCAGGAAGCTACACGTTTGTTTGTAGTCAGTGATCTTTTTGCCTGCTCAGATATCTGATTTAGCCATAAGGGCATTTATGGAGCTGGAATTAATCCCTTTGTCAGCAGCAGCTGACTGCGAGTGAGTCTAAGTTGAATCATCCCCCTTAAAATCATGTGCAGATTGGGAAAGGGGGACTACAAAGAAATGAGTCACAACTCAGGTTGAAGGGCAAGAAGCATGGGGCCAATTGTGTGGGTGTGGGGGGTTTTAGAGAGCTCTGATCTCAAAAGCCTGGGAATCTCAGGCTCATCTACTGCTAAAGTTTTGTGGGACTCTTTCGTCTACTGTGAGTTTATAGAAGAAAAATCACTCAACCTAGGCATGATTGATGGCTTTTTAAATTAAGGGTAATGCCGGATTCTTTCTGTAATAGCTGTACGGAGGGTTTTTTCATTTACATGTGACAATGAACATTGGTTTTAAAACATGAATGTAAATATCTAAATAAAAGTTCTTGTCCCTTTTAGTAATATGAAAATGCTGTCAAATGGAAACTAGAAAAGTCTTGCCTAGCAGCAAAATGGATTGTCTGGTTTTTTGTAGATGTTGTTTTATAAATTAAAGCTATCTAAATCCTTCCTGGAGAAACCATTGTTGCAACTGAATGTTAAAATAGTTTCACATTTTAATGCAGTTTCTTTTCCTCAAGAAGAGAAAAAATTCCTTGTTCCACATCTAATGCAACTTTAAAATTGGCAAAATTGTCAGTTGTTCTGGGTAACTTCTTTCTTCCCAATGCTTGCAATATTGTCTAGCTTCTTATGGGAGCTCTTACATGCAGCATTGTAACTTAATTGATTGAAAGACTTGCTAATTTTACATCATTTCTGTTCACACCACCACCCCTGCCTTTTTCCTAAGGGACTAGTAAGAGGAAGTAATGTGGCATTGTATTCTAGTGTCTTCCAAAGTTTTTGGTATACTCCTTTGAAAAAAAATCTGTGGAAGTGTTTGATATTGGCAGGAAAAGAGGTGAGAAGTAGAAATTTGTGATCAGTCTCACAAGTAGTTTACTGTTCTGATTAAGTTGTTAGGTGCAGCCTTCAAATACTGGTTATCTGCTCTTGGCTTAGCTACAAATCATGTTCTTTGCCTGTGCTTTGAACAATAATTAATTGGTGCACGTAACTCCATTGTAATGGAGTTCACTGCTACTTCGTTGCACTTGAAGGAATTTTTAGCTAGTTGACCTTTCAGGCTGCAGAACCAGGGGAAGGTGTACTTAATTTCTCCTTCTCACACTGAGTGCTGCATTGTTTTCTGTTTTGTCAAAAATCAAAGATGGGGAGACGGCCAGTTCAGTGTAATAATGGCCATGTTTTTCCTGTACCCGGGGAAGGCTGAAGAGAAGATTGCCTGCTTTGTATTCCATCACAGTTTGTAACACTACGTGGCGCCCTTGTTCAAATAACAGTTCTGTTTTGCTTGCTTTCTGTAAACTGTCTGTGAGAGGTTGAGGCATGTGAAGGTTTTCCAAAACAGGAAGTGTTCCTAACTGGAAAAATTTTCAAGCTGCATTAAGCAACTCGATCTTTGAATTCAAGCCATCTCATACAGATAGCCCTTATGGAATGGATGTTTGCTTGATATCTATGCTTAAGCTCTTGTTTGAGCAGGTGTGGATGGCTTTCTTTTGTCATGTGGATATATCATGTGGACAACCAAAGATGAACAGCAATCATTAAGGAAAAACTGCAGTATTCTGCATTTCTATGCAGAAGTTAATACCTTGGTGGTTTTAGATCTTTTTTTTTCCCCCCCGCAGGCTGAAGTAAGAAGAGTCCAAGTGAATAGAAGGATGGTTAATGTGTCTGGGGAGACACAATAAAGACGCTTTCGCACCTGCCAGGTTCAGCAGAAAGGAAGGAATAATGGCCTTTATTGTTTACATTATTTCATTCTTATACACGTCCCAACTCCACAAGGGACTGGAGAGCATGTCACTTCCTTCTCAATCCCACTGGAGAAGAAAGGTGCTCATCAAAGCTCTCATATCACAAAAGGAATGAAAAACAGAAAATACTGTTAAGTAAACACTGGCTATTATTTACATAAATTTATGTGAAAAAATCTGACTCCAAGGTTAAAAACAGAAGGCTTACAAAAACCAGGGCAACAGGTTAACAGGGATGATCTGCTAGTAGGTCTGAGAAATGCTTTGCTCACATAAATCTGATTCCAACTTGTCTGAGGGGTTTGTGTGAAGGAGGAAACTTGAATATACCTGAGGAAGTGGCACAGGACATGTTCTTCAGAACATGTTTGGAACCACCAGTTTTAGTTCATACCTGACCTTGTTCAACCACTGTCTAGCTTCTGTTGGTCTTCCTTGTGCTGTGCAAAAGTGACTTTACATAATGTAAACCACAAAACTGCATCACTCTGAACCAGCTATCTATGATAAACATCCCACACAAATGATACTGCACTTAAGGACTCTAGTTTTGGCCTTGCTTCAGAGAGACTTTTGTCTTGCTGGACCTTAAAAAGCAGTTGGCTTTAATGATTAATTAGAGTTTGGCATGGCATCTCTACTGACATTTAAAAAAGATGATTTGCCACCTTCTATTTCTGTTCGTGTTGATACAGGATGCAGGAAAGCTCTGGGATTGTAGCACTCAGATGATGAACATTCCTACTTTCTGGAAGCACAAAACTTTTCAGTCTTTCTTTTCAACTACTTTAACTAGTATTGTGATGGTAGTTGCTCCCTTTCCCATATTATTTTAATAGTACAGGTTGTTGGGGAAGGCAGAGGATGAGCCATCTGCTGCTCTTACAAAAACTGCTCCTGACTGCTTCATATCACTCACCTGCTCTCATTTTTTAGTGTATCCTTAAGAGTTGAGGGTGAAGCCTTCTGCTCTCACAACCAGCAAACAACAGCAAAAGCATAAGGAAAAAAACCACTGCAAAACAACAACAACAAACAACAGGATAGACATAGAGGAAGTGTACTATAATAAAATTTATTTGTTCTTATCTACTATTCCACTCTCCAGGTAACAATTTCTGACAAGCCTTAAAATTTGAGATTATTCCCCACATCAGACTGGGAGCCACCAAATGTTTAGAGGCTACAAGTCAGTCAATTACTACCATCGTGCCTCACTCAGTATGAGGTAGTAACTTCAGTTTCCTGCTTTGAAAAGACCAGCGAAAAAATTATAGTAGGTTTTTTTTCTTGCCGGTGCATAATTTGAGTCAGCTATACCAGAATAGCACAACCTGAGCTTTATCTGTTAAGTGTTACAAACAAGGCTAAGACCTAGTGAATTAAAGGTGTTGTACTGATTTTGAATATAAGGGTGTGGTGTGCTATGAGGCACTTTTTTCCCCCCAAGAACTATGTACTGGAAAATCTCACTTGGATGTGATTTTTTTTTCTAGGTGTGATTGTACCTTCTTTCAGGGTCCTTACCTCCTCCATCATGTGGGAAGAATTAACCTGTTCTTTGGGAGCCGTGAGACTTGCTGGAGAACAGTGCCCAGCATTGGCTGCACCTGTAACAGATCTTTGTTTGCATCTCCAGGAAAAGCTTTTGGCGACTCAATATGTCTGGTGGGAGGCTTGCCTGATTTTGGCTCCCCAGCCAACCGAAACCTCAANGTTTTGTTTTGTTTTTTTGATGGACTGGTTGCCTGTCTGGCAAGCAGCTCCTTGGAAAAGCAGGGCTTTCTCAGCAAGATGGGAAGTGAAACCATGGTCAGGAGGTCAGGATTTTCATATTATTATGCACAGGACTGATCTGTGAGGTTGTGGGTGGGCGGCATGTTTGTGGGATGGTGAAGAGAGCAGGATGTGAGGATGGCTTCACTGTCATATGTAACATAGAAGGGTGAATGGACTGGAGCTCTAGAAGGTGGCTAAATATTTAAATATGCTGGCTTAATTATTGTTGGTTTGTTCTGTTATCACTTAAAAAGGAATGCTTTACATTTAATCCAAGGTAGTATAGTTAGAAAGCACTTTTTATATTTACATTTCTTCCTGCTTCTCTCTCATATATTGCTTTTTATTAATCAAAGCCTTTTTAAAAAGAATGCTGGAGAAGAATTTTCAGTCAAAATCAGATAGATTGGCACATTTTAATGTGCAACAATGTTCCATGAAGTTCCATGGAGATGGGTGTTTATCTGCTCTGTGTATATAGCAACAGCAAATTTCTGATTGTGAGAACAGGTATGAACATGTCTTCATACTTGTATATACACCGCGTTTATGGCCCTAGGTAACTTCCCACTACTTTTAACAAAATCCAGGATGTGATTTGTGTGTGTGGCAGTTGGTCAAATCTGAAAGTCTGTTAAAGTCCATTGGATTATGCAGAGGGCAAAATAGCCCATGAAACAGAGGAGAAAAACAAGTATTATGATCCAGAAAACGTATGTGGAAGAAAGTCTTCTTAGCTTTATCTGCTTTGAGTGGTAAATTTTACTTCCATGTCATTACAGCTGTTAAAGCACCTTTTTCCCCAGCTTTGCCATTCTCATCCTCAGAGCTGAAAAAATAAACAAACAAAGCCATTGCATTTTAAGTCTTTCTTTCTATTTCTGAAGTAAAATCTTCTTATTTAGAAAAATGAAGAATACACATACCTCCGGTAGTTAATCCAGCAGAATAAGCATTGTTTTAGTGTTATAGAAAGAAATCAGTAGAAGGTGTTAGTTCTGGTAATTTTGCAATAAAGTGAGTATATTAAGAAATTACTCCATAATCGCTATTTAAAAATTAGCACAGATATCTTCTGTTTTATCTCTGTTACTTTCACCAACATATTACACGGAGTTGGTTTTGCCCTTGACAGGATGCTGACAGATTAAAAGGATGCATGAATAATTAAACAAACTCTTTGTTTAAACTAAACTCAGTGGGAGCTGTAACTGTTTGGAAACCTTTCCATTTTCTGTGATGCTCAGAAACTTTCCTCTCTTCCTGGTGTTGTGAGTCAGAGCAAGAGTTAGTCATGTTCCTGCTTTCATTTGATGCAGTAACAGTACCTGTATAAACATTAGTATGGCTATTGTCTGTAACTGGTATAATGTGGGTAAGTTTGAAACGGACACTGCAAGGCAAATGATTTAATGTTAAGGTTATTTTTAGAACAGCAATATAATGCTGTTGTTTGATATGTAAAAGCCTCCCCCCAGCACATTGTTGATCTGAGAATGCAGCAGGAATAATCTCCATTACTCTGACCTGTTAGTTTGAAGAGTCACCCAAAATAGCATGTCTCATTCCTTCACCCTGCATGTGTCTCTCTACTGAGACACGAGGGGTCAAAGCAGCTGTTTACTTGATTTACACATGTCAGCAAGTGTCCAACTCGAGTTATGTTTTGAATGCTGAAGTTGTTGCAAATCACAGAAGCATCTGAGTGTAACTTTATATCATAGAGCCACTGATGTTAACCTTAGCTCTTACAAAGACACTGTGTACTTTTTACAGGCTGAGAAATTCTGAAGGATTCAAGTCCTGGGTGTAGTTTGAGAACAGTCAGTTTGATGCTTCACTTATACCTCATAGTCTGGTTTTTTCTTGCTCTATACGTTACAGTAACAGATGGTGTGCATGAATTTTCATTAAAAAGGATTTTTGTATTTTAGTTTTTTCAACACAAATGGACCCATCTCCATTGTGTTTTTTGAAGGTTGCAAAGCTTCCACTGGTAAGGAAAAAAAATGCTCATCTAGATAGCTAGCTGCCAAAAGCCTTGGACCTTCGTGTCCCATGAGAGCCTGTTCCATACTGTCAGTAGGTTTTGCTGCTTATTCAGCTTTAGTTTTGCATTTCCTTATTCATTTCACTATGTCTAGCCTTTGTTCCCTCCCAAGGACTTTTCATTTCCCTAATGAGTATTGCATTTTCAAAACATTTGCACTTGAGTTAATTTGCCTGAAATTTAAAGAAAATAAGCTCTAATAATGCAAATACAGGTGTACCAATTATAGTGTTGTCATCCTTTTCTCTGTAAGGTTTTTCGGAGGGCACATACTTAGAGATACTGGTGGGACAGGAGCTTATGGGAAAAGTAAAATTGTTGCTATATGGAAAGAGGTATGTCGTACATCTTTGTAAATTTGCGGGCATGAAATGCTTCTTACTTAATCTGATATTTCTCTATATAGATTGGTACATGGAACAGTTCCTCTGCTTCTGTGTCCTTGGCCATCACTATTTCAGTTACTTGTTCTAAAGGGTCATTCCTTTCCTAAAGAAAAATTGTTAGCTAAGAGGCCATCATGCTGGTCTGCCCTGTGATTCTTTACTTTCCATTGTCTTTCGAAGTCCTCAGTGCTTGTTTAATATTTAAATGCTGCGAGTGCCTCCCAAAGCTTCAGTTTCAGAGAGGATTAGTTTTTCTCTTTTACTGTTTGTTGTTTTAGTAATGAATGATGAGCTACCAAAAATAATTGACTCCCCTCTTTTCTCTAGTTGTGTTTAGGGTGAACCTGCTAGGATGAGCATCAATGACTGCTTTGAAAACAACATATTCCTCTAAGAAACAGCTCTGTATACTATATTGTTCTAGATCTAGAGAAGCTTTCCTGGTTTTGTTTCCCTTTTAGAAGTCTCAGTAGGATTATAGGTTTGCTTGGGAAAAATTGAGTCACTTCCTGGCTTTTTCCACTGATCAAAAATGTCCCAGGGAGTGGCAATAAATAAGTGGAGGGCTAAAGAAGAATATGGCTTAGTTCCAAATTCTCCTAGGCATTAAGATACTCACTTAGAGGCAGTGCTGAGTGGGGGAATTTTTGAGGCAGTTGCCAATCTGCCCATAATTTAGTTGGGATCCATCTTTCCCAACCGGTTGTTTTCTTATTGGTGGGATAGTTATAAGTGAATGGGTGAGACCAAATACAGATTTACAGGACAGATTCTCAAATATATTTGCACTTAGTCCCCTTTCCTGAAAGTAAGTATTTGTTTTCCATTATCCTCAAATGAGAGAGAACTGAGATTGTTTGGGAAGTGCCTGAGTGGAAGGAAAAAAATGTAGACATTTCAGATGCTTCTCCTGGGAGACAAAAATAAAGAGGGGTCGTTACAGATAGAGGTGCTCAGCTAACATCTCATGGCCTGTATAATGCCCATGTGAATGGTACTGCCAGCTTGTAGTTACTACTTGGAAAACTCTTTCCCAGGATACCTTCAGGAGCACCCATTCAGCAGGCTGTAGGATAAAAGACCTGTTTCTGTAGAAACCTGGGTGAGTATCCTTTCTCCATTAGCCTATACATACGTGATGGGGGAATTAAGGAACTATCCCTAAAATATAATGGGCTGGACCAGCTTCTGGAGTGGTTTATCTTGCCTGTACTAACTAGTTCTGCTTCCAGTTGCTGGCATAAGATCTGCTAGCAGCAGCCCTTGGTACTGGAGGACACAGGGAAGTGCACAGATGGCAGGATGGATGCTTGAGGAAAGCAAGGTCCTCTCAAGTAATAGAAAAGTGTAGTGGCCTTATTGATCAGAAAGGCTGGGCAGCACTACTGGAATATTTCTGGCTGTTGTGTGCATGACTCCATGATACTGATACTCTTAAAAGCTGAGAGCATTTCTTGCTGAGCAGCTCTTCCCATCAGTACCTACTGATGCAAAAATACTTGAAAGTTCTTACATGATCCATTGATCATCCTCTCTCCTGGCTTTACATGTAGTGTGAAGAATTCCTGGGCTGTCAATACAGCTTTAGGCAGGGCCCAAACTTACATTTTTGCTGCAAATTGTCTGGAGGGAGAGAATGTGGGATCAGGACCCCTGATCTTCCTGTAATTCAACCAGAGTGTTCTTTCCTTCAAGTGGAATATGAGTACTGTCTAAAATCTGCTGCTCTGTAAGTATATTTAAATGCAGTTTAACTGTCTGCATTAAAGTGCAACATAATCATAAAGAAGAGTTTTCTATGTTTCTGGAAGATTTTGCTATTGCTTTCAAACTTTATAATAAAACTTTATAGTAAGAAATAGATACTGTATGTATTAATATAATATAAAAAGTATTCAAAAATAACTGTGTACTACTGGACTAACCGTCTGTAGTGATGAAAACTTTCATTATCTTTCAGAAGCTATAAAAATATCTAACTCAGGTTAATGAAAAAGTGTTAAAACTTACATAAATACTATCAAGACAATGTTGGCAATGTTGACTCCTTAAAAATACAAAGTAAAGCTGGTTGTTAAGCAGCCTTTCTGATTTAAGGAGTAACTTGGATGATTTAGGAAGTAGTTGGAGTGCAGACAGGCAGAAAAACATGCCAGTGAGGGAGGAGGAAGTGTTAAATAGCAATGCTGTTAGTTACCTGTAAGAAATGAAAACTAATTCTGCTAATTGTGGTAGCATTAATGGAACTTGAAAGACAACCACTTTTAATTTTTGAAGGTTACAGGAATGGCTGTTCTGCGATAGTTTATTTTCCAGATTTTGATATGGTAACTAGTGCATTGTTAAAGCCAAAATAATTCAACAGATCCAAAATGTAGATTGGTATTTGTTAACAAACAAGAGCAAAGAAATTATTATTAATAGCATATTAGTCTGAAACAATCCAAACAATGTAAGAAGTGAAACAGTGGCCAGCAGATAAGAGCAACATCAGTTTGCTACATGAGCAAACAGCAGTGACATGATTTTCCTTTTCTGTTACCTGTTAGTGAGGGATCTTCTGTACCATCTCCAGACATCGGGCTATGAAGATGAGCATGGTGTGTTGGTGAACTTAAGTGTTCCTCTTGTTCTTGCAGAGAGATGGAATTTTTGTGGGCTACCTTGTTCAGGCTTGCACCCAGACTGCTCACAGGGTTCATCTGTGGGACTTCTGTGGTTTTTCTGTTTGGTGGCTGATAAACTTGACTATAATGGCCTATGGGATGATATGCTGGTTTCTCAGATTTGCTGTCGTCTTCATCATCATCAATGATAACTAGTTCTGCACGGATAACCCCATCGTATCGGGACAACTTCTGGTTTGCTTCTGCATCGTCATCATCAATGCGCTGATAACCCATGAAAACCATTGTCACTGGTTCAGATTCATCCACGAAACAAGGTACAGCCTGGACAATGTTGTATCGAACATCCTCCTCGTCTTGAGCTGGAGGGGATGTTTCATTAGGATGATGGGGATTTAAAAACCTTGTCTCACTGTGTCTTTCTCTTGTATTCTGGTAAGGTTTTAATTCCTCATGTGCAGCATTTCTTTCTTCATTATGAATCCTCCTGTTCTCAGGATTAGTGTGTACTTTCTTCTCTGAATGTGAGATTACTGGAGAGGGAGACTTTGGTTGTATTACCTTTGGAAGATCAAGCCCATTCTCTTTATTTTGCTCCATAAAGGGCTCTGTTTTGGAGGAGAACTCTGTCTGATGATTGCTAAATCCATTCATCTCTCTTTTGTCAGTGCCTTCCAGTTTTGGTCCAGGGACTAATTTGTCTTTCTGAGGAGTAACTGGCCTGCAGAATTTGTTTGCAAACACAGGTTCATGGTACTCTGTGGGAGACTGAGAGTTTTTTTCAGTTGCCTGCCGTAGCAGGTCTTCCACTTCAACAGGAGCAAGTTCATCCATCCCATTTTGTGTTGTGCTCCCATTTGAGGACACAGCGTAGACTGACTTCCTGCCATCATCATAGACTTTAATTCCTGTTTCTTTAAACTCCTTTGAGGGAAGAGGTATTGTTGATAACACTGTGTTTTCTCCTGTCTTCATGTCTTTTTCAACCTTAATTTCCATGGCAAACAATGCTGTTGAAAGAAACAAGTGCTTAAACTGGTAATGCAGTAGCTGCAAGAAATATAGGTGTTCCGACAGGAATAGAGAACAACTGTCAGAATGAATTATTAAATATGTGAAATTATCACATACACAACCACTATATTAGATTCTCATTTTGAATGTCCCCTTTTATCCTGTGGAAAAAACCCCATTCATTTAGATCTAATTCTGTGAGGAAAAATCAGCTGTTGAGGATACAGTTTTCATTATAGGATAGACTGAGAAATCCAGATTTAACCTTGACCCCTGGCTTTATGCTGGGCAATAGCAGCTGAAAGACCTCAGTGTGCTGCGATGCCAGAGAGTCTTGGGCACTCTGAAGGGTTAGGAGGCTTTGTGGTAGCTGGGAAATAACCAGACTACTGCTAGCTGCCCAACAGCTGTAAGTGCAGATAGAAAATGTGAAATGAATGATATGAAGGGAGTCTGTACTTAGTTATGACAGGCAGAGGAATGAAGTGCTGGAAAGAAGTGTCAGTGGTGAAAGGAGTTAATTTCAATGGCACATACCTTACACCACTCTCTCACCTCTCAGTTTTGATGACCTAACCGGTAACACAGCTTAAATGAGAGTGTGTCTCATGTGTGTAATGTCTATTCTTTGCTTGAAGTGTATTAGATTCAAAATATGGGAAGCTTTTGTACCTATTGACGGCTTCTGGAGTTACTAATAAGCAGTACCTTTTCTCTTTTCTTCATCATCGATGTCAGCATGTGCTGTACTTCTCAGTGCAGAAGGTCTGAAATACTTGGGAAGGTCAGGTATGCTGGCATATATGTAGTCTGCTGCCTCTGAGTAAAGAAGATCCACAGATCCACAAAGCATTAGTATGTTTTACCTTACTTCTACAAGAACCTTTTAAAAAATATTCTTTTGACCAAACGTACCTTTTTCAAATCCTGCTTTTTCAGTCTTCACAGACTAGGTGGGAAAGAGAACCATGAACAATAAAAGCGATAGTTACTTTTAAGATGTTAACTAGACAGTGCTTTGGTTTCCCTGATAGTTTTAACCTTTTATGTGCACAGCTTCATACAGAGAAGGGGCTAAAAGTGAAACATGCTCAGTTGGAGCATGGTGAGTGAGAAAGTAAAATTTGTGGGCTTTTTTGCCAATATGATTCCAAGTCATACAGGGAAGGACAAAAATACGAAGTGTTAGGCTAGTGACCTAGCCTCGCACTGTGGCCCAACCTGGTTGGCTTCAAAGATTTTTTTAAAGGTTCTACTTTGACTTTCCAGTTTTATTTATCTCCCTGTGTATCTTTAGAGAATGTGTGTGTATGTAAGAACAACTGGAGAACTGAAGTTTAGTTTCATCGCTGTATTTTTTGAGATGGTTTAAGATGATTTAAAAATATTAAAATGACCTTTTGACAAAGATGTGTTTCATCATAACTTCTGTCGGAGGAGAGCATGATGCAGTTTAGCTGGGCACATCACCTGAAGGACTATGAATGACCAGCCTCTGAACCTGGTCTGTACCTGTTATGTCTGTCTCTGGCTGAGATGCGAAGTTGCTGGGTGTCAGTGGCAGTGCTGTTTTGTGCAGATGTGCTATAGATGAGTAAAGATACGAATCACTCCCCCACCCCCATAAATAAGTAAATGGAGACATACGGGCACTTCAACAATGTAACATCTTGACCTCTCTTGTGTTTGAACTGTTGTCACTTCAGACAAAAGCTCGCAACCACTCATGGGATCCAGCTAGTTCCCCTTTCCCTGGATATGATGATGATTGAGTAATGAATTCTATTTCTGGAATCATATAGCACTAACCTTTATTATGTCTTCTGTTGTTTTCTCAACAGACTTCAGTTTCTTCAAAATGGCTTCTTCCTTAGCTGAGACTTCCATTTCTTGTCTTTCTAGAGCCTCAATTTCCTTCTCCAATCTGCAATCACAGTTGCATTGGATTTAATACTAGGCAGAGAACAACACTGTGGAGTTGATGCATTGAGAATATGGACATCAGTAGGGCTGGTTCTACTTACCTTGACAAGCTTTGCTCTTATATGAGATCAGCTTATAATTTCACACATTGGGAAATCAGTGTAAAAAAGTATTTTCATTTAAAAAGAAAAAAACCAAAACCAAACAACAAACAAAGCCTTCCACATGTAAACATGAACTATTTTGCTAGTTAGGTTTTGGTTGATAGGTTAACTATTTTCTTTTAAAAACCTTATGTGCAAGGAATATTGAGACTCAGGAGTCACAATTTCTTTTGGGCTTTCAGCACTTGCTGTAGGTTTGTATGTTACAGCTCCCTTCCCTGCTCTTGTGTGTTAAGTCTATATATGTTGTATTTTTTGCGTGTTGAAGTGGAGAAAAAGAATTAAGGTTTCTTTTTTCTTGATTAGAGTTTTTATTTTCTTAGTGTATGACAAACAGTTTTAGACAGAAAGGTCCAAGATAAAAAATTGAATCTCTTTATAAGAGAGGGAGAACGCTATGCCTGGTTGCCCTGGGTTAAAGCACACCTGTAAAGTATCTCAGTCAAGTTCTTTTCTCTGTTGAGTAAGGCAGTGACTTAAGCAGGTGTCCTGTATCCTATTTTTTTTTATTCTTTCTAGTCAAGACTGCTCCTTTCTGCATAAGTGCATATTTGTTGGGTTTTAGACAGAGTTTGCCTTATTAGCTGAGTAGTTGGGAAGTCACTTTTCCATGAAGATCTAGGATCCAATTCCAGATTTAACTCTGAAGTGGGACTTGAAGTGAATGTCTTATGCTTTAGGTTAATGCTGTTTAACTTCAATCTCCTGGTTCTTTTTAAAAAAACTTTTTTTAACTTCAGAAAAAAAAGCAAATTTTGAAAGCCTCCATATTTGCATGAAATATGCCTTCCATTGTTTTTGAATCCATGCTGAAAATCAATCACTGTAGACTTAAGGCAGCTGCAACTGATCACGCGCTTTGCTGAGAGCAGTCAGAATAGTCACAACTAGATCTGAGACCAAGTTACAGACATGGCTATAGAAGGGTTGGCCTATAACCCTGAGGGGAAAAAAGTGTTGTATTTCTGTATTTTGACTTCTTTACTATGTGCTAGGATTCACAATATTACAACAAAGTCACCATGAGTGAATAAAGTCCGTCATCCTTTTAAAGTGATCAGACTAGAAAAGCCGAATGCAGGTTGACACGTAAGCGTTATTGATTTGCTTGTGTGGCTGAGGAATACCAATTAACATTATGGCTCTTGCCCTATTTAAACTCAGATAGGTAGAACTAAACTAATGGGGTACTATGTGGACTTCTTTCTGTTGGTGACAATATCCTCTTTATTAATATACAAAACTATCAGAGACCTCAGAACTGAGATGTGACCAAAAAAATTTAAAATGTGTTAACACTTTGGACCTGAACTCTCCAAGATGGCTTTGGAACCCTGATCAAAGGTACTGATTATAGTGCTAAAATTTAAAAATTTTTATAAGGGACAAATATTTTTGGACAGCTATAAAAGAAAGTAATAACCATGTGCCATATTTTTGCACTTCTTATGGAACGGTCTTTGTTTAATATATTGAGATGTTGTATTTTAGATGAGACTTGATTGCAATATTCTCACAATTTGAAAATCATTAAAAACTCACAGAAGCATAATGAGCTGGAAAATCATTAACTTGTACTGTGGGTTTATTTCAGTCTTGGCTCTAAACACTCCTCAACACACTGGTGAAAGAAGAGGAGGAAAAATCTCAGAGATATTTGAAGAAAGGGCGGTGGGGGAAAAGAGAAAACACAACCCAAATAAATCAAAGATTATAAACACCATATATTTACCTGGGTGATCAAGAAATGAATTAAAGTTTATACATGCTCTTACACTCATACCCACACCCACTTTATATGGTAATTAAGAGACCTGATTGAATGCTCAGCGGGTTTAGAGAAAAATTCTCATACCCATGTGATGGCAATTGTATCTAGACTCTAAGTATCTTTTTTGCCCTTATACTTGCAAAAACAGATTTTATGGTTCATTTTCAGAGGGTATTGTGAGTGTGCACACTGGTATTTGTGGAAAGAAATCTTCTAAGAGATGCAATTTGTATAGTTCAAAGAAATTGAAGCCCTTATAATATCATGCAATTGAAAAGTTTGGCCAGGACTCTTCTGGTGTGTTTAAATGTTTAGAAACTTCTAAATCAATGACATTTAAATGAAATTATGCAACAGTTTGTCTTGAAAGGATCTAGCAACTAGTCTAGCAATTATAAGAAACTACCTTTTGTACACTGCTGCATTTTTTTTGGAGAGAAATGAAAGTATGACATAACTACTGTATTAAATCAATCCTTTGAATATTTGTCCTTCTCTTTTTGAGTAGCACTTATTATATGAGAGGGGAAAATAAGTAGTATGGAGGTGTGGATGAGAGAAGAAACCTTAGAAGTCAAGACACTAAATGGAAGGTTTCTCTGCCAAAGTAGCAGCTGAATTAAGAAAATCTAAGGACTTTGCCTGGCTGCTGCTGGCCACGAGCTGATCTGCTGGAGTTGGCATCACTGCCATTCCAGAAAAAAAAGAAGGCTTAAGAATGAAAAGCAGATAGGAAGATACCACCCTGAAGAATTCCAGACGGAGGGGAAAAGCCAGTTTAGCAAGTTGTCACATGTTTTGAGGTGGGTTAAATGCTTTAGCAGCTCTGGAGTATAGCCTGAGTCCACCTTGATGCATTGCATACAAGCATTTGAATAGACCTTACTTGTTTTGCATTTTTAAATATGTTGTTTAGCAACTAATTCCATCAAGAATGAGTGTTATTAGCTGAAGATTAAGTGAGAAAACAGGACTCCTAACTCTTCATTCAGCTTGTACCCTGACCAAGGATGTGCTTACTTGGCTCACT
Organism: Platysteira castanea; assembly: GCA_013397175.1. Classification (NCBI taxonomy): domain Eukaryota; kingdom Metazoa; phylum Chordata; class Aves; order Passeriformes; genus Platysteira; species Platysteira castanea. The sequence goes on along the minus strand of VYXC01002724.1, from coordinate 121,591 downwards.
GAAGCTTCTAACACTTAAAGAGGGTAAATAGGACAGATGATGTAAATGCAATTTTTTGTCCGTAAGCAAAGCATTCAGCCATTTGTCTGCAAGGTGGTTCAGACTGCTTGCTATTCACTGTTTTGTCATTGATAGAAAGAATGTTTTTTTTATAAAAAACAGTCAAATCTGAACGGATTAGCAGATATACACCACCTCAATTTGACACCCAAATAAAGAATGTTTCAAAACAGAGGTCCCATTTAGGAGGGTGATGGCAAGGCCCATGCCACTACTGTAAATAATCTGCCTACAGTTGCAATTGTCCTCTCAGCAGAAAGAAACAACAACTGGTCTAAGGGTAATCAGAAAGTCTTAAAGTGATTCAATTTTTTTTTTTTAACTGAAGATAAAACACACACAGAATAATCAACACAGTAAACCGAGTTATGTCTGAATCAAGTGAGTTTTGATAGTCAGATGCTTAGAAGAAAGGATTCTACTGAGCCTCTGAATTTATGTTATTTCTACTGGATGACATGCCACATGATCAGTTTCGCAATGTTTGATTTACAGGGCAGGTCAAAGGTCAGACAAGCTTTTGTTAGCTTTGGTGATATCTATGGCATAGCAAAAGCACTGTGCAAGTACTGTATGGTGCATATTTTATATTTACTAGTGGACTTTATTCCTAGGTTTCTGTATCACCCCTGGCTGGTTTGAAACTGGGGCGGGTATGTATAAACAAGATGTAATGGTACTTGGAAGGCAACGTGGATGTTTTTCTAGATGCCCTTGCTAAACAGCTGTTGGGGAATGGTAGGAAATATAATTTATAGCAAAAGACATGTGAATAAACCTGCCTAAATCCTTAGCTCAGGCTTTGCTCCTGGTCAACAAGACTTTGAATCTAATCTCTCCTCTCACTGCTTAGAGAAGAGCTAAACTTCTAGTGGTCTGATGGGAAAATACTTGCTCAGCACCATTTCCTTGTCACTCCTTAGCCCATTCTAGCCCTAGATGCTGTTCTTTCCTGGCAATCACACGGTCGTACGGAGCCCTCTTGCATGCCTTCAAAGTGACAGCCTCCTGGGCTCTTTTCAGGGCATGCTGTCTACCTCCTACCACTGCAACAGTGAATCCTACAGAGGTGTGTGTAAAGATGTTCTGTAGAGAAAAGTGCTTTTGAGCAAGAAGTCAGCATAATTATAGGACAAACCAGGACTAGGCTGCTACGCTACTTGTCAGCCAAGAGAATTATTATCTGTGTCAGAGAGGGGACAAGGAGGGGAGAGGATGGGAGATCACCAGAGAAGGTAATCTTGGTGACAGTTTTGCCAAAAGAGTGTGTGTAGGAGGACAGTGGAAGAAAAGTAGAGAGGAAAATGCTATTGAATTGAAATAGAGAAAGACAACTTGAAAAATGATGATGAAAATTTTCAGAATCTAAAGGAACAGGAACATTTCATCTTTTCTGTGGGTGCTAAGGGGTAGTACCAGTCAGTATGCCTGGACCCAGGGAAGGAGCTGATGGTGTACACAGCTCTTCACTTTGGGAAGTGCTAACTGAAGCTAATAAGTGCCTGGAATCATGTCCACAGTAAACACGAGTCATTCACGAGACTGTCTCTGCAGTTTAATGTTAGCCCTGTGTGACAGGAATGCACTAGGCAATGAGATTTGTAGAAACATCTCTAATGAAAGGTAAAAAAGACCTTTACTGTAGCAGGTTTCAGGGACTAAACTGAGTACAAAACACACGGGAAAGTGAAGATAAGTATTACTAATGGGGCTAGGGAGCCTGTACTGTTCTGAAGTGCTCTTATGGTGGAAGTCAGGTATTAAAGGCTGAGCCAGGACCTAGTGAAACTGAAGAACTTTCAAAATTTGTTTTTTTGAAATTTTGATTCAACAATTGCTATCTCAGAGCAAGCCTCATATGTTGTGGCTTACACCTACTGAATACAGCATGGAAAGGACTTCTGGAATTAGAGAAACAAATCCTCTGCAATATAGTTACTGTGCAGTTTGTTACAATTTAAAGTATGGAAAACTGTGTTATGTATCCTCTAATTCTAACAGTAGAAAACATGACAAAGATTTCTTTACTCTGTATGTGTTTAGCACTTGCTGACATTTTCATCTTTTTCAAAATAAGATAGGACTTTTAAGATGGGACCATTTTAACCCAAACACAAGGGCAGGGGTACTTCCCTACCTGAAAATGTCTTGTTCCAGTTCATGAGTCCGTTGTTGGTCCTCCTGATTCTGCTTTTGCATTTCTTCTTCTTCTTTTGGAGTCATAGAACTAAAGCCATCCAAGAGCCATTTTTCTCGCAAGGCCTTTTTCTGATGGGGAAAAAATAGACAAGTAAGTGAATGCTGAAAGTTAGGGTCTTCAGCCATTTACTGTATTTGTCTTGATGCCACAGATGTGATCCACAGCACTGTGATCTATCCAGCATTAGGCAACCTCACTGCAGTGAGTGCCACTGGAAGAGAAATACTAAACAACTTTTGCATTTTGAGATTGGCTTAAAACCCAAAATCTTTAGGAACAATGTCTCATTTTATTAGTTCATCCAACAAAAATGTAGAGTATGTCAGCTGCTGTCCATAACAGATTAATATTGGTAAGTGGATCCAGTGGTGTGTGTGTGTCTTTGATAAAGCAAACCAGTTGTACAACCCTATATATAACAGACTCATGTGAAAGGCTCCAGCCAGAAGAACAATTGTTTTATTTCAATAACCCTGATTTCTGGGGTCCTGGCACTGCATAACTTCTGGAAGGAGGTATAAGAGATGAAAAGTTTCTGTAAATAAGATTGTATAGGAGTAAGAGATCTCTAGGGAGTTGGTGAGGCAATGCTACCCCTGGAACTACAAGGATCTTGTGTAACTGTGATAGGGAACTCACATTTCAAGTGGTGAAGATGTGTGGGGTAAGAGGGGCAGTGGAAGGATGGAGCACGGGCAGCTGGTGACTGGTTAGTGTTTCAGCAGACCTGTGATGTATTTAGAGCTGCTGTTGTAAGGGCAATCCATAGCTTAGGTATTTAGGTCCTGACCTGATTAGTGCCTGTGGAGGTCTTTTTGTGCAGTGGTGGCTTATAAATGGGTGTATTACATGTGCACAGGTAAGTGTATCTCTCTCAGCTGTGTTTTCAAATTCTGAAAAATACAGGTGTATGGACTGATTGCTTCCTACAGCTGCTTTACACTATGAAAGGTGCTACCTGAAAGTCATCAGAGCTCTCAAAAATACTCCTGGTGTAAAAAAAATCCAAACTATTATTGGAGATAAGTTCATATTCGCAGCCTAAAAGTTGTAAACCATGCTAACCAACTTTCTTGCACCCTTTTTATTCTTTTCATTCTAACTCAGGGATATAAATCCAGTTGCTGCCTTGGGGTAGGCACTCTTTAGAAATACTCTTTCAACAGGCAAAAAAAGAGCACACATATAAAGTCTTTAATTAAACATGAATGTTCCAGTTATAATTTAGATTCCCTGAGCTGTCTAATTTCCATGTTAAGCTTTTGCTTTTTTTCCCCCATACAGTTTGGTTAATTGTAGGATGTGGATGCAGATTAAATTGAATTTTGACTACTGCTGCTTGAGGCAGAGTGTGGCCAGCACTGGTGAGAAGGCTACATTAACCTCAGCGCTGTTTGCAGGGGCTGTTGGAATCCCTGCCTGCATCCTGTGTTGAGTCACTTGAACTGTTGCTTCCTACACTTTTCTATTTATTGTGTACTTTCCATAAGGCTATTACTGAGGCCCGACTGCCACAGGAATATATATCTAGGACCTGACTGCAGTTAAAAGCAACTTCCACTTGACATATAATGTCATAGAAAGTGTGTCTAAAACAGGCTTCTTGAGAAGCCTGTGCACTCCATGGTGCTTTTTATTATTTTACTTGTGGGATGTAACAGCAATGTTTACAGTTGCCTTAGCCTGCAGGACAGCATTCTGTCTCTCTCAACACTGGATTCTAGGAAATCTTCGTAAAAACAGGTTGCTCCAAACTGATGTCCTGAGCCATGACTCAATCTGTAGAATCACTTGGCAGCACTTCATGAGAGCTGTGTCTTAGGCTCTAATGAAATAAATGCGGATTTTAATGGGATAGTTTTACATGATCTGGTAGGTGCAGGTAGTCTGGTGTTGGTACCGCTCTTATTGACCACAAGATACTGTGTTCTCAAGCTGGAGGGCACATAGTTATTAATTCCCTTTCTATCAAGCTGTTTAGATTTTAATGAAAAGTTGGGCATCTAGAAAAGTGAGGTTGTCATCCTGGCTGGAACTGTATTAGTCTAGCACTGATGTCTCCAAAAGTAAATTTATAATTCCTTGTGAGATTTACAGCAGGGCTGGCACTGTAGACCTCAGAAACTGATACCATCGATTGAAATAAACAAAGGCTTCTCTATGTATAGGGTTAGGCCCAAGAAAACAAACACCCTAAATACGAGTGTAACACAATAGTGTTATTTTTGCATGTTTCTGGAGCAGTTTTCTGCTACTCCCAACTAAATGCCATGTAATCTTTTTCATTTAATTAGCCATTTTTGAAAGAATGACATGTTGTGTAGTTTGGAAAACAGCCTTTGAATAAAGACGGTTTCAAGTCTGTTCCATCCAGGCAGCTACACAAGCCAGTGCAGGAGCAGCTGCTTTGGGCCTGACAGGTTTTTTTCTGCTGTCTAGCATTTCCTTCCATGACAAAGTGTCTCTAGCTGAGAACTAGGTTGTGCATGTGTTATAGCACTGCATGAAAGCACTTTCATTTTGCATTAGGCTCCATGTGCTAAGGGAAAGGGATAGTTATACATTGTGATGTGATAAAACCCTGGAAAGGGCCAGAGGCTGCAAAGTAATCACTTTGTTCTGTGGTTCATGCTCACATCAAAAGTACTGTGACAGTATTCTGTAAATTCTGTGAGTAATTTACAGTGTGTGCTCCAGGTACAACTCCACTACAATCCTTGACAAGGCTGGACTAGCACTGGAAGATTAATCTTTCACTGGAAAGCAAAGGTGGTTTGAGTTTGTGGATCTTGCTCTCCCAGGGGTATGGCAGTTTACCTTACAACATTTTGGGGAAGGCATAAATAAATTTCACGTTTTTTCACAAAAAAATGTGGTTCAACACTGTCAGCTACTAGAGGAAGAAGGAGATGTGTGACCAGCACCTACAAGGTAGCACTCATGGAGTTCAGGCATGTCAGAAGCCTGATACTTAATAAGCTAAACTGTAAAACCTCTTAAAAAGTACATGCAAATCAGTGCTGACTGCACACTTGAAACAATTTTGTCTGGTCCTTTCCCTTGTTGCCTCAGTGAGAAGGATTCCAGGTAGGAGGAAGGATTAGTTGCTGGCACATCTAGAAATACTTGATGAAATTTCCCCTGTACCTGCACTAGCAGCCCCCAGTATCCCTTGCAGTTGTGTGAAACCCTGTCCACACAGGTGTCCTTGCCTGCATGCATCACTTCACGTGATAGAAGTGCACATGCAGGGAGTAAACGTTCCTTCTCCAGTTCTACCAGATAACTAAGGTCTGTTATGATGCCTCATCTCTGTCTTTCTAGTAAGAAGTTTGCTTGGGGACAGCAAATAAAGTTATTGGGAAGCCAGAGCAGGGATTCCTATTTACAAAATGGAAGTTTAAAAAAGAAAAGCCTACAACAAACAAAAAACATACCAAAAAAAGCGCTCCAATCAAAAAACCCCCACAAACCAAACCAACGACCTTTTAATAAACGTTTTGCTAAGGGTTATAAATATGAGGGACAAAATGGGGAACAGGATAGTGATATCCATCTAGCAAGAACATCTCTATGGCAGTGAGATTTACTAACCTGCAATAGTTTCCTAGGGGACGTGTGTGAGTTATGCTAAGAGCTCACGGAGCTCTGGACTTCACCATGCACAACTGGTATGTGTATAAATGAGTGAAATCAACCTGAATTGCTAGGGAAATAATCCTTCAATAAAATTTACTGCAGTGTTTAAATGTTTTAGAAGTCTAAATAATCAAAAAAGCAATTTATGCACTGGATGCCTTTGTTGTTTGACTCCACTGAAATACCTGAATTATTCTGAAGCATGAATGTTCATTAAGGGACAAACCTTCTAGGGCATCAAGCAGAAGATGTTCATGTACTAATGCTGTATTTCATATTAGGTGCCTGTCTTATTCCTGAGTTGGAAAAAGTAGTCTACATTTTGTGTGCTCCAAATAATATATGTATTTATAAAGCATACATGTGTATGTAAGTATGTACCTAAATGTATGCTTGATCCTTCTTTTGCGAGTGAATAATTTCCACAACAGATCTTTGAAATGCCTCATATATGCAATAGGACTGATTTAATTTAAAATCTTTTGTGTGATACCTGTATTATTTCTCATAGACCAGGCAGAGAAATCACATCCTCTGTTCTTTTCCAAAGGAAAACCATTTCAGTAGTATTTTTCCAAGACTGTTTTAGCCTCTCTAAAAACTCCATAAAATTTCTTCAGAATAAGTGCAAGGTTGGTTTTTGCTTTCTTAACTTTTAAAACTCCATTGTACCTATTAATTTTAGCTACAAACATGTAGTAAGTCTGTAAGGAAACTGCCCTAGGGCTCTGTCTGCACACAGCACTGGTGAGGATTAGCTGGTTGTCTACAACAGATCAGTTTATCCCTCTATAAAGAACGGCAAAAGAGTCAGCTGGATTTATAGACATGGAAACTTGAAATATAACTTTCAGTACTCAATGTAGCCATGTACTATGATGGAGGAATGGAGTCACATAGAGTTTGCTCCTCAGAGGTTACAGGACTTGGAAAAGATACTCCGCTCCCTTTTAGACCAGATGTTAAACAAATGGTCAAGCTTGTCCTTGGAGTAACTACCTTCCAATAAAACCCGGGCCTGGCTGTGTGTTGGCTTGCCTGGCCCAGTGAACTAGTTTATCATGGTTTCTCTTTTTTTGGCTTGACACAAAAGAAAAGGGTGGATGAAACTCAGGATCTGGTGTCTGTTTTAAATATGCTTCTCTCACATTTGCTCAAGGAGACACCATGCTCCTGGTGTTAAATTCAATATATCTTCCTTGAAACTGTTTATCTGCTCACATAATGAAAAGTGTATGCAAAATACCAAGTCTTGCATAGTTCTAGAAGCATAGATTTTGTCTTATCTCCCTAAATGACATGTACTGCCAAATTGCTATAAACATTTTAAGAATAGTGGTGTTGCAGTGGTACTGCACTTTCAATTATCTACAGAGGTGGATCTTTAGGTTTCTTAGTACCTTTGGGCTCTGTAATCCTGAGTTTACCAGGCCATATTTGGGAACAGTATTCATAACATTTATACTATTTTTTTGACTATACAAAAACCAGCATTATTTTACTAAAGAGTAATTAAACAAGCTGACAAAAGCCTACAGCAAAATAAATAGGGTTTGTTTTTTTTTTTCCCTAGGAACAAAGTGCAATCAAACCTCATGATTGTGCTGCACTCGGTACCAAGTGAGGCTGCTGCTGTGGGATTAGGGAGTAAACACACCCAGTCTGAAATGTGAGGCTTAATTTCCATCTGTGAGTTTTTCCTGGTTATGATCTCACTTTATGCCATGAAAGTGATAAAGTAACATTAGCTCCACAGTGTAATTTTTTTCAAAGAGTGATGCTTATTAAAGTCAAATGGGGTCCTGGCAAGACTCCAAAAAGCTGTGAAAATTTGATAGTAAAAGCACAACTTAAATGCATGAAGATTTGCATTCCAAAATCCCCAACCTTTATTCATGCTGTGTGACTTGAGGCTATCTTTAGTTACATAAATCTAAAACTTTACTTACCTTTAAATGTTGGTGTTTCATTTTTTCCTCTTCTACTTTTAGACGTTTCTGTGTAATTTCTTCTTGCAGTTTTCTTTTGTCCTACAAATTAAGAACAGTAAAACTTTGTTTAGAGAAATTATTGTTAATAAAATTATTATGTAAGTGTGGTTCAGTAGGGTAAAATCAATCCATGAAAATAAACCTTATTTTAAAGCTTATGTGGTGCTTAGGCACTGCATAATTCTTTGCAGCAACAACTTGATCCTACACAGGCATGGTTTCCACTGCTCTTCCTCCAAAGTACATTTAAATGTGTTAATAACCACAAAGGAGGGATGATGCAAAATAAAAATGATTTAGTCTTGGGAAGGGTAGGGCATGAAAACAGGAAGAAAGTACATTTGAGCAGAATTGTACATGCAGAGTGAGACTAAAAATGGGTCTTAAGGTCCAAAATTCCTAAGGCAGCCCACACATTGTTTAGGAGAGGAAAGAGCCTGCACTGAGCAGCTGTGACACATCACTAAATGAAATGGGCTGTTGGTGAATCCAGCACTGAGCTTATGGATCTTTTGGCTAATAGCTGAAATAAACAGGAATAAACAAAGACTTAGAAATTTATTTTATGAGTCAAATAATGGTAGAGGTGAGAACAAAGAAATGTAAGATGTTTCATATATGTTACTACCTCTCAATTTAAAAAAAAGTTTTTTTGCTTATGCCCAGACTGTTTTCATGGCTGCTGATCTTTAGAAGTAAAACCTTGAGTAGTCCTGGTCTATCATGGTGCCACCTTAATCTTTTTTATTACAGATTAGAGAAAAAAGGAAATGTATGAACAATGTCTGTACACTGGCAATGCTTGAGCCTCTCCTGGTTGTGGATAGCACTGTCACATGGAGTAACCTTGTGGCTCCTCTGTGTGAGGCCAAACGCTGATTTAGTACTTTGTGTCCTCAGCAGCCAGTGGAAAAGGAATCATGCCAAAGGAAAGTAATTTTAATAAGGTGTATTAATAAGCTATTCTCTTGCCATGTGCCAATCAAGAAACATTTGTACTTATTTCTTGAAGCATTTTAGGGAAGTAAATGGAATCTTCTGTTGTCCTGTACAGAAATGTTTGTTGACTGGAAGCTAATCCCTCTTTCCTCTCAATTAGAACAGCTCGATTCTGTTAAAAAAGTGATAGTTTTTTTTTTCTTTTCAAAGAGTCTGTTTTCAGACAAGTATGGTTTAGGTAGGAGTTAATTTCCTCACAAACAGAGGAAGAGCCTTGCCCTTTCAGCCCACCTGAGGAACCAGCTGTGTGTAAGGACTGGAGAAAGTCAGTAAGGAAATGCTGGTCATAAGGCTGGGAGTTGTTCTCCACCATTTCCCTGGGATCTGGGATTTGGAAACAGGAAGAGACGTGGTGTGCTTGCCTGAATCACTTCCCTGTTACTGGAAATTAGAAATTAGCAGTGGGGCCACAGGCTCTAAGGACACTTTGCTGAAGGATAGGAAGGCTGGCCAAGCACTACTGGTACAATGCTGGGATTTAGCAGGTGAACATCAGAGTGTCACTGATCTCTCGCAGTCTGCAAAGTACAGTAGTTATTTATAAACACTACAGTTTTTCCTTGATGGTGTTAGGCTGCCTTTTTTAATACTCCAAACAGAACAGGTGGGACTCTTTCCTCAAAATACATGCTATTTTCATCTCTGCAGTGGTTTTGTGTTTTGCCAATTCTCTTGAATACAATTAACAAAGTTACTGATTTAGGAGCAGTACAATATGTAATTTTTCTTCAATTTCCCTTGTGAGAGACTTTATCCAAGAGCTGCTATTCTGGATTTTTCTTGGCCAGTCCTGATTTGGAAGACATAGTATCTGGTCTCTGATTTTCACACTTTTCCTTACTTAGGAAATATTCCTGATCTCATGGTATAACTGGCCTTTAAATCATTAGATGAGCAGTGTGGCAAGAGCTTGTGCTTATAGATTATAAAAATTCTTAAGGAAAACTCTTTTTGTCTTTACTAAAGTTCTGGATAAGATTCTTAGCCAGAGAATGAACTTTTACTTGGTTTATACTCTTTAAAGATATTCTAAGTCCATTTGAACAGTCTTTTTGTACCAGTGGAGGTGTAATAAGAGTTTGGGCACTCTGAAATGAGTATTTTTACATAAACTACTGTGAGAAGTTTCTCAGAAGTTTCTCAGAAAGAAATCTGAGTATAAAGGCATAAATTAGTGCATTTTAAATTAACTGTATAATAAGGAACCTAGTCAGTAAAGAAACTTTTGCCTGGATTTTTTTAGAGGTCCATGTTTCTTTCATGTTCAAAGCTTTTTCTCTGAAAGTTTTCTTCCTTAGGTGTTCTAGCATGTTTTAATTTCACTGGCTGGTGTTAAATATCCATTATACAGTTATCCAGATTAAATAGGTTGAAATAGATTGTCTTTTATATGTCTAGTCTATATATCTATATAGTTTGGTCTAATTCCAGAAGCTAAGAAAAATGAGGAATCTTTTTGAACCTTGGGTGCCAAAATAACTTTAAAAACCTGTTAGAAAAATTTCTACAGTGTATTATGCTATGCTTTGTCTGCACATCGTATCTTGCTTTACGAAGCTTTGACTGTGCACCTAAAGGAATGAGTGTTTATTCCTGGATAGCTAAGGGAGCCATGATTCCATTAAACCTTGTGCTCTGCCCCTGAAGACAATCATGTTGCTGGCAGAAGTCCTTGAACCCTCTCTTACTGTGCTCTTGTTAATGTGAGCAGGATTTGCTTTTTATGAAGGAGCATCTTCAGCCATTCCTTTCTGTTGTGCATCGATGCAAGGTAGGACTTGGTGTTAATTTTCACTCCAGCTGAAATATGTGGGACCCTTTCCTGAGTTTTGTGCTTAGAAATGAGTGCTCTAAACTTGATCTGTCTGAAAGAAAGGGAATTGCATCTGCAGAGCAGTGCCTTGTGAAATATCTTGTCTGCCAAGTCATTAGTTTATGTCAGTGTTCTACAGTGGTGCCAAAGATGGTGGTCTTGGTCCCTTGACAAATGCCACATACTGTCAAATTCCATGGAGCAGCTAATATTTTAGCTAATGTGTTTTTATTTTCATATAATTTTCTAGGTATTAAAACTCACTAAGCATCAAAAATACTAAAACTTTCATATTTAAGGTATGAAAGTCTTGCTAATAAAATGGAGGCATTTGATTTTTTACTTTTTATATTCTATATACACCAGCAGCAGGTGGTAGATACATAACAAAGGAAAAAGTTTCCTGTTCAGAGCCATGGGAGCATCAAAATATTTAATAACAACAACATCACTAACAAAAACAATAATAATGTTTTCCTTTTTTATTTGCTCCATGGAGAAGATTTGAACAAGACTTTGAAAATCCTTCTAGCTCTGTGAGAGCCAGTTGCTGTCAAGGAGACAGGTATTTAACAACAGAAACTGATAAGGTTTAGTGCAGGTGCATTTGTTGACTGCTCTGAGTGCCCCTGGCTGTCCTCTGTTAGATCCTTCACAGCAAACATCTGGTAGGTAGCACTTGAAAATCCCAGGTATGTTCCTTGAGACAAACCTCCCCAGAGCCACCGAGGAGCTCGCTATTGTAACTGCAGGATGTAGTTTCCCTCGACAACTCATACTGCAGATTGGTAAGGCTGATAACTTCACCTTATTCAGTTCTGCAGTCAGAACACTCTGAGTGTTTCGATTAAATGCTCTGGACTGACGAAAGTAGAGAGCAAATAGCTTCTTGACACAGCAAGTGTAATAAATGAGGTCATAGGCAGAACCCAAATATGATATCCTATTTCTTCTATTGCAAGACACTGGAGGCTCCCCCTCCAGTTCCTTAAAAAAGTATTTGTCCAGTATTCATTTGGAAGCAAAGATGCAGTTGGAGGATGCCAACCTGAGTATGTTCCCAGGAGCCTCATCAGACAAGCGTGCTGCCCCATTCCTGCTCCCAGGGAGTATAAAACATTGCAAGGCCTGCACTTCTCTGGAGTGCCAAAACTGTTATCTTTTGAGCACATACACTAGAGCCAAAGTCCAGGTTATGACCCTGGTTCAAGCAACATTGCAGTTAAACAAACAAATGTCCTCTAAGCCCTCTAAAACATTTCAAATTACCTTATTGTGGGCTTGTGTCAGGTCTGAAGTAAATATGATAAATGGTCCTGTTGGCTTTTAACAAGTGCCACAGTTAAAACTCAACTGAATTAAAACCCAGCCTATTAGCTTCCTGTAGATTTCCAGTTATGCCTTCTTACATTTATTTTGATCCTGATAAAGTATTTTTTAATTCTGCCCACCATTTATTCTGCTAGTAGTGTTTCACAACTAATCTTACCATGTTAAGAATGTGACAAATACCTTTGTTTCCATTATTTGTTTTTTAGCTAAGAGAGTGAGTGATCCTTCTGGAGGTTTCCTTTCATCTCAGAGGGCCAAATTTTGTTTCAGTTTAGGTCTTTTGTAACTGAATAAGTTTCAGCAGAGATCAAATCAGAGGAGAATTTGGATTCAGCCACTTTTTTAAAACATCAGGTTATATTACTTTAAAAATTGTTTTATTGTTCCTTTTACACACTAGAAATCATCACTCAGATTTCCTTTTAGAAGTGAAACTTGAAATGTTTTCTAATGCCTTCAGCATAAACTTCACCGAGTCCTTCCTCTCAAAATTGACAGGTAGGAATTTACTTAACCCAAGCTTGTCCTTTTTTACTTTTCAGACAGAAATACTTATGACAGATCATCAATAATTCAGAAATTGTATTTAAGTCCACAGTGCAAATGAAAAATCTTTAATCTCACATTGTGAAATGTGAAAATTGATTTGTTCTGGAATTCTCTAGCTGCCTTTTGACCTTCAGGCAAACATTCAGTATGATGACAGTAATGTGTGTTTTAGACTGTCCAGTAGTGATTTGCACACACACTTTCACCGCTTTGAATTTAATTTTAAAGTGCAGTACAACCCATAATAAAGTCAGTACAGTCAACTTAGCTGTCTTAAAGCAGTATCTTATAAACTAGCACTATTAAGTAACAATTTCAAGCAGACATAAAGTCTTTCCTTTTTCTGTCCTGGCATAAATCATTATTCAGCAAACACATAGCAGCTCATTAATGATATTACTTCTAAGCCTTTTTATTTTTTTAAATAATGAATTATAACTGTGAGCACTTACTGTTATGGCCTGGAATCTTTCTTTCAGCAATTCGGCTTCCTCCATTCTACAAATCAAAAACAGACAAGTAGTGAAGGCAAACAGAATGAGACCATAAGCAAAAAGCCTCCTGGTGGAGCTACAAAAAAGCTGAGGTGATTTGATCCAATTCCAGAGCAGAAAGACAGCAGAATTTTTGACTTGTCAGAAGAGTCCCTGAACAGATGAGCAGATCAGGCCAGACAGACACATGTAATGAGGGTGTGGAGAAGAGGCAGACAAGGAGAGTGCTGGCATGAGTTGACTGACAAGTTGGAACAGTGGAGCACAAGCTCTTTTCCTTCAGGAGCTGCCAACTCTTTGTTTTAATGTGCTCGGTTAGCGTGCCACTGCTTCATTAACTGTTAAGTGCCCAAAACAGACTCTTACAGGACCACGGTTCAAGTAAACTTTTATAATGGTTCTATTTCTCTTTCCTCTCTTTTTCTTTGCTTCTGGTGATATACAGATATTTAAAACTTATTAAGGTTATTTCAACTTATAAAGTTTATTATTTAAATTATTAGTCTTATTTTATCCTTATATTTTAACTTGTAATATTAGCACCGTATGGCATGGAGTTTTTTTGAGATGGCAGTTTCAATCTAGTTTGGTAGATGAAATTTTCAGAAAATCTATATTCATAGCTGGGAGAATTTTAGAACTGCTAACCTAAAGTGAGATAAACTTTAAGCGGTCAGGTCTTTCATTAAATGCAATGTTAATCTGCAATTACTGGTCAGCTATCTGGGACTCGGGGAAGCTTTGTCTAAGTAAGGATTTCAGGATCATCACTGCAGTGTTGCTGAGATGAATCTAAAATGCTGGTGGCTTTCATGCTGGATTTTTATTCAGCTGACTTGCTGCGGACTTCTGCTGAAAACAGCATTCTGTGCCTCAAGGGCTGGTGCACATTTTGACCTTTCCATTTACCTGAGTGAGAGTCAGCCGTCCAAAATCAATCTAGGAAACTTGCAGAACAAGTGGAACTGCCTTAGTAAAATCCAGTTGTGGAAAAAATTCTACGCAAATCAAAAGCATGAAGATGTAATGTGAATCTGGAATCCCTTTGTTACATTCAGTCATCGTAACTCAAGTCTTGGTAAGGACACCAGCAGAAGAGTCAGTCAGCATGTTTGGGTTTTTACTGCTAATTCACTGACATGACTAAACTCAGCAGGATTTGGTAATGGGGTTTATTTTACATGTTGGGTCAGTGACCCGAATCTTAGTGGCAAATCAAGCTTGTTATTAGGAAATTCTAAGATGTTTCAGAATTGAACACTTGATGGTGAAATTACAGCCTTATAATTTAATAGAAATCAATATTTAATTTCAATTTCCACCTTTCTAGTATGTCATCACTCTATACATGAGCAGATTTTGCCCCTCTGCACTGGGGATTAAGGATTCATTAATGTTTTGTTTATACTCTGATCCACCCTGAGGTTTTGTTCAAACTTGCAAAGACATTTTTATTCTCCAGTGAAGATTTTATTTCTGTTTTTTAAATATTAATGTATGCTTCATTTGGTCAGCATCTGAAATGTTAAAAATTACCATATTAAAGCAAACGCAAAGTTCAAAGACAAGTGTATTTAGGTGTATCAAGAAACAGATTACATGGGAATTTAAATGAGTTTGGTTTATGGATTTGAGAATAAATTCAACCACCCTGTGAAAATGAATATATTGTTGCTGCAGAAGCCAGTAGAGAGACAGTCTTTCTGTTTAAGCTTTCATAAGTTAGTACAGCCTCCTTACCAAACTTTGAAAAAGAAAACCAAATGAACTTATTTTACCTTTGTCTTCTGTGCAGTTCATTTTAAAGTGTGCATGTGGACTTCAGAATGCTTAAAAATATTTAAAGCAGCAACTTACATCAGAAGTAAGGATGTTTGTTTTGGGCCAGAATCTGTACTCTAATATAAATGGGATCTACTTTCAATGGGTGGAGGAATTAGATCTGTATTTCAAGATCAAATTAAAATCAATGGGATTGCATTACTTTGAATTTTCATTATCTAAAATATTCTCCTAAATTTATGCTCAAAAATTATTTAAGTGTTTTTAAAAACCCTACTTGTGGACGTGAGTTAGTTACAGACTGGAAAACTATTTAACATGTCTTTCCCTAATCTAAACCAGTAAGTTGACGTAACCTGAAGAAGGTTTCTAGAATGTTGCTTCTAGTTTTAGGTGACCATTATTAAGAAAGTATTTAAAACCCACTTTAAATATTTTAGATTGTTTAAATCGTATATATCCCTTTGCTAGGCAGGATTTTTTGTTCAGTCAATAGGTTGTTTTCCAGTTATCTTAATCCTATTCTAAATGGGATTTATGCGCAGGAGAAGAAATGGACCAGCTGTCATTTTGTCTGCCCTGTAAGCCTGCCTTACCAATAGAAGTATCCACGGAGTAAAGGTTAGAGCAGTGAATCTGAACAGCTGTGTTTTCAGGCTGCAGGATTCTTGGAACAAGGTTTCTCAGAACTTGCCTGCCAGAAAGATATCCAGAGGAAACCATCTACCTATTCTACAACTTTAAGAAAAAGTTTGTTTTTCTTTTGGTGGAATAGATTCTCTGAGTGACGCAGAAAATGTTTGTGTATCATATAACAAGTCACACAGGTTGGATTTTTTGGCTTCACTTATTTCTTTGTTTGTTTCCTTTTTGCGTTGTGTACCTAATTTAGGAATAATAATGAAAATCTATAGCACAAGGTGAAAGAGTTCCATTATGAAGTCTTACAGAAAAGTGGGTGGGAATGTAGAAGAATGCAATATCATGAACTCAAATCTAGAAGGATCACAGAAGCACTTTCACAGCTGAAAATAAGTTCTGTTCATTTCTGGAGCAATGTCTGAGTCCTGGCATGGTTGTCAGAACTGTAGTGGCTTTCCCTGGCCATACTCTACATACAATATCAGTCTCAGTTCTACTCTTGTTCATTGTACTGGGATTTCTTTTGAAACACATAATTAACCTAAGGTACAGGGAGATATAGATTATTGTAGCAGCAAACAATTGCCTCTGAGAAGAAACACTGCATTAAAGGTAAGGAAAAAGAAGCTTTCACTTTTTCAAAAAGTGAGTTTGAAGTGAATGGAGCTGATTAGATTGTTATCAGCTGAAAACATAGCCTATGCTTTCTGCAAGGAGTGTTTACTGAGTTCATTAATTCACATTTTGTTCATCTTAACTAGTTTGATAATTTTGCTTCGTGATGAGCTGCCTTTGGTAATTGTGTTTGAAAAACTAAAAGGGTGTTTTGGACTCAGTACAAAAGGGAATTCTATATTCTTACAGTGAGCAAATGTACTGCCTCTATGCATTTGTCTGCATGTAGCCTTGACTCTTTGACAGCAAGAATAGAGAGGAGATAAATTTCATTAAAAGTCTCTCAATACAAATGTTCAGTGCAGCCATCCTGTCAATTGCCCCAAAAGTCTGTTATTGGGGATGCATCAATTGATTGAGAGACAGTATCTTCTCCAGCTAGAACTGAGATTTTGCATTTTGCAGGTGGAAAATAAACCAACAAAAAATAGAAATTTGAATATCTAAATAAGGCTCATGTCCCTCCATCAAATTATACATGTTGAAATTATTGAAAAGTGTATATATTTTAGGATCTTAAAGGAAGTTCATAACAAAACATCTGCCAGCTCTCAGGAGGGAATAAATGATGCTTTGAAGGCAAATTTTGGAGAAGTAATGCCCTGCTAGGCAGGTCCTTTAACATAATGAATTTCTTAAGTCCTCTCACTGAAGCAGAACAATATCCAGATATCTCAGATTTATACAGTTTTATGAAGCTAAATTCTGCCTTATTCACTTGAGTAGATACACACCCTGAATCTCTGGGAGGAAAAGCCTTGGACTATTATGTTTCAGTTGGTACAACTCCCTTCCTGTTATTATTCATAACTATAAATATATTAGTTCTTTAAACTCAAAGTAAAGAAACAGCTATTTGTCATCATCTTCAGGGGTTTTTTTAACACATTGATTTTAAAAAAATCATATTTAACAGTACATCTGCTGCTCAGGCATCTTTAAATGCTATGGAGAGGTTTTAGAATGCAACACAGGCTTAGGTGTCTCTTCTGTGGTAGGAGTGTAGTTGAACCCAGCCAGAAGTGCTACTGTGCTAACTATGGACCATCTTGCTCCTATTTTCTAAAATTACACAGTGAACTTTGTTGAAGTATACTGATTATTTTTAAATCAATTAACCATGTTTTTTGTAGCCTTCTTCATGTTCCCAGACTTGTTAATCCTTAGTCTCATGTATTTTATGAACCTCTGGATGTGGGAGGCTTTCCAAAACACCTTTAACACTCTGTTGTGTCTTATTTAAAAATCACACTTCAATGAATAGTTTAAGTGTAATTCCTGTGGTGATATCAGATGTGAGGCTCTTAACAGAACGTGTTCAGGTACCCAGATAAATGATAGGACTATGTTTGTTTTGTGGTGATGATGCCTTCTCCAGCTACCTAGAAACAGAGACTAGACAAGAGTAAGGGAATAAAGGTAGGTATTTATTTGAAAGGCCTTCAAAGGTACACCCTGGGGAGCCAGAAGCTACTTCCAAAAAGGACCCCAAGATGGATGACAGGTCACGAGTTCTTCACACTGTTATAGGTTTGGTCCATTTGCATATCAGCATAAATTCACCAATTAAAACTTCAGCTCTCTTCAATTTCTCCACCTCTCTCACGGTCCTAGTTTACAAATTTCGGGCCTAGAACAGCCCGAGTATCCTTGAATAGCAAGCTCAGAGAAGCTTGGTTGTGTCTATCTGGCCTAAGAGAGCAGCTAACAAGCTACAAGAAACTTCAGAGTTATACACTAGGCAATACAGGATTTAAAAAATATAGAAGTTAAAACCTAAGGCATCAGTGATTTGGGGAGGTTAGGGATTCAGTTTGTTGTTGTTTTTTTTTTTTTTTAATGTAAACTGAAACAAACCCATAAAGTATCTGAAATACTCAGAATCAGTGCCTTAAACATGTTGTGGAATGCATTACTTGCAACCTAGCATTTTCCAACTGCTGCAGATACGCACTTCTAAGAATAGGCAGTTTTAAATCCTACCCAGCCAACTGTGTGGGGAATTTTTAGCAGGGCTCTGAGAACCAGCTTTAGTTATTGCGTCCTTTGGTTATGTTTTATTAAGTGAAAACAAACACCCCATAACCAGTGCCAAATCCTGGGGAAGTAACAAAACCCAAACAGGTACTCTGCTGTCCAGAGTAAGGAAACTGCTCCTCATATTCTTCTGATTTGTATTTTCTGATGCTCTTGGAGAACAAAAGACAACAGTCACGGTGTTTGGGTCTAAGAGACCTCAGTACGATGGCAGAACAAAGTTAGGGCCTTGCAGACATATTTTTGTGAACACTTAGTGCCAGGTGTACCAGTGCCACTGTACCGAGTGCTGCTGGTGAAAGCCTTAAAAGTACAGATAATTTGTTCTAGAAGATGAGCTGAAGCAGGAATTCTCTCTGAGAAAACTCTTTCTGCAGCTGGAGCTGGGGAGGGTGTGGTGTACAAGAGGCTTCACCACCTCCAGTGGTGAAGCCATTCAGCAGCCTGAGTGGGTTACGTCAGCTGGTTCCCTTCTCCTGAGGCAGGGGCAGAGCTGTCATGCTGCTCCTTTGAGAAGCTGCCTAACCAGTCTGTGCCTGTAGCACTGGAGCTCAGACTTTCTGCAAGATGAGATGAACCTTATCTGATAGCTCCCAGCAGAGCAAAGAGGAATTACTGCTTTCTCCTCCCACACTTCCAGCCACATTTTCCTGTCACTTCCCTTCATCTGATTAATCTGTGAAGCAATTATATTTGCTAATCTGGCAGGAAAGTAATTAAAAAGAAAACTTGGAAACAAACCTAAACCCCCAAATCCATGAGTATCCACTATGTCAGTGAGCTGAATAGGCTCAGTGGGAGATGACAGGAACAGTAGCATTAGAGGGTAAGAACTCCTCTAATTCTGACTGGAAGACAAGCAGCAAGAGGAGAAAGATATAGGAAATGACTTCTGGCAGCAAGAGATGAACTCAGCCACCTTGCAGGCCTCAGGCTTACCTTAACTGAGTGGTCCAGGGACTGTGAGAGACCTCATGTTGACATGTATGATAAGCATGTATGCTTAGCTATTTATCTGAAGCTTGAAACTGCTGTTAAAACATGATGACTTCAGACTCTGGCAATCCTTCGGGTGCTTCCAGATACTCAGTATCCTCCGCTGTGGGTGGGCAAAAAATATCCCACATACAATTTGTTTTGCGTAAGCCTTTCCAAGTATTAATGGAAAAAAACCAAAACATGATAAGATTATATAAAACTTTATTGTTAGCAGAGGTGATAAGATCATTTATGTCAGATGATGCGTGTTGCAAATACAGGCCTAGTTTCTTCAGTGAAGACCTGTTGTTTTTGCTGAGGAGTTTGTTATTTGGAAGCAGTGGCTGAGGAAAATCTCTCAGCTTGTCAGTCACTCAAACTGTTAATATCAGCTGTCCCCTGTTCGTTCCCAGTGCCAGGGAGGTCACCTCAATAACACGGGGCTCTGGCCGGCTGACGCCGGCTGTGTGGAGTGCCAAGCGATGCAGCGCAAGCAGCTGAACCTGAGGAGTCATCTGGATGCCTGTGACAGTATGTCACCAGCTCGTATTTTTCAACAGATTCAAATATTTCACTACTGCTTCTCACAACACTGTATATTTACTTAACCCTTCACCTTAGAGCGGTGATTATTAACCAGGAGCAAAAAACTTGGTATAATACAGTTTCCTTATTTTTCTTGTTGGATTTGTTTTGATTGTCAGGATTTCAGACCTTTTTCACAGCTACATTTTCTCATCAGAAGGATATTATTGTCCTTATTCTCACCTGAATCTGAAGTGGATCCTCTTAGTGATATTCTACTGTTTGCTTGGTATTCAGTTATGGTGAAATTTCATGAGAAGTTTGAACCCATTCACTGGTGCTGACAGGAGGCATCCTGCTTCTGTCTCTATATCCCATATTTCCACAGTTAACGTGGCTGTCTACTCATTGAATTGGCCTGGCTGGCTGAGAACTAACCAAGCTAAGAGGTGGATATTGCTATGCTGATGAGCCAGATCATTGCCCAGGGAAGCCTGGTGAGTGCCAAAATGTGGTAAAGAGAGGGGATAGAAGGTGAAATGGTGGCTACTGGAAAATGCAAAGGAGGAGGGAAGAGCAGCAGAAGAGGAGGGACAAGTAGGAAGAAAGGGAAAGTGGTGGTAAACTGTTAGATAAACTTAAATGTAAATTTACCTTTACAGACTATTTAACAGAGTGTGTGGAAACTCCCTTTTTTTCCCTTTTCTTCCCCCCGGAGGCTAAATAGGCCTTTGAAACACTTTGGCAGATGAAAGGTTAATATTTTATTACCGTTCATGATTATAAAGAGTAATCTGCTTGTATGAATGAATATTATGGGGAATATAACATCTCTTTTCTAGTCATATCTTCTTAAGATGTGAATGGGCTCTTTATCCAGTGACTTCAGGAAAGCAGAGCTAATCTGCAGTTGATGGTACTGCTTCATTAGCTATCACTTCTGAAGAGTGTCTTTGCAAATTTCTCTGCAGCCTGGCAAGTAAGATCTGTAGTTGATTTGGATCTCCATTATGGTCTTTATAGATTTCTCACTGTCCAAATGCACTTGGGGAGTGACGGCCTGCAAAGGCTGGAGCTAAATACTATTGTAATAACCTATTTTAACAAAATCTTTTAGAATTTGAAAATACCATTGTGTATAGCCTGTAGGTGAAATGACTATTTGAAAAGGGTTTGATGCATTGTGTTAATCTGGAAAAGGGGCCTGTTAGGTAATTTCTCATTTCACTGAGTATTGTAATAGCTTGCTGCCAAATGGATCTAGCTGTATTTTCAGACATACAGCTGATGCAGTTAGAAGACATTAAGAAACCTGTTCTTGGGGTTTGAATTAGAAATTTAATCCACATTTCTAGCCTATAGTCACACTGAATTGGACACAATTGATGTCGGTGTTTGAAAGAAAAATCAGGAACACTCCAAGTACTCTAGTTAACACCTACCATCCCCTAATTTTGTTGGTCTGTTCTCCTATTTTGGCTAATGCGGCTCAGGATTGTAATTAAAAGTTGTCATTATGTTGTGACTGCTCAGTGCTTGTATGACAAGTTTTATATTCTCAGTTTCCAGTGGACTGTCAATAATGGGAGAAGAACCAAAACACGAGTAGCAGGCATAGCAATCTGTCCTTTCAGTCAAGGAACACCATCTGTCAGTGTAAGTAGTATCAATATCTTTTCACATAGCCTACACTTCAAAAACCAGTAGAATATATACATATAAATATATTTACATAGACACATATAAATATACACATATAAACAATGAATTTATTTATAGGTGTATATTTTTTCTGCTGAGATTCAGGAACATTCTTTATGGAAATATCCTTTCTCCAGTTGTATTAAGTAAGTGGTATGTTCATATTAATACTTGATTCTTGATTC
The DNA here is from genome assembly GCA_013397175.1 of Platysteira castanea. Taxonomy (NCBI): domain Eukaryota; kingdom Metazoa; phylum Chordata; class Aves; order Passeriformes; genus Platysteira; species Platysteira castanea. Next base: position 99,989 of record VYXC01002724.1, on the reverse strand, counting down.
TTATATTAGTATTGCTTGGAATTTATACCATAAATCTCTGTAACTGTTGCAGTGGTTTGTTGTTGGTTTTTTAATACTGTAGCTCAGAAATGGAAGAGCTAAAGCTAGATGGAAAAAAAACCTTAATAACACAAATTCAGACCTCCAGCTGTCAGAGGGAGGCACTTTGGGGGAACCTAATGATCTGTCTGAAAGAAATCGGACTTTAAACACAGCCGAGGGATCTTAGCTCTCTTTAGTTCTAAGAAATGTTCTACATCAGTGTCGTATTATTCAGAAGTGATTCTTTTTAAAGGTTTAAGTGCATGGAAGGTATTTAATGATTGACACAGTTTCACTTCATATGTGTCTTATTTAGAGTACTTAATGCTTTTTAAACAAATAGGCATATTTTTTAATACACTCATTTAGACTCTCATTAATTTCATAGTTCTGTAAATATTTCAATAAAATAGGGGCCATGATTTCATGTTTCTATTTTGAATACTTGTATTATGGTTGGTTAAAAAAGTAAAATGAATTTGCATTTTTTAAAAGTATCCCTCTACCACCACAAATTGAACAACTTCTGCAAATAAGAGATCTCTCATGAGATAGCAGCTCTTGGTAAAGGCAGTAAATGATTTTTAGTAACCATTTGACTTCAGGGAACTTTGGAAACAAGTTGCTGTTACTGGAAGATCTGATCACTGGCTTTCTGCAGCTAACTGGAACAATTTCATTAAATATGTGCATGAGTTCTCAAGAAGTGAAATACAGATTAGAAAAGGAGACATTTCTACACGTTATGACCACAACTCCTATCTATGATTAAGTTAGTTTCTCTGTGTTCAGATAGTGATTCAGGGACTTGACCTGAAGAATAGTTATTTCAGGGGTTTTCAGAGCTGTGTGAGTGTCCTGTACTGGCACTAACGGGGTTTTCCAGCGCTGATCTAACACTGATCTGTGTGCTGCCATATGCAAATTAGCAATTAGAACTGACAGTGCTGGTAGTGGAGGAGGTCTCTTTGGTGGGTCCTACTAGGGGCTTCAAAGTAACTCTTCTTCCAAATCCTTATTCCTTTGACTGCAACCTTTTTTCTTAGTTGCCTTACTGTTACGTTATCTTCAGCAGAACTGACTGCAGTACCTCAGGCCCTGGCTTGTACTTTCTCCTAACTGATAATACCTGCTTTCCAGAAAAACCTTGTGAGAGCCTCAACCCCTTGCACCTCCTCCTCCTACTTCAGCCAGACATTATCCTAATCCTCAGTCTTTCCCCATCCTATATTAATCCCATAAACCCTGAGCAAATCTGCCTACCTCTGTCAGTATTTGATGAAGAAGGTCCAGGGTGACAGCTCCCAGTGTGCACCGTCTGCACTGACCAGCTGCTGAAAACTGACCACAGCTTGAATCTCCCCATTTCATTGTCCCTAACAAGCAGTTATGAAATCCACAGAGCAGCTTTAAGTGCTCATAAAACATTCTGAAAATGTTCCTTACATACTGGTCCTTTTGGTTTTGGTGTGTATAATGCTTGTAGTATAGGGCTGTCTTTGAGTTAGTGAAATTTAAATGCCAGTTGTGAAAACAACATGAATAATACAAGAAGTTGTATATAGATCATGCTTTGGAAGATCATAAACATGACTCAAGCAAGTGGGATTCTGTTATGGTTACATAGAGATTTTAATCAGAAAAACATCCTGACTGTTGATTCTTCTTGTTTCTCTTGTAGAAAAATCTCTAATTAACCTTTTCTTAAATGTACTGATTCACTTGTGATTTTCTAATTCCTGGAGGTAAAAGCTATCTGTAGTAGAGCTTGTCAAAAACATTTGGTATAAAAGGCTAGAAGCTGAAACAAATCCTCCTGTGCTAAAACAACATCTTGGATTTCTTTTCCTGTTCCATTCCACCCCCTTTTTAATGCTATTTCCATCCTGTCAATGGTTCCTAAAATAGTTAGATCCTATGATCTATTTTCCTACATTATCATTTTAGTTGTATTTTTTAAATCCAGTTTTGACTTTAATTTCCTTTTTTTTCCTTAATATTTGAGTTTCTAGCCAACAAGCTTTTGTCTGATTTACAGAACAATCCTAGATAACGAGAATGACTAATCTCTCTAATTTACAGTTTACCTCTATTATCTAGATACTCTCAGTTTCAGAAATCAAGGTAGGATAGGAATTAGTTTAATGCTTTGGTTTGTACAACTTTGATTATTTAATTATTTTGTCACTTAATCATTCAGAATAATTGGATCCTCCTGACTGATGAAAAGGTTTACAGCAATTTAATTTTAATCTAAAAGAACCAGGTGCTCTCTCTTTCCATGTGTATGTGGTATAATTAATAAAGTTTCAGATCTGTCATGCATTCTGGAATTATAGGCTAAATTAGTAATATGCCTGGGTTCATTTCAGCACTTCAGAAGTTTACAGGGAGTCTCTGATGGCATCTGCCTCCAATCTACTTAATTACAAAACAGTTAGTTTGCTAAATAAGGGTTTTGGGCTTTTTCCTTTCAAACTCTGGTTCACAAGGCTCATATCAATAACAAAGCCTTATGTAGGAATAGCTGAAGATTTCTATTTTCCTTTGGACTTCTACATATCTTGAAGGGTCTTCCTTAACAGTGTTTCTTATTTTTTCACTGACAATAATGCCTGCACAGGGCAAATAGACCTGTGCTGCAGTCCTCTGCCATTCAGAAATTACCAACTGCTCTATATGTGTTTTGTAGTTCTAAGAAAGTGAATCTTATTTCTTTTTGTTAAGGCTCACATGTGTAAGAGTACTACCCAAAGCAGGGCTGTATGCTTAGGAAGGCTACAATTCCTCAGATTAAGGCATGCCCTGTCACCGCAAGGTTCTGAGGACAACTTGGGAGTCATACGGAATCATCAGATGAATATTAACTCTGATAGCAAACCTGTAGCTGGAAAGGCTAGTATTTTAAAGAGTTTGAGAGTTCCTCTGAATCGGGAATGAGTGCAACTGTTGTGGGGAATAAATTGTCCAATTTTGCTGGAAATATTTCAAGAGGGATGCTGAAATCTGACTGGAATGTTATGAGAAGAATAATAGAATAATTTAATAGAAAGTATGTTCTGCAAAATGAGTATAACTCATTAAATAGAAAGTTATTTGGTTCTTCAGGAAGACACAGTTTCTTACTGACAGAAATTTGACAGTAAGAGGCAAAATGATAACAAAATTCAGTGATTGTGTGTTGAAAGTTGAAATTAGTGCATGTGAGAAGAGATTTTTAAGAGGGACAATAATTCCAGGGCAGTGACAAAAGCAAAATGATGAAGCCTATGACAAAACCTGACAAATTTCTTAGCATGCTCAGGAAACTGACTGATTAGATGATACAAAAATGGCCTTATCAAGGGTAATTTAAAAAGATTTCTTACTGGTATTTTTTCAATTTCCTTTTGACTTTTCACATTTCCTGAAGAAATTCTTAAAAATTTTAACACTTCAGAGTTTGCTATTTGTCCTGGGTAGAAGGTTATTTTGGCTGTCAGTATTATAGTATCATCTACAGTTCTACTGTACCAGTTACAGAACGTGTTTACAAGACACGTGACCATTGCTGAATCCGCTTCGTACATTTTAAGCAGTAAACTTTTATAACCCAGAACCAGTGATTTTCAAACAGGGACTGAATTTGCCGTTCCTTTTGGTGCCATGAATCAAGAAAGATGAGTATAAAGATGGTGTCCTTTCACTGTTTTTTCATGAGCCAAGACAAATTGTGAATGAATCTGTGTAAGTCAGGAAAATCAGCCCTGCTTCCCATCTGACAGATGGGGAGAATGGTACTTTCCTAGCTCCCAGAGAGGTGTGCCATTGTTGAATATGGACTCTTCCTTGCACAGCAATTTAGATGATATTTGAATTTGGAATGTACCTAAAATGATAATTGGTCATTTGGTTAAGTAAATGTTGGGAAAAAAAAAATCACTTTGAACAGTCTTTTGATTTATAGATGTCCATGCAAAATAACAACTGCAACCAATCACAGTACTAAAGAAATACTGCCAAAACTCTGCTACCAAAATTCAGGCCAGCCCAGCCCAGAAGAGAATGCAAGCAGCTGCTTGATTTTTGTTGACAACCCTGTATCTCATAAGCAAGTGCTCACCATGAAGTATAAGCTGCCTATGTTTCAGAGGGTGTCTCTGTTCTAATTTATTTCTGTTGCAATAGGCCTCAGTGCCTTATTGGTCTCCAGAACTTTATCTTTTAACAAATTATTTTGGATGGCATGGACCCAGCAGCAGGCTAATGTACTATAGTCATCATTAGCAAATGTTCTTTGCCCTTGAACAGTCTCCTATGCTAATCATTTTATGCCATTACCATCCTTTTTCAGGAGTAGCTGCCCTTGCTAAAAGCAGCCTGGCCCTGTCGATTTGCCAAGGGGAGGTCCTGACGTGTGATTTAGTCCCTCTCAGAAAAGCTCTCTGTGTATGGCTTGGCTGACTTCTCAGTTCATTGCATGCTGACACTGAGTGTAGCAGGCTGACTATCTTCACAGAGGGCTATTATTCAGCTGATCTTAGAGCTATTTTCAACCCTTAATGATTCTATGATCTCATCTTACTGCCCTTTCTAAAACAGCAACCAGACTGACATCACGCACCAACAGATGACAGCGCTCGGTTTGGTGGTGAGGCATGCATATTACTAAAAAGTGTATCTAGGAATGTAAAACCCATAAATACAGATATTCTTCTTACATATGTATCTCTATAAAGAACTGCGCCTTCACTCAGAGATCTGACCACTGGCAGAGGGCAGTCTGTGCAGTCTTTTACCAGCAGTGTTGCATATTGTGGTCCAATCATACTGGGTGTTTTACAAACACTTGGGCAGACAGGGGTGCCAGTGGTGAGCTCATAAACTAAGAGAGTGAAAGAGGTCTTCATAAAAGTCTTGGCTTTTAATCTGTGATACCTTGTATGTGCCACCTTTTCTGGTGATGTTAGAGACCTTATCAATATCAGGTGAAGTGTGCTGTTAGAAAACATGTTTAATGTGATTTAAAAAACATAACATAATTCAATATTTACTGTGACCAAAGCTCATGTAAAACTAGCTGGAATTACTTAGCCTTCTACTCCCTCAACTTTAGCTGTAACTAGATAACTCCTTTTCTAACTCAGCTGTCTCTGCTCTAGACAACAGCCTGGTTTGGGTGTTCATAGTGTTTTTTCCTAACAGTACCTTCCAGTTTGGGACAGATGCAGAACATTTCACTACATGAAAAGTTACAAAGTTTAATGGGAAGGGAAGAAAATAGTGTATCTTGGTCCCAAACACACAAAATATGAGAGTAAACTGATGTTTCTGATGAATGATCATTGGTAGTGGGACATTTCTCTGGGCTGTAGTACTAACAACGAGCAAGATGAGGGGAAAAGTAACCCCAGAAAGAGTATTTAAGACCAGAAAAAGAAAAAATTAGGAAAGCATACAGGAAACCCACTACTTGCTTTTGATTAATTTGGTTTCATTTTATTTTTGGTACAATTTCATGTCAATGACTAACTTAGAGATGTGCCTTAACACCTCTGGAAACATTCAAATTGATCATGCTTGAACTTCTGGGGGAAATCTAATTGTAACTGGAGCCTCAAGAACACATAAACCAGGGAAGAGATCATGAGGTTCAGAGATCATGATGAACACTAGGAAAAAAGTTAACTGATACATGAGAAAGTAAGTTGCTGAAGAAGCAGTTTCATGATCTATAGCTTGGCCTTTCGTCTGGCCTTCATCAGGTATATAATAACAAAGCTGGAAAGCTCTTTGATCAGCAGTTCAGCTCCCACACTGGGAATGAGGCAGGGCTTGCTCAACTGATACCTCATTCTGACAAAGAAATTGAGTTACAGGAGGGACATAGAGGAGGAGCTGGTGTGGCATCAGTAAAAACAGTAGTAGAGTAAACTTCTACCAACCACTGTGTGTAGGAGAAGTAAGAGCATGGAAAGGTTAACCAACAGCACATCTAGTATTACTTGTTTAGCTGCAGCGAAGGAAGCACTTTCAAAAAAGGAAACACAGAAACTGGCGTTCCTCCCGGGATGAACTTGCTAGGGCTTGTAGAGCTTGGCTGTCTGTGGTGGGTGGGGAGATTCTAAACATGTCCCGTCAGACCCTGGCATCTTCACTGCCTATGAAAGAGGGCTGTGCTGTGTTCTGACAGGTAAATATGGGATGACACAGTAGCTGTGTGGAAACAACACAGTGACACAATCATCAGACACATGAAACTCATCGAGAGCAGAAGGACACTGCTTGAGATGGGATCTAATGTAAGAGAGAGTTCTTCTCTTTTGAAGTCCTGCTGTGATAATGGTTCCTTCTGAGGATAACAGCAATCCCCTTTGCTTTCCATACTGGGTTAAACTAAGGTTGCCAAGGAAGTGTCTGTAGGTGCTTTACACCGTGACTGTGAGACATGTGGGTACCAGCACACACTTCATAGTGACTGTGATCCTTCCATCCTGCAGCATGGGGAAATTGTTATTAACAACTCAAAGTGCCTAGGACTCTAATACATGGAACCTGACCTTTATGGAATCTCAATTTACAGAGCCTAACCCTCTGTATCTCTTCACCAGTTCACATCTAGTCTAAGTCCCCTAAAACTGCTGTGAAACCTTGAAGTTTCTGTCAGCAAGGCAGAGAATCAGGTCTGTCTGTGAGCAGCTTTGGGAACTGTCAAGCAGCATAAGGTTCCAAAGAGCTTTAGTCCTCTGTGGTGCAGCACAAACTTTGCTCCTGGGGTTTGGGGTGGGGGAAAGTAGTTGAATTATTTGTAGAGATCAAATTTATTAAAGAAGGTTCTGGTTGTGCAACGTAATTTCTTTATAGCATCCATTGGGATATTGCAAGCTTGGGCTGATGGAGGGGCCAGCCAAAGGGTTTAGCACCTCATCTGCACCGAGGTAGTTAGCCAGGGGAACATTACTCTTGTGGTACTCAAAATTGCCTGGAAAGCTAGAAGTAATTTTCAGTGGCATGCTTAAGCTAGGTTTTGGCTCATTCATAGACCCCCGGGAGTAGTTTTCTAAAACAATGTTTCTCGTGAATGTCTTTGTAAAGACATGTACAAATACAGTCTTTACTCCCCTAGCATTGACTTTGTAAGGAACATTATCATGGTCTGTTATTTTGAGAGATATTATAGAGTTACGCTGGGAGTAATAACCTGGATTTAGCCTCTACTTGGAAGCCCTTGAAAAGCTCCATGTGCATGGGAATTAATCTCTTCTTACTGCAGTTCTTACTTCAAGAAGGTAATTTCTGTGTACTCTGAACATCTAGAAAAGGAAGTGTTTATCTTGAAAACAAGTTCTTGAACTTCAAGCAAAAATCCCACTTAGGGAATGGACTCTCCATCTTTATGGTCAGTTTTGCATGGATTGCAATGCAAATACCAAAACAGCAGTCATCCATTACTAGTTTAAGCATCTCTGAATTCTAATTCTTAAGTAGAGTAACATGTTGATAGAGTTTAGTTATGTTTCATTATGCAAAACAGTGTCTTGAAATATAAGGATTAATTAGAAAAAAGTCTCATCTTGTTGTCAGGAATTTGCTGACTCTTTGGACTCATTTGAGCAATCCCAGGGCATGGTAATCTCTTCGATGCAGGAACTGAGAAGGTAAATAGCACCTAGAAATTAAGCATTTGTAGTTCAAAACATATAATTACAAATTCTGTCTGGGCAGATTCAAGTCCATGCTTGTTGCCTGGAGAGAGACAATACGGGAAATGGCAGCTAAGTATTAAGTCTATAGAGCACTGTATTTTCCCCCTGCCCAAATACAAGACAAACTGCATTGATGTGCTTCAGTACATTGAATTACTCCGCAGCGCAGTTGGGAGTTTCTGCCATAAAGCTCTTTTGAGAACATAAGTCTTTGATATCTAGCAGCAGCAGCATTGACAAATGACAGTCAAGACACACATCATCCTGGGTATTTCGCAGTCAACTGGGAGCTCTATACTTGCTGTGTGAGGGAGAAAGGGAATAAGTTTACCCTGGTGTTGTTCTGTTTTTGGCTAAGCCTTCTGTGTATAATATGGAGTCAGAAAAATTTTCACACACTTTTCATGTAAACAATAGCCAATGTTTATTTAACCGTCTTTTCTGTTTTTCATTCCTTTTGTGATAAGAGAAAGTTTGATGAGCATCCTTTTTCTCCAGTGGGATTGAGGAGGAAGGGGCATGTCCTCCAATCCCTTGTGGAACTGAGAAACCTATAAAGTACGAGAAATGTAAATAAAGTCCCTCTCTTTTTTTCCCCTTTCTGCTAAACCTAGCAGGGGTCAGAGTTTCCTTTCTTGTGTCCTCTACCGACACACCCTGGCATTTCCTGAGCCTTTGGGATTTCATTTTTGGCTAGTCAGACATTACCAAAACAAACAGGGCCAAATTAATTCTTTGGGCATCTTTGCAGTCAGAGGAGTTATAACTGTATTAAGTCCCAAGTTTCTGAGTATAAAGACAGTACTGAATCTCACAGGAGAAGCCCCTTTTGAGAGCTTTTCTCTCACAGTTATGGAGTTTAGTGTGGCTTCTCATTATTCATGATGAGTCATGCTGCTGCCTGTTCAAAAGCTGCAGTTGCAAAGAAGTGGTTTAGCCTTTTTTCAGTTTTCAGTGAAACATGAAAAAAATCTCATGAAACAATTAAGAATCATGCCTAGGCCCATCAGTATGCTGTGGGAAAATGAGGAGATGGGTCAGCTAGGCTAAAAGGCATTTCTGTGACAGTATTTTGTTTTTACCATTGCATTTAAAGGTCTCTTGATGCCTAAAAGACTCCATAGAGTTCCTTACACCATTAGATTGCTGTGTCTTTACCTCATCCTCTCTGCTGTGTGTAAAAAGTCATGGTAGGCCTTGTGTCTTTGCAATCTTTCACCTAGGTTGCAGTCAAGGTCACTAATAGGGAAAAATATTTGTTCTCCTTTCCCCTAACTCTTAATGCAGGGAATTATTTTATCTATATCGTAAGATGATACAAAAAGTAGTGGAAATTGTTTGCATAAATGTTTCTATGACCTCACTAGGAAGAGCATAACCAACGTTTAGACTTTTTTCCACTAGCTGCCTTATATTCTTTGTGATGGCTTTTCTCTTGGAGGATTGCATTTTCTGTACGTGATAATCCCCATGGTAGTTTTCCCCAATAGCCCAACTTTAGCATCACATTATAATGATTTCAACAGGACTGACTCACATCACTTGCAACCTGGAGCAAGTTGCAAATACTTGGCATTCCAGTTTATGTAGCAGACAAAAACTTGCCTACAAGTACTTGCTTTTGGGCAGCCATCACAGTGAAACTAACTGATGGACAAGCCCAGGCTTGGAGACAAACGTTTGTTAATTTTTCTACTTTATTCTCTCTCATGTAAGATCTGCTGTATTTTCCAGTTTACTGTTTGCTCAGCTAGCACTGCCAACATTAGCTGTTTCCAGACCGATGGAAACTTTCTTCTGAATGAAGCAAGTTGCAATGCCATCTATTTGAAAATGGAAAACATCTGTAATCTTTACATACAAAGAAATGAGATCTTACCATAAATATAGAAACAAAGCACTGTTTGTGCCCAGACCTCAAATACATCTTTGAAATAGCCATGAGCTGGAAAAATGTTTGATGATGTGAGGGAAGATGAGTGCTCTAAACATCTCATTATGAAATGCAAAAGGTTATTATTTTATTTTGCTTTTGAGCTCTTTATTCCCAGAGGATGGCCTTTTAAAAAAAGAAATGTGGCAAACAGGAAAAGAAGGCATTTAAGTATAAGCACAGCTGTAGCCTGAATTATTGGCTTGGTCTTATCACATTCTAGATAGAGGAATTGAAGGTGAATGGATTCACACCCAAATTCCATTGTAGTCATCAGCAGAAACTTTAGAACTGGGCTCAAGGGCCACTTGTCCACCTCCATGTACAGCTGTTAAAGTGCAAGGATCTCTGAGCCTTTGGCCTCGATGTACTTCTAGCTGGTTGATCCTGCTCTGTAACTGTGAGTGGGGTTAGGTATCACTGGTGCAGCCACAATGACAGAGATGTCTGTAACCTACTTAAGAGAAGTCTTGTGTAATTTCTGTGACAGGGATTCAGGATCCTACAAATCTGGCCTTTTTTGTTCTCTAGGCAGCATTTTCAGGCCTCCCCAAAAACATGCAGCTACTGTGCCTATTCCTTTTCTGCAATTTGCAGCTGTAGTTACACAGCATTTTGTTCAGGGTAGAAAATACTGCTTTCTTGAGTTATTTCTGATCTACCTAGTGTATGGAATAACTATAGTTAAGGCAGTTTTGCACATTCAAAAATAGAACTGCACAAATCAAGCTACGAGTAAATGGACATGTAAAAAATACTCCAACTTTCCATAACAAGCTTTAGACACACCAGATTTCATTTCATCATTAAATATTAAGATATTGTGATCTCCCTGTCTTAAAATCAGATTAGGAAATGGATTATTAACTAAATGGTAGTTCTGTTTATGTATATATATTACAGAGGGAGCCATGCTTTCCTGTAGCCTTCATGTGGCATTTGCCAGAAAAGAACAAGTAAAAATACCAGCAAAAATTCCTGTTTTATATAAGTTTAATTGCATATTTGTATTTTTTAGTAATTGCTAGAAATGGTTGCTTTGTAGGAATACTGTGTGACAATTCATCCATCGCTTTATGTCTGGACCCCAGTAGACATTTTGAGAAGTTAAGGAACTTCAGTAGCTTCAATGTGTTTGTTTTCATAAAAACATTCATTGGCAGGCCTGCCAAGTGTTTGCTGTGTCAATGATCTCTCAGAAGTCTTTCTTATATGTCTTAATTGCCTGAAAATTGCTTTGGTATGCTCATTTCAGGAATTATATTATAGACTGAAAGTAAGTACAGTGTTATAAAGTAAACCCAGAAAAAATTCACTTCCTCTTCCATAATTTCATTTGTTCACAGGTCTATGTTGAGTATTTCAGTCAATGCCTGGCTCATCCAAGGTAGAAAATTACATATGAATTTGAGAATTAAACTCTCAGCATAGCACCACTGAGTTAATTTATACCTCACTGATTCCATAATGCAATATTTTTAACCCATTTGCACTGCTTGACACACTTTAAATGTTAGACTAATATTATTACCACCTACTAAGCATGAGTCCTTCCCATGCTGGGAATATTTCTTATCAAATCTGGCTAATCTTTGTGTTGAAATCTCTCTCAGGCAACAGATGGAGTGGGAGTCTCTCTAGCTAATGGCTAATAGGTAATTGCTGCTCACTGGCAACTTCCCTTTCATACTCACTGCCTGCCATCAGCCTCCAGGAAACTTGGCTCTTGGAACCTCCTCAGGAATCAGTACGGACAAAGGTACTTCAAGGTGTGCAGGAATTAAAAGGAATAGGAGAAGTGTGTTGGCTTTAGCATAAGCAAAGGAATACTTTCTAAAATGCTAATAAGTGAAGGTTTGGTGCTCTGTGTAGAAAACTATAGGTAGGAAAAAACCCTGTAGCCACACCTTTGTAGTGTTTGCTGGGAGTCACATTGTCCTTAGGCATGTATGGAAATGCATAGTACTGGAGAACCTGACGCTGTATTTCCATTGCAGATTGTGAATTCCCACTGGAATTTCAACACTTGAAGTATCTTTAAATAAATAGAAGCATCTCTAATAAGTAATGAGCAGGTTCTGTGAGTACCAGTTCACTCTGATTCAAATGCTTTCACAAAGTTACTCCATTTTGTTACAGAAAATACCACCTGGAAACAGCTGGAAAGGTGCTGAGTTATGATTACCACTGCTGAGTCCTGCTCTGTAGCACTGCTGGAAGTTGTGTGCACTGGTAGACCGCAGTCGAACAGGCACTCTGAGTCAGCCCAGACTTCCCCTCAACACCCAGCCTTCCTACCCTCCCCTGAACCCTTTTACCTCCAGACTTTCATGGCAAGACCTATTATGCCTTTTCTTTCCTGCTTCCAAGTACTTAAATGAGTGAAATCACACAGGCTCCTGTTGCTCTGTGTACAGATAAACTCTGCTATCAGTTGCAGAGCTGGTTGTGACTGATCTGTACAAGTGCCAGGCTGAAGGTGACATGGACAGTGCCAGGCAATCACAGGGCTGCTGTTTGCCCTCTGCCTTTTGCTCTATAGAGCCACGTTCTGTCACTTCTGACACAGTCCAACCAGGAATTTTTTAAAAAACATTTTTCTGATGCAAACTAGAAAAGGAATGGCACTAGAGCCCTGCTGAAAATCTGGAAAACCTTTATGTTTGTTTAGGTCATGGATCTCTGAGAGGAATTTACCACGATATTTAGCCAACAGAAGCACACAAATACTGAGACAACTTAATATGTCCTTTCCTCAGAAAAAAAAGGCCACAGAAATCAATGGCCATTTATTGGACTGAAGCTGCCAGAATTTGATTTCAGCATTCTCTGTGCCTGAGGTTGGATGTATTGTAACTTTTAAAATAAGTGATATTTTTAAAACCATAGTCAATAAAAATCTTCACTACCTTAACCTGCATCTGCTTAACACCTCTCACAGGAAGTTAGCAGAGCAGTTCTTTGTTGATATATGTATCCTGAGATTAAACTAATTTCATGACAATATTTTTTAGAAGTTTGTGGAAGAACGTCATTCCACCAGTTCCATGTGCAAGCTTCACACATAAAAGTAGGGTAGATTTCAGAGTTCAGTAAAGGGTCTTAGAATTCATACCCCATTATTCAGCTTTGATTTTCCTTTCTCATCTTTGTGTCCTTTCACACTGTGTTTGGGTGCCTTGTGTAAGCATCAGTATTTCTATTATGATGTGCGTGGTGTGTTGATTGACAGTGGAACTGAGATTCTACATTCCTAGATAATGCACATAGGAACACTTTAATTTGATTTTTAACTTAGCATATTAAAAGAAAAACCACCATATTTTATGTTATGTGTATGATTTAAATGATATAATGAACACCAACAGCTGTAGTGAAAGCATAGAAGAAACTTGGTAACTTCTAAACCAGTTCCTAATTCATCTGCTTATTTTCCTAATACACACAAATATCTCTATCAAAACAGATCCAAAACAATGAATGTCCAAAACTATAATTTACCAGAAGCAGGTAAAAATCATGTGGTTAATTTTTTTCTCTGAGACTTAAATCTGAAGTGAATATTCTGCATATCACTATTAAAGCAGGGTGTGACAGAAGGGTAAACAGTCAGGGGAAATGTCTCCTTCATGCAAAAGAAAAGCTCTGTGCAGGCATCTATAGACAGGTCAGGGCTAGGGAAGGGAGGAACAAAATACAACAGAGAAAATTGAGATTGTCCTTTTATTTCAATCTGAGGATATAATTTAGAGAGGCAAGAAGGAGAAGATTTAAATTACCTTTTTTCAGCAACTTAAAGAGAAGGTTAAGGTGCTAGTGTGTTTGAAAGGTGAAATAACCAATTTTGAGAGTGAGAAAAGCTGGGCAGGAATTGTAATTTATGGACGTTAGGGACTGAGAAGTTAGGTCAGACAAAATCTTCATGAGAATGTGACTTCTGATAATGGAATCATCACAAAAGACAGCTGGAAACTCAGTGTGGGGGATGTTTAAGGCAATCCATTGCTGGATATAGCTCTGAGGTCCAAAGAATATGCACAGAGCGAAGAAGCAGTAGTATTTGTTTATGCATTTGTTATACGTATATATTTGTTACTTGGTGATGGCTCTCCTCACAGTGCTTTTTGATGCTTTTCCTGATCATACAGAATGTTTAAACTAGAACTGGCTAATTAGACACACATTTTAAAATAAATTATTCTGACAGTGAAAAAGTCTGAAATTAAGGCCAAGCCACAGGATCTGTGTATTTATGTAAATTGGGATTATTGCTATGCATTGCTGCTTTGCTGATGGCCAACTCAGCATGGGGACCACTGCATTTTTCTGTATTTAAAGTCACTCTCTAATACTATTTAATGTCATAGAAGCAGGTTTAGAACAATTAGATGAAATCCAACTATATTTCAATAACCTTTCTTCTTTCTTCTCCATCTGTCTTTCTGCCCTCTCTCACCACTTCCACCTCATCTCTCAAGTACAGCTGTAGTCACAGGCACACATATGTTTTAAGATTTGTGTAGCTCTACCTTTGAAACAGATACTTGTCCATCGTGAGCTGGCACAAATGCATTGGAGTTATAGTGCATTCATACAAATAGTTCTCTGTCCTTTCCTCCCACACCTGAAAGCACAAGAACTCCTACTCCAGATCCACATCATAACTGTAAATGTATGAACTAGGAATGTTTTTTAGTAAGTAAGAAAAGCAGAATGAAGAGCAGGATCAAAATACTATGTAAAGACAGATTTTGATAGACATATTTCTTAAGAGCAGTATGCAGCCTAAAGAGGTTTTAAGAAACTGTGACCTTACCTTTTCTGTTGTTGATGTTCAGAAACCAAACTGTGAGACTGCATTTTGATGTCACATTTATCACCACCACTTAGCAATTGACAACAAGGTAGAGGACTGGAAGCAGCACAGTCTGAGATTATAAATCCTTTTGATGCTATGCTACTCTGCTTTCTTCATGCACGTATCTATCCAGGTGAAGTCTTTTTTGGGGCTAAGATAAACAGATGGAAACAGAGATTTTAGAAATGTCCATGGTGAGCTAAGGAATACTTGCTAAAGGCTTTTCCTCGGATAAATCAGTTACCATTGAAGGGACCTAGTTGTGTTGTATGTCAGTTACAATCAAGTAAATTTTTAACCTGCTAACTAAGAGAGCTGGGGCTGTGTGATTAACAAGGGTGTAGCCCTTACTTTGGCATTTATTGTAGCCCTTTGTTCTGGACGTATCCTAACTAAATTAGCGGGTGAGGTAAAGACTGTCATTTACTGTAATTTCTAAACAGATAAAACTGCTGGGCAGGTGCTAAAGGTTGTTTTTGAAAAAATGATAAACTTTCATATAATGAATGTTTTAAATGAAATTGTGTCTTGACAGTACTCAGTAAAAATCATGGCGAATGCATTCTAAAATGGAACTTCTGTGATCAAGAATGCTAAATTTTCCTAGCAATACAATGAAAATGCTATATTGGACATGTAATCAATACGTTTTGTTTCATGCAAAATTGCTTTGAAAGCAATAATTTCATGGCACCTGTTGGATTTTCTTGTGTCAAGTTTCATGACACCTCGATTTATCCTTTTAGTTGTGTGGGAAGATTGAAAGGAAACATGGCTCTGTTTTTGACAGGATGCCCCCTTAGCCGTATCTCAGACTGCAGGATTCAACATACGCTTCCATAACGGAGAGTATCTCCATCAAACCTGCAGGGGATTTAGCCAAGGAATATTCCTTTTGAACTATTCAAACTGTATATGAGACAAATTGAATAATCTGGAAAAGCTGCTTCCCTAAATATATATGTCAAGAACAAAAAGCTAAGGAAGCAGGGAGACTGTGAATAGGGCAGAAATGTGAGGGGCCATAGCCCTTTGCAGTGGAGGTTTCAGGGACTGGTACATCTCTGAACTACAATAGAAAGGCGTGGTCTTTTAAAATCTTTCCATTTTGGCAATGTGGGATGTCTTTGCCATGCAGAAATATTCAAAGGCCAGCTGGGATATTGTTACATGTCTTGTAATACCAGTACAAGTAGGTTGGCACAGGCTTTGGTTAGCACAGAACACCAGCTGTGTGCCAATCTGTGACCAAGTCCACACACCTTGGCTGATCCAAGCTGTGTTCTGCCAGCAGAGTACCCCATTTGCCAGAGGTAACTCCTGCTGGCTGATGTTACCAGCTAGAAATAAGTGTTGTTCCTTCCTGCTGGGGAGATCTACTGACTTTTGAGACTCACTAGTCACAGAGTCCTGGCCTCCTGCCAGCTGAGACTGAAGACTGGGGAGCTCTGTCATGGTACTACCTCCTAGCTTTCCTTCTTGACTCCTTCCCATCTTTTGGGTACATAAACACAAAAGAACTGGAAAATACAGTTTTGTAGGTGTTCTTTCTTCACTTGGCCAGGTAGAACTCCAACAAATCTTTTTCTTTTCCTGTCTGTGTTGCCCTAGTTATTTTTAATTCAGGAAATGATAAAAAAAATACGTTAAATACTAGTAAAGAAATAATTTTAAAGGAGATTAAAAGACTAATCTTTAACTGCACTGAGTATCAACTCCTTTATTCAAGATTTGCATTTTTAGATTGCATAGGAACCCAAATGCTGTAATTTTACTATTTCCAGTAGAAATATTATTTAAAATAATATTTTTTAAATATATAGAAATATATGATATTTCCTTTAGAAAGAGTTCTTTGCACTGAAGTCCTGGCGGCCCGTCAGCAGTGCGTGTGTGCAGCGTGGGCCGGTGTCGCTGCAGTCGCTGCCAGCGCTGTCCTGCCCGGCTCCCCGGGCTCTGGCGCGCCGAGCTCTCCCTCTGGCGGCCGCTGCCGCTCCCGGCATCGCATTTTAGCTTTGAGTATTTCTCTCTGGAATTGGTTTTCAAATGATCTCTAAAAATACACACATGGAACTGTTTTTTTGTTATAAGACTTTTTAAAAGGGGCTCAGAAGTTAAAGAATGATATAATTATATGATTTTTATGCATCCCAAATATATATCTATTTTTAATAAAGACTTACTGTGTGCTAAGTTCAAGTGTTACGAAAGTTTAATTCTGGTCTACTGTGAATGGTTTGGTCAATGTTGAGTAAACCAATTCCTGAAGGATGACATTAAAACCAGGATGAGAATGTAATGAACTTACACAAATACTGCAAAAAGATTGGACAAAGCGGAGATGGACCTGCCAGACTTTGGTAAGAAAATTCACCTTCATAACACACATTTTTTTGTTTATTCATGAAAGCATCACCTGAGTCTATGTGATGCATAAGGCAGAATCATGCAGTCAGTACAATCAAAACTATACACACATGTACATTAAGGACCACTGACCACTTTGGCTTTATGTTATACTGAGACTTTTGTCTTGACGTAGTAGTGTCTGAAGCTTGAAATTAATATTATTGGCTGGACGACAGGAATTTTGTTTGTCTGAAGAGGTAATTTCCGTACCCAGAATTGCTACACAGTATTATAGATGTCATGATAATTTCTTGACTTTCTTTTTACTCTTGCTACTATTGAATTTTAACCCAAAACCACTTCAAAGCAAAAGAGTACCTTTTCCCCCTCTGTTACAGTTTCATCTTTTTTACTGTTGTTTAGTTTAACCAGAACAGAAAAGCTCACAGCAGCTAATTTATGCTTCATTATTTTTTGTTCTACTGGCCAGGTCTGAGAGGCTGCAGCAAAGTGTGCAAAGTCTCAGCTTTTCTACATAGTTCTCATGTAGTGCCACCTAAATCAGCCAAGAGCTGCACATATTTAGATTTTCTTAAAACTGGGTAAAAATATTGAGATGTTGAAATGCAAGTTCACAGCTTGACTTGAAGTCTCTAAAGACTTGCAAACACTACCCATGACCATTAAGAACTGAGCAATTGCAATGGATAAAGAATTGTTTCATTTGGCACCAGATCACCACTGACATTACTACCTTTGAAATTCCTTAATCAACAAGGAAATTCTTAAGTGTGTTGTAAACATTTCCAGACAGATAGATACAATTGCTATTGTCTTCTAGCCTCTCACAGAGTGCTGAGAATAAATTGTTTTTTGAGTTTTGTTACTATATTTAATTTCTGTCTGAATAAAAAGAATTTTATTTCCATTGAGGCATGTCAAAATACCTTTGGTTAATTTTGTGTGATTAGATAAAGAAAAGCTAAAAGTGTCAAAAGTCTTAAGCCTGTAAAAAAATCCTGATCTTTTTTCTGTCACTTGAATGTCACTGGAGAAACATGCAAGGCGCTAGAGGAGACACTGCTCCGTGCTTAGCTCTCTGGCTTATGCTGCATAGATGCTCTCATTTGACTGAAATGTAAAAGCAGTTTTTACTTGTAAAGGGAGTAGAATTACCTTAAATTGCCTCCTCCCATTATCTTTGATTTTTTAAAAAATCGCTTGCCTGTCTTTTACATAGCATCACTTAACTTAGGAAGATGCATCCTGATTCCACTTTTCAGGGATGCATCTTTGGGCATAGTACAAAATATTTTTTTTCCTCTGTATATTGTGCTGTTAGGATCTCATACAGAAGAATTTATAGCATGTATAGATTAGTAGTTTAGTTCAGATCAGGAATGTGCTT
This sequence comes from Platysteira castanea, assembly GCA_013397175.1. NCBI lineage: Eukaryota > Metazoa > Chordata > Aves > Passeriformes > Platysteira > Platysteira castanea. The sequence continues at coordinate 81,714 of VYXC01002724.1, read as the reverse complement.
CTGAAGCTAATCTGCTTGTCCCTGGTAAATATGCTTTGATTCATATCTTGGGGTGCTTTATTGGATCTCTTTCAGAATAAACTGAAAGGACAGTGTTTTCCAGGAGCATTTTCAATGCTCACTGACTGCATTCAGTCCCTAGTGGGACCAGATCTGTTCTTTTTTGAGATAAACCCTAATGAAATATTCATGGTAGCATGTCAGGTCATCAGCACCAGCTGTCTCATTGCACAGCTCTGTTTCTAGTGAACCCCAGTCCTTGCTGATGTGTACATGGCCTCTGGCTTGTTGTTACAGTTCCTTTTAGCAGAGGTAGTCTCTGACTCTTTGGCCCTGAAAGCACTTGTGGAAATGTCTCTTAACAACTACTCTTCCGTGGGGCAACACACCCAATTGCACTTTCTCTGTATTAGGAGGGAAGGAAATCAACTCTTTGCCAGAGCCCAACCTGAGATTCTACTGTATACATGTCAGATTGTTCAGTGCTGAGGTTCTGCTTTGCTTAAACTGGACAAGCTGGAATCAGCTGTGTTTGGGTTCTAATTATCCCCAGAATCAGAGTATTCCCCAGGTACTCTCTGGAGCCCAAGTTCAGGCTTGCCCCATCTACAAAAGTAGGGAGAGGAAAGAGACACAAAGCGAGGTTTGCCTGATAGCAACAGGCAAGTGACAAAATAGAGCATCCTCTCTTTACGTCACATAAATAACCAGTTCTGGAGTCTTCTGGGACAGATTTTCACTTCCATATTCTTTCTTGCCTTTCCAAAAACCTTCTCCAAAAAAGATAGAGGCTGATCTTCAGCTACCATGTTGCTTCATGTAGTATGTTTTTGATAAAGCTTGACACGAGTGAGACTAAAAGAAAAGTGTATTTCAATAAGGAACTAATGCAGTCCTAATGGAATGCTTCTGGACTGACAGGGACGTAATGGCAGGGCAGTGTAGCAAATTTCTGGATTTTAATGAGATAAACAAAATAGCTGCTCTTTAGATGATCCTATTAATAGGTTGAACTTGGTTAAATTACAACAGAAGCAGTTTGCAGACTGAGGTAGGTATATTGTGGAAAACACTAAGTTCAACACCAGTGACATAGCGAAGACTTTTAGGTATAAATCACAGCCACACATTAGAAAATTGAATTGTTAACGCTTCCTCAAGCCTGGTTTTGGTGTGGGTATTCTGCGTTTCTCTGTTTGCTTGTTATTTTTTTTGTTTGGTCCTGTCTGTCTATCCTGTGTGTTGCTTGTGTCCCCCTCCTGTCTCCCCACCTTCTCTGTCCCTTTTTTTCCTGCTCTGTAGTAGTTCTATGTAGATTGCAATGAACTCTGGAGCAGAAAGTGCATAAAAATAAAATCTGAATAGATTGAGATCAAATATCCTCATTAAATGGGAATACCTACAGGACAGTTCAGGGAAGTTTTGAGTTGATCCTGGTTTTCTGAATTTTATCACGATTTAGCAATTGTAGTTTTAAATTATGGTTGAAGCTAGCATTCATTAATATATCAGAGGTCAGTGCATCTCTAGCACCTGAGAAAAGGAAGTGATAAGAAAAAGATCCTCCTTAAGACTTGAGGCAATTATTCTATAGAATTAGGATAATCTGTGGTAAAAGTACTCTCCAATTACAAGTTCAGTCCAAGCAAAGGGCTTGAACTGAGCTCACAAAATACTTGATGTGTTTTCAGATATTAAACACACTAGTAACTTTTGTTTCTCACTGGAGCTCTTAAGCAGGAGATAAGCTTCACAGAGATGCTATTGTAGCAGTGTGTTATTAACTCCTCTTTGCAGTTGAATGAAGCCTTGAAGAAATTGTAATAAAACTGAGCTATCTTAATGAAACAACAATTAAAAAAATTGTATTATTTACCAACCTAATAGTTGCTTCAAAATTTTGCTTTGTTAACTGGAAAGCATTAAAAGCTCAAAAACATCGTGAAGGATGCCATAAACAAATATATTAATGAAATGTGCTGACCTCCATTCCTCCAGATATATGCTCCCATGTATAAATATCAGGGCTCTTTAATTGACAGCTATTAAATATTGTGGTTTTATTGGCTGAGTTAGCAGCCTCAGCTGCTGGCTGGCATTCAACATTGCCAATGTTTTTCTCTCTCAGCTATAAAAACGGGAGTTGGGGGAGGAAGAGAGCCTTAATCCAGTTTTTACTAGTGGGAAGGTGCTTGAAATGCAAATGAAAAACTCTCCTATCCCCTCTTTCAATATGTATAGCAAGTGTATTCAGCCTGTCCTCACCTTCTTCCTGTAAAAAGAAATTTATCATTTGAGACTGAGCTGTGCAGATTTCTGTGCTTCTCAGTGGTTGTGCAACAATATAAAGATCATAGATCTCATTCCCCTGTAAGGACACCTCTTTCTGCAGCAGAAACTCATTAATTTTAATATACACCAGTGAAGCAGCTGAGTGGGCTTTGAGGTCTCCTTCATAGCAGCATGTTCTGTTGCTTCTGCACCACTGAGTTCATTATTGTTTTATTAATAAAGCGAGGAGGAATACAGTGTGTACAGTCCTAATGCTGTCTCGCTCAGATATCACAGGGCATCAGCACTCTTCAGAAACAGAGAGACTGCCTGAAAATTGAAATGAAACATTCTTTGTTTCGTTTAATTCCTGAGTGAGGAACAGGGGGCACATATTTCTACATGGTTTGCTTCTTTATTTTCTTCTTACTCTACAGTTACACAGGTCAAGGCTAGGAAAACTGGTTGTGTAAGAAATAAATAAAATGTTTTATAGGGCAAATATAAGGCTTGTCTGCATTTCTTCTACCAGCAACTGCATGAAACGTGTTCCCTCAAGTCTTCAATATTTAACTGTGCTGACATGAGTACTTTTAGATGTACATATTTACTTTTTGTGTTGCTTCATTAGGATTTATACTTCTTTTAAACCTCGGGAGCCTAGTTCCATTTCTTCCAGTTCCCAAGTGGGTTTGAAAGTCTCAGCCCAGCTCTGCCAGGATGCATAAGGAGACATTCGAGTATTTAGAGCAGTGAAGATTTTTAAGGGAGGCATGCAGTGGTGCTCAAGACCTGTTTGTATTGGTCCAGGTTCAATTCAGATTTGAATTCAGAATGGAGGTTTGATACAGGTGTCCAGCCACTTTGTCTCACTTCTGTTCTGTCATTACAAAAATAAATAGCTAATACAGAATCTGCAAATTTCAGCACACTGCCATTTGAAGTTAGTACTCAGGCAAAATAAGTGGTTGCTTCTGCATATCCAAATATTAGGCATCCTTTTACTTTGTTTATTAAAGAAGTGACTATTTAGTTTCAGTTTGGATTCTGTAGATTTTCTCAGGACTTGGATGTAGAAATTAAAAACAAGCAGCCATTTTTAATGTTTCTAAGACCAAGTTTCCTGGCTTCTTTTCTCTTTTTAGGTTCATGTCCTCTTACAGTCCCTATGTAAATATGCCCTTTTTTTCTGGTTTGCCCCAAGACTTGTTCATTCTAATTTATAGGCCTCAAAGTCTCCTTTGTATGCAGTAATTCCCATACCCTGAAAAAAAGTGCATCACAAGCTCCAGCAGAGCCTTATTTAACCTGCATCTCCTGTTTCAGGGGAAAAGAATGAAGGAAAACATACTGGAATGTCTCCCCATGCTGCTGCTTCCCTATGGTGATTGATTAGTGTCCTGTCAAGAACTGCATGCCTTGATTGATGTGTGCTGTGACAGAGGGGTGTGCTGGGCTTGCTTGTTTGCAATTCATGTACTACAGAAATGTTCTGTGGAGCATCCTTCTGTGTTGCACTTGGAACTGGGTGTGGCTGGGCAGCAGAGAGGCAACCTTGCTCTCCTGTCCTGTTACCTACAGAACAGCTTAGGTGAATCCTTTAACAGGAAGACAAAGCAGCTGAGCATGTTTTGCTAGGCAGATTTTGCCTGGCATGCACAGAGACAGAGGGCTCCTGGGAAGATCAGAGTAGACAAAAAGCCAAGCATTGGAAATGCTCAAGGAAAATAGCCTTTCCTCAGAACCCAGAGTGGTATGCTGTAATCCAAAGATGAAGCAAAGTTTATTGTATGTATTGTTCTTCCCCGTGTCTGCATTAGTGCCAATGCTTTCATGGTTCCCTCAGGGTTTTACCTGCCATCAGAAATCCAGAGTTTAGCCAGATAAATGTTTCTGAATCTTTACACAGTACTCTGGTTGCCAGACATACGAGAAGGACGTGAAGGTTGTGATGTCTTGGAAGCAGTGTGGCCTTGGATCTGTGTAAACTGATTGGAAAGTTCTGTCACCTTTTATCATTGCCCCATCAGGCAGAAGATAAGATTTGCTTCGGAGCAAGTAAACAACCTGTGTATATTTAAGTAAATCACTAGAAGAGTTGGTAACACCCTTTTACTGTAGTAGGAGAGGTGTTTTCCATGACCAAATGTCTGCATTCCCTAGGTTAGGAGGGCATACTCAAGATGCTGGTGGCTGGCATACTACAAGTAACTGGCTCGCTATTGAGAAATCTCTGCCAGATGATTGAAGAGATTTAGAATCAGAATAGTATGCTGGAGCATGAAAAGGCACATAAATCAATATCCTCCCTCCATCTTCAGTGGTCACTTAGGCAAAGAGAGCTGGATGCCTGCCTGGAGTCTGGGTAAATATTCTGGAAGTGGGAGCTGCAGGTGCTTGCTGCTTGAGAAAAGGTAAAGTCTTACTGTGAAAGATCATCATGAAAAGCATTGGACATTTGTATCCAAAGAGAAATTCAGGCCTCATAACTGAGATTTAGAAAATGTCAGGTTTTATGAAAAGAGCCAGATGATGGCAGCATAGAATGCAACAGAAAACTGGGAAAATTCCTGGGTTAAGTAGCAAGAGACCTGCCCTTGAAAACTGAGTCAGGGATCAACCTTTTCATCTAATCCTCCACTTCAGCAATGGCTTTTGAAATATAGGTTTATAGTTCTGCAAAGAAGAAAAGAAAACAGTGATTTTTTTTTCCCTGTGTAACTGCGTTGATCTTTCAAAAGCTATGCAATAAATCAGCTCAGAAATCTTTTCTGTGTGCCATCAGAGATAAACAGTTCTGCTTCACCCCTTCAGACCCTGAAGTCTTGTATTCTGCCCTCAGCTGCATAAATACTTCCAGCAAGTCCTACCCTCCACTTTCTTAATTTCTTGTCATCAGGACTTAATCTACAGCTACTGAAGCTCCATGGGAGAATTCAGAATATATCTCTAGATAAAATAGGAAACATAAACCATGTGCATGTTATTTTTTTCAAGGGAAAAGCTTAAAAACACGTCTGAATCAAAGATGATTAACTTGGGCATCTAAGAAGCTAATGTCTTCTTTTGTCGTGTGACAGGAAAGTGCTGCCTTTGTGGCAAAATATCAGCCTGCTTCTTCCTGGAGCACTGTTTAGTGGTATTGGCAAAGGACAAGTTGATCACTAGGCAGGAATTGCTTTCTCCAGATCTACTGTCATGAAGGAAGAGAGTTGTGTTTTTAACTCTTCAGAATTGCTTCTGCAGAAATAGCCATGCAGTCCTGGGGAAGCAAGCATGTGGCAGAGCACTTCCAGGACACATACTGTTAGGAGATAGGAAGTGAAGACACTGAAGCAATACGAAGTCACAGCACATTCACAGCTGCTGTGAATATGACTCACATCTATGTTGGTACAATTTAGAAGTGAGATTGCACCTCTGTTTGTTGGTAATTCTCAATTTTGGGAGAAGTTCCACAAGTCAAACTGCTCCAATGGTTTTATTTTAATGTTTATTGAAAATGTTCCCTTCACAAGCTTTTAGAAATAGTTTCCTGGATACGCAAATGATAAATGGTTGTAATGCACTTAAACATTGACTCCTTTTTTGACAACAGAGACCACTGAATTAATGCTTGTTACATCTGCAGACTCCTCAGTCTGCTTGGGGTTTAATTAGAAATTTCAAGGACATGGCTACTTTAAGATACTGAACATTTACGGAAAGAAGATGTGCTGCAAAGAGGAATGGAGACTAGCAGTTTCTGGGTGGAATGGGAGTGCAATAAGTTTTTTTAAGTTCAACTGATTTCTGGAATGGCAAACTCTCGTTGCTTCTGTGACAAGCTCTGGCTCTACAGGTCTCAATTACTGTACCTTTGACCCTAGTTTCTAAGCAGAACTGGCTCTTTTGCCTGCACTTCTGCCACCTAAAAAGCAGGCAGTCTCCTATGGAAAGCAGGGACTGTCAACCCCTGTTTCACTGGGCTACTTTGAAAAGCACTAAGAAAAATAATACTTATCCTTGTATTTGTGGAAACACCATCCTTGGGACAGCACTCATTGTGAGTTTCTACCCCAGCACTTGCAGAAGACAATATTCTTGCTTATTCTGGTTCTATTAGCTGTGATAGTAAATAAGGGCATTTGAGCTACAAAAAAAAAGAGGCTATTTCCTCATGAAACCTACCCAGGACAGCTCCATTTTATGGCAAGAGAGCAAGCTTCAGAAGAAAGTTGACTCTCATTTCTGTTCCTGAGAGATCTTACAAATAATAGGGGTCTAATGGGTTGCTCTGACTGGTAAAAGCAAATTCAAACCATTCAGGAGCACTAGTAAGGAATTTCTAGAATTCCCATGTACAGAGCAGCGACACTCTGCTAGCCTATGTGGAATGAAACAGGAAGGTGAAAATAATGAAGAAAGAAAAAGATGAAACAAGGTACCTGCTGCAGTACCTGGTACCGTCCAATGCAAACTAAAATCCTTGCCAAGAGGGATAAATTTCTTAATAGCCATACAGTGCTTTGGAGACCTGCAGTACAGTAAGTTTTATTATTACTTTTACTACAGCTAAGATTGCTCTTCTAAATAGACATACTGAGTTTGATCTTTAAAACATTGTATTAAAAAAGGCCTGTGTGAAATTTTTCTGAAAAGGAATGAACGATACAGTACATTTATCAACACAGTAACAAAGCATTTGCTATTAGGCCTTCCTATAGTATGGGCTTGGAGGAAAGGAATTTCTGAGTCAGCATGTGGTGCCATTAAACATATTTAAGTTTAATAACAGTCTTTTCACATCCTTTTAGTGCATATAACTACACAAATAAAAAAAAAGAAAATTGCTCCTGGGGGTAAGAGCGCACTGTGTTCATGTTATTCTACACCTCTGATTTTAAGCACTGCCATCAGGAGGGTGAACAAAGCCTGACCATGAAAATGGGCATCATAATTGTGGAGTGATACTGCTAGTGCCCATTTTTCAGGAATGCTAATTGGTTGCATGTCAGGGGTAAGCACACAGAACCTCAGTACATGGCTGTGCTGCTCCCCTCAGAGATCTACAGTTCTATTAATGAAAACTTCGGTGTCTTTCCTAAACTGTAATTTTCAAGTACTGGTGTGTCTGCCCTAAAGTTTCTCTCTGCTGTTATTCCTTTGAAGTGAACAGGAATATCTGGACAATGGATCTTGTCACTTTCAACTTTAAGAGTTTGAACAGCTTCAAGAAAACACTTTACTCCTAATTAGCAGCTAGTTTAATACCGAAAAGGTATGCAGCTGTCACTTGGCTATGCTGAAAATCATTGCACTCTTGGTTATGAAATGCTGCAGTGCTGGAACCAGGAAAAGACCTGCTGGTCATTTACTATAGAATCAGTAACATTGTCTTTATCTTTTCTGGGATAGGAAGGACTGCTGTGGCTAGGTTATGAAGATAAACTTGATATTAAGACTGCTCTGACTTTGTGTAACCAGGCCTGGATTAACGTGGGCAGGTAGAAGTTCTTAGAAAATCAAAAGCTTGGACCTGGCAGCTGAACTTTCTGGATTCTTTGAAAATTCTTGCTTCAAAAATCTCTTTACATAAAGCTATGCTTCCAATTTAATTTTAAGTGCAGTGAATGATTTTGTAGTAAGGTCTTCTGAGAACTCTATAAATATACAACATAAATTATGTTGTATGTCTACTTAATATTCATTTGATCTGTTGAGCAGCATTTAGGATTGCCTTCTTACAGCAGATAAACATATGAATATATCTACGGCACATTAGACAGATTTGGGGCTTGAAACAAGGTTCAACCTGGAATTAAGGTTGAAAGAAGATAACATTTTAAAATAATAAACCTCACTAAAGGAATTTTACATAGTTTCACTTGAAAATTATGACTGTGTTCTTTGCTGACCCTGATACATATTGCAATCTTCCACATTTTCTATCTCCTACTGTTCATCTTCCCCAAGATGGATAGAAAGAAAATTATATTGTATTGAAACAACTGTTTTTTCTCGCTTATTGTTACTTCAGCAGTGACATTCATTACAGTACTGGAAAATGTCCAGAGCCTCCCAAACTCCTTCCTATAACAAATACAAAAACCAGTATAACTTTTCTTGGCCACACTGCCTTCTGAGACACTGAGATTAAGATGAAGTATACCCATTTACTCTGCATATGTACAGTGAATGTCTGCAAAAATAAAATGAAGTTATCCACTTAGTATTCTGTTCTATTTTCAATGTCTATATTTGAAGATCATTTTATCAGAGTTGCATTTATCAAAAGAAATAAACTACTTTTCATAAATTATTACTTCACATATAGGGTGAAACTGTGCAGATTGCAACTGATTTGTAAATGGAACTTGTCCACCTGTGCTCCTCTCACCATTTCAGTTTGCTACGACTTTATTTTTCACAACTAATTAGAAATTGTTCCATAGCATCACTGTGTGCTATTATGTATTTCCAAGTTTTACCCCAAAGGTATTTGTATTTCAGTTCTGAGTGAAATTCTTCCTGTACAGTAGGTGATTTGCAGGGTCCTTTGTAATATTTGTTGATAAAAGGTGCTATGTAAATTATCTTTGCTACCATATGGCCTCTTCATGTTCCCAATTCAAATCCACTGGGAAAAATCTCTCGGCAACATCAACAGAAGCACATCTGGTCCACACACAGTCTATGACAGAGTATTCTTTTGGTCTGATTAGTCCTTCTATGCAAGTTCAAATGTATTAGGCATAATAGGAAGAAACAAAGCTTCTAAAAAATGAAACCCACTCTACAATGTGTTTGAGATATGCCAAAGAGTGTTCTCAGTAGAGACCAGCATTACAGATTTCAAAGTGGCTTGGTCAGAGCAAAAATCACTTGTAAGGGCACAGCTTACAAACCATCTGGACTTTCAGGTCAGTAGTTTGGTGCAGAAATGCTCCAGACATTGCATATTAAAAGACAAGATGCTAGATTTTACTAAGTTCTCCTTTTCCCCTGCTGCTGACCACTGATGCACTGATACAGAAGTCAGTGATGACTGTTGGTACAGTTATGTTCTGTGATGCTTTCAGATGAGGGTAACAAGTACTTGCCCATGGGATACGCTGATTACCATGCCTGCAATGCAGGCAGAGTTTTCTTCTACTGCTTACAGAAAAGCATGCCAAATTTGTGTCAGTGATTCTTTCCACTGCAGCCTCTTGCAATCTGAAAACATTCTCAAGACAAAAATGACAATGCCAGTGAGAATGAACCTTGACAGCAGTATAATGAAATGTGTGGGAGGGAACACTCAATCTGCAGACTTCGAAAGAAAATTTTATTCCACCTCCAGTCCTGCAAGATGTGGTATTGGACCAAGGACTTTCAGTACAAGAAGCAATAGCATACAGTCTCATTCATGCACAGTGAGAATAATCCCTTCTGGTGCATGCAATATTAATACTCCAGGGTTTTCTCCATCTGTTGTCACGTATCTTTAAAGTGTACCTCTTTGAGGCAGGAAGTGACCTTATTGTTTCATGCATTTACTTGTGCCTAGAACAGTCAGACATTCTTAGGGGGGATATAATCACTATTGCAGTACAAATAATTTTTTTTCTCTTGAAGAAGTCACAGGAATGAAGGAATGATATTACCCCAAGGCGTGAGAGTTGGCCTTGATGGACCTTTCCAATTTAGTATATTCTGTGATTCTGTATAAACTACTTCCTAAAAATAGATGTATTTTTGTAACTGAATGCAAGTATAAATGTTACCTATTACTTTGCTTTAATGAAGGTCCAGATTTTCATGTAATATAACTTGTGTAAATCTACTGACAAATGTACCAGAGCAGCAGAAGAGACTTTCAGTACTGGTGGGAAGATAAAACCAATAATAATGGTATATGTGTTGAAGGTAGTAAAAGGAAACTGGGCTTCCTGACAGTTCTCAGCTCCAAGGGGATATACCACACATGATTTATAAAGAATGATTTCTCTTATAAAACCCAGGCAAAAGCTCTTTAGCCCATTCTTCAACCCTGAGCGCTAAGAAGCTGGACTGCAATTTTACAGCTATGTTAGGAGAAGCATTCCTATTTGTAATCCTGCTGCAGTAAAGAAGGCAACTCTCATGATTATATTGCTGTGGGTTTATAGTGTTTCAGGTGAAATTTTGTAAGTTAGAGGCATTAATGACTAAAACAAAGCAGGAAAGGGGTGATGAACTTTTAATGGCTTCAAGTAAAAAATGGATTATTGTCAGTTTTGAAGAAATTCTGTGAGTTTCTAAATATAAAATTAGAGGATTTAATGGACCTTTATAGACCTTATGTGTTAACCATATTAAAAAATTAGCAAAGATTAAAAAATATTTAGTTGCACAAAGAGAGGGTTTTTTCTTTATATAGCATCTTCTAGAAGAAAATGATCTAAGGCTCCCTCTTTTTTTTCCCCTCTTAGTATACTGAGTACCCTCAATAATTAATTCCAAGCTGTTATTTTATAGTTTATGAATAGGTCACAGATAAAAGATTAGACTCCTGTTTGCATATTCACTTATCTTTTATTGTCCTGCTAACTTGCACTTTCTCAAGTGAGTGGTGAGCATTTTTCCAGCAGTGTGTGCTGGAAAAGCAGAGGAGAGAAATGTCCAGCTTGTTTGCTGCTCTGTTGAAGTATGTTTGTGTTGGGCTGATCTGAGAGGAGAATTACATTGCTCATCAGGGAAGCTAAGATGTGTGTTTGTGCCTTTTGGGTGATGAACATGTCTTTCAAACATATTTCATTAAAATATTTCCTCCTGGGATAAAAGTGCTTTTGCAAAGAGAGACTGCTCAAAGGAGAGAGGAAATTGGAAAATGGACGTTTCCTCCAGGAAAACATTCAAGTGATTTTTTTTCTTTTAAGGACTTTTTTCATCCTGAATTAAAATAAACAGCCAACAGTTCACAGTCTCTCTTGGGGTGAAAACTCTGTTTTCAGAGAACCAGGTTGGAAATTTTGGTGCTTCTTTAGCTGCTAACAGGCAATATAGCTGCCACCTGGGAATGGTTTTATTTCTCAAATTCCACTCATTTCTTTCATGCAAGTGCTTTTTAGCTGATGTTATATTTCTTTCATTGTAATTCTGACCGGCTCAAATAGTTAGCCAGAGTGGGATGTGATTAGGAATATGAGTGAAAGATTGCAATGACTCATTTCACTACGGAGAATTCAATTTCAACTTGCTTGAACCGTAAGGGAACACGAAAATTTCAGGAAATTCCTAAAAAAAGGCCCTTCCGTGAGTGGAGAAAACTGGCACTTACCATCAAGGAAAACCAAAAAACTTCTGTCATTCCTGAGCGGTGCATGTTTCACGTCACTGGATTCCCGAAAGTGGCCCGAATGTTCTCTGTGCTGTGTCTCTCCCTACCAGGTGTCTGTGGAGCACGGGGCTGAGGGGCGGCCGCCGTGAGGGGAGGCCGGGCCGGCTCCACAGCACCCGAGCCCTCGGGGAAGTTGCTGGTGACTCCCCGGAAGAGTATTTAAGGGAGAAATGCCCTTAAAGGTGCTGAGCAGTGAGGAAAAAAGTGTGGTAAACAGCTCCGCGACGGCTGAGGTCAGAGAAGGACGGGAGGAGGGGGTGCTCCAGGCCCCGGAGCACAAATCCACACTGGAGCTCCGTAACGCAGCCAGCAGGCTCCCTCGGGTCTCTCCGATGAGGTGATGCAAATGTCTTGCTAGCGCTCGCTTGTTACAAAGCCGTGGCAAAAAAATATCTCAGACATGGGAGAGCACATGACCTTCTAAAGGAAATCGTGTATTCTTGCCTGAATCTTTTCCTATGTGTGTTTGTATTTTAAATCTTCTGAAACAAGCAAAAAAAGAGTGGTTGCCTAGGAGACAGAAAATCTACAAGTATTAATGATATTTCATTATTGAACTGAGTCATTCTCTTTTTGGTCATAATTCTTAAAGTACTTGGAGCCCAATGAGATAGTCAACCTGATCATCCCCACTAGGCACTGCCACAAAATCCCTGCTGGGAGTTTTCCAGAAGGTGAATTCGCTGCCACTCAGGCTCCAGGGAGTGAGAGCCCAGCCACAGACCACAGCCTGCAGTGAAAACACAAAGCAGGGCCCAGTACTAGACGTGTTTTACTTAGTTACAGTTTCTGGTCACTGGCCTGAGTACATATAGCCCTTAGCCTCCTCTTACTCAGTTTGCTTTTCCAAAGGCAGTGTGATGTTTAATTAGCTACATTTTATTCATTTTTACAGTGAAAACAAATATTTGCAATTTACTTGGTTGAGTACAATATGTTAGATCTGATACAGCCTAAAAGAATGTGAGACCAAATGTTTTTTTTTAAATTTCCACAAGCAGCTCCTGCAGAATTTAACATGGGCTGGGCCCTGAGGAGTCCTCTCTGCAGCCCAGAGGTGGGACAGACCTGTGCTATCTCTAGTTTACTTCAGGAAGGTTGCTCCAACTTCCCAGGCTGCTTCTAAGTAGGCAGAGTTTGACTATCTCCCTCTTCCCTGATCATGTCAAGTAAACTACTTATGGAGTGGATGGCCCAACCAAACAACTTTAAGCATGGTAGTGTATTCAAAGTACCACCAAAAAAATTAAGATACTCTCTCACCTTGCAAAGCTTCCTACTTATTTCCTGTGTGCAGCTACAATATTAAAATCAGTGTTATTATCCACCTGCGTATATGCTGTTTGACATAAACAATGATTGCAGAATCAGATCCTCATCTGAATGACTGAGAATATAAATTGTATAAGACAGGGGCTAAATCAATTACAGTCACTGGAGATGAACCAAAATTCTTTCTGTTTTTCAGTGTAAAAAGAGTGAAGTACTTTCTTTTTTTTTTAATTAGACTTGACAGCTCTTACTTGTACCCTTGACAATTTAACTGAATTTATCCAAACTGGGATCTCATCAGATTTTAATTGTGTGGTTAGAGCATAATTAAGATAAGCCATCAAACAGCCTTAAAACCACAATCCTTTGTACCCCAGTTCTTGTAGTTCATAAAGACATATAGTCCCTAAATATTTCACCACAAATTAGTCTGGAATGGATGCTTAAGTAGAGAAAAGGTTGCGCTGTGGTGATACACAGTCATGAGAAACTTCTTTAAACATTTTGGTTTTAGACTGCAGTTGGCAATTCATCTTCATCTGCAACCTACCGGTTCTTACTGGGTTTTTGATCGGTCAGGGGCATTATGTAGTTCTGTGACACATAACCCAAGGCATTTTCACACACCTCTGCAGGGTAGAGCAATTTGATTGCAACTTGTAAATTCACCACTTAGGCAAACTGTTATGTAACTGCAGGAAGATGTTTAATCTCCCTTTGCCCTAAGCTGTCACACATGGCTGGACTCTTGGTGACTGCAAAACAGGTATTGAAGGCAGTGGAAATTGTGCTGCTCTATACCAGCTGAGAACCCAGGCCAAAATGTATGTGGAAATCATAAAACCTCTGCTACAGTTTCTGATATTTTCTGCTATGTTGATGTTTTGTTCTTATATATGCCTCACACTAACTTCTGAGTTGTATTGTCTGGGTGCAAACAAGATTGAGCTTTTCTATCAGCTTGCATATATAGATACATGTTCAAAAGTAACTCTTGCTCTCTGCAGTAGGAAACCAAGGAAAAGTGTAAGAATCCCTTTGCTTTTTGGCAGATGTTGTCAGGAACGAGTGGCACCACCACAGATGTACCTGAAGACAGTGGGGTGGACAAGGCTCTGGCTGCTGCTGAGACTGCTCTGGTTTATCAAGATGCCAGTGGTGGCTCCTAGAGCACGGGGAGGTGAGTGTATTCCAGTGTCACACCCCAGCCAAACATTGTTACCTCAATGGCTTAGGTGTGCTCAGAGGCTGCAGTGCTGCTGTTTTCACTGTCAGTTCAGTGAACTGAGTGAGGCTGAATGATTTTTCCCACCTCCACTACAGCTCTGGTGTAGACAAGAGCAGAATGTGCTGCCTACAATCATTAGTTTCTTCAGCACTTGGAGTTTCGGGCCAAGAGACACCTGAAAGGCCTGTGGGTGACCCAGCTACCTGAAGGAGTTTAAGAGTACACAGACTATTTTGAGTTTAAATGGGATGAAGGAATTGAGGTTGCAATACAGAAGTGTCAAAAATAATCTAAACATGGTTGAATCTGCTGAAGAGGTTAAAATTAGCATTTACTTGCACTGGTAATATCTTATTTTGCAAGTCTTAGAAGATACCATTCAGTGAGAGTAGAATTGCAGCAGCTAAATG
>VYXC01002724.1:0-66478 GCA_013397175.1 Platysteira castanea | reverse complement strand
TTTTTTTTTTGAGGGGACGTTATGTAAACAATGCTTGTCTTCTGCTTCAGCGAATATATACATATCACTGTTTCTGAGATACTGTATGTCCTCAGAAACTGAATTCCTATAATCTATTTACAGAAGCACTTTTTAGCTATGTAAAGCTATATAATAAATCTGTTTGTTTCACATTTGTAAAAAAATTGTGCTTTAAATCTCCTCTGCAATGTTTTAGCTATCATTTTTCTTAAACCAAATTGGAAGATAATCCTAGACACTGCAATTCAAGACTGTAGCAGCATATTGTTCTTAGTAAAAACAACGTAGTAAGAGCCTGAGGCTTATGATATGCCCAATTACACGAGAATTCTGATGTCTTGAGTGTTTCTTGTGTCTAGGAATAATGCAGAAGGCAGCCTACTTTCTAAGATACTGCAGTGACCCACTTGTGCTGTGATGGGAGGAGATCACTGACTTAAGGCTCTTTAGCCCAACCTTAGCTATGAGAAGCAAAACCCAATGCAAAAACTAGGTTTGTTCATGGAAGTGGAAGCACTTGTAATGAATGCTGTTCATAATTAATTATAGCCTAATCCCAGATGATTTGAGCACTCATCTCAAAGCAAGAAGATTGTGAGAGACTTTTTAGTAATTACACCACAAAATTTAATATCTCTAGAAGGTGAGAATCATCTGAGACTAGAAATATGTCATCTAGTTACCAGGCCATTCCAAACCCACAGCTGAGATGTGAAGCCTGTAGCAGGTACCTGTGGGTTGCTAGCAGTCATGATTTTACATGTATATTACCAGAGGTGCAAACTGTGAGGCACCAGCAACTGTGCTGAGAGGAACTGGGTTTTCCTCCATCATAGCTTTGGCAGTGAAAAAGCAACTTAAAATTACAATACACTTAGCTTTGCTGAAGGAAAGGCTTAAGGAATGTGTTTTAGCAGCTACCAGCGAAGAAGTGCCCCCCTTGTTTAAGAGATTGTCTTTATGACC
This sequence comes from Platysteira castanea, assembly GCA_013397175.1. Lineage (NCBI taxonomy): Eukaryota > Metazoa > Chordata > Aves > Passeriformes > Platysteira > Platysteira castanea. Next base: position 65,491 of record VYXC01002724.1, on the reverse strand, counting down.
TGTAATTAAAGACTCCAATAACTTGAGTGTCTCTGGAGTTTTTGTTTTTCATTTAAACTTTATGCTTTAGTGTTGCATTTGGCTTGAGAGATAAGTTATTCAGGTAGGTCAACTGTGTCAAACAGGTAGTTAGAATAAATGCAAACAGATGTGGAAAGTCTGAATGCTCAGGGGTGTAAATAACTGCATGGAGACTGGTATGTACTATTTCTTACCTATCACTTCTGAACTGAAACTATGAATCTCAGCACTGTGCTCTGCCCTGTCAAAACTTAAACAACTGCTTTGGGTGGTTGGTGGGTTGTATTGAAGGAAGTATTTACAGGAAGTGACCACAGAGCAGGAGTCAAGTAGCTCCTCTGTCACAATGACACGTTTCTGATCATCTGCCAGTTCTTTTACAAGGCTGCCAGAGACTTTGAGTCTGTTTCCTCTATATCCCTTTGGGATGTTTTTTCTCATTTCATATATCAGAACTATAGGGAAAAAAATTAAAAGTCCAAGTCCAGAATGCTTCATCATCTATACACTTAAGTATACATAGACTCACAATGTCATGCAGGGTGAGTAGGACACAGCATCCAGCCCAACCCACTTCTCAGAGCATAATCTATACTGAGTTCAAAATAGGTTCCTCAGGTTTTTGAGACCTCCAAATCTGGAGACTTTTTGGGCTCCCTGGACAACCCATTATACTGCTTCCTGTCCTTCACTGTCAAAAACTATTTTCCTAATCAAGTCAGAACCTTCCATTTTAGTTCATGGTAAGAAAAGGCACAGAGAAGTCAAGCAGTATACATAATGTTAAATGCTTAAGTTGCATCTTAAGAAGTTAAAGTGAGAGTTCTGACAGTTAGAGCTGGGATATGAGAACAATCTGAAAAAATAGCCACCTTCAGAATATTTTAGATTGAGAACAAGAAATAACTTTTCTAATCTTGATACTATTTTTCTTCTAACTACTGGATCTAAAAACTGTCAAGCATGAATTTAAAAGGAATCTGTATTTCAGTAGCTATCGGAAGATGTAAATACAATTATTTCTTATGATGAATCAGCTCCTATCTGATATTTTTCTAAACTTCATTGGATCAAAACATTCTAAGAGAGTCTTGGCTTCTCAAGTATTTTTCTAGTATTTATAATACAGAGAGAAGCCTTACAGGATGATTACAGGTAAGGGTTTATGTAATAGTAGACAACCTTTCCTCAAAGAAAGCTTTGCTTTAGAGCAGTGACTTGAGGAAGCCTAAGCTGTTTTTTTAAATCCTAGTGTTGATATTACTATGAACTATATGAATTCTTCCTATGAGAACAAACATATGGGAAAGAATGTAAGAGATTATATGTAATCTGATGTGTTTTAATGAAGAAAGACCTCATAGTGAGCACTCAAAACTTGTGTCCAGATCCCACAGGAGGTATATGGAGGGGGAAAGCAGCTCCAAAAATACCTGTAACAGAGCTAAGAATAATTATTTAAAGTTCTTGTTACATTCAATTAGAGTTATTTTTATACTGAAAAGAAAAAAATAGAGCAGGGATTACTCTTCCTCCTTAGGTGCTTGTGTCTGAGTTTTGATTTGATGCTGTGACTTGCTTCCTTTGTCCTCTAAGCTACAGGCAGGTTGCACAAGCCCAGTCAAAGGAGAGAAATTCTCTATTTCTTCCCATATCTGTAGACTGGTCTCAGGGTAGGGAGACTCTTATAATTTGGGACTAGTCATCTGGAGCTTCAGTAGAGAGAGAAAACAATCCAGGCCGCACAGTTTGCAGGGAGGGCCTAAAGCTTTGGTATTTCTGCGGCCAGGAGGAGAAAGAGGGAGTACTGCCCACCTCCCATAAACATGGACTCTCATTAACTGGAGGAACATGAGGGAACAGAATCCGGTAGATTTTCTGATTATCCTTACTAAATCCCCTGTTGAGCATTACTTTCCATGGTTTGGAAGTTAGCTGCTTCTCACTGTTTGGGAATTGGCATCCAGGCCTGAAGAGCTGCAGATTTGCACTTGGCAAGACTGCAGTGCATTCCACTGTGTTCAGTTCCTCCCTTTGTGGTCTGATGTGGCTGTTTCAGAGCCCTTCAGCTGTGATTTCACATATATCTACTTCTTCTCAGCCTCATCAAGGTGTGAATTACAACACTCTTGATTAAAGATATGAGAATAAGAATACTTTATGATATTATCATATACCTCTTCATACCTTATGACTAACGGAGAATGCTTGCCTTCTAGAAAAAAGTGCAATGTGGATGCAATGTACGGTTTCCTTGGGACAAAGGGAAGCACAGGATATACAAATAATCTATAGATGCATACATATTGTGGAGTAAGAATCTCCTTTATTTTTTTTCCTCCTGTATCTTTCATTTCTTTTATAACTTTAGTGTTGCGTGTAACATATTTTATAGAATAAATGTATTTAATGTTGGTTTAACTGAGAAAACGTAGAGGATAAAATAAAAGACATAAATCCAACAGAAAGGCTATAGATATCTTCTTGGCTTGCAGATATCTTCTTCAGTGCTGTTTCCATGGAAATTATTTATAGTGCCTGGAGGGAGTGAAGTGCAGGTCACAGATCCGCAGAGCTACAGTAGGCTTTCAGCCCAGTTAGGCAGAAGCTGACAACAACAAATGGGCATGTCTTTGAATGGAGCTCTTCTGCTTTCAGAGGAAAATGCAATCTCTTATAAAAATGTGGCTTTGAAAGAAAAATATTAATCTCTATGGCAGTTTGGGGTGAAATTGGAACCAAGAGCTGTCAGTTTTCATAATGAAAACAGCTTCAAACTCTCTTCTTCAATTCCCCCTCCCCTTGCTGCTTGAAGTCATTAAGGGTTTCATCACATTTATTAGAGCAGAATTCTAAGTACCATTTCAGATAATCACCATGTATTCCAGTTTGGCTAATTATTTCACTTCTCAAATATCTACCTGGGATATGCTCAAGCAGTGCACAATAGACAAATCCAGCAAATGCTGTGGATATTGCTAGTCATCAAGGAGCATAATCTGCATTTTATTTACATAAAAATGCATTTTATGTAAAATATTAAACATATATGGAAGATTTTTATGTATTATATTTATGTATCTTGCACATACATGTATTTGCTTCTTCTCAAAGACTTAAAAGACGTTATATAACAATTTATGTGACAGCTTTTGATAAAAATGAATGCTTTGTATAAAGATTTTGTAAAGAAGGGTGTACAGATATATGGTCTTCAGTTTGAATGAGGAGTATCACTCTCTTTTTGTTACAGATTACTTGGCAGTATTCTCTTTAAGAATTTTGAAACCAAAAGACAATTTTTATCCTCTTTTTTTTTCTTTTATTAAGTTAGTAATTTGTTTCTTCATATCTTTCTTCCTAAGTCATTAGAGAACAAGTGTTCAACAGCACTCCCTATACTCTTAAAGATTAGGATATACCATGGCCTGAGCAGACTCTCTGTGAAGCAGATACTGTGTAAATAGCTACAGGGTGAGAATGTGTGACTAGGCGCTGTTTTTTCCATTTTGCTAGAGAAAGGCAAGATGTTCAGTAGAAGAGTAAGTCACTTCAGAATGACTTCATCTATATTCCAGGAAAATAATAAATGCAGGAGGAAGATAGTGAAATGGAATGTTCTGATAATTATTTTTTTAAGAATGGTAAATATCTGCACTAAGAACGTTACTATTTCTCATTTGACTTTGCTTTCATTCACCTTTGAACTCCTGTAGATACTGCTGTACAGTGCATTTCCAGTAGCTTCTTCAAAATATAAATGACTGAATATTAGTGATCACAGTGAAGTGTTTAAGTAACAACTCTACAGACAGAAACCAAATTTGAATTGATTTAGCCACACTTGATTTAGCCTGACTTTAGGTCTTGCTTCAATCTATTTTTCAGCTTTATTTTAGTGTCTGAAAGGTTCTGTTTACTGTAATGTGATATGCTTTACCATAACTTCTTAGCCAAATGAGCAGTGAAAGTCAGGAGATAATGAAGGTACTGAAGACAGGTCATGTCTGCTGGTTATATCAAGCAAGTAGCTTCTGTGGTATTCTAAATGCAGCGAGAAGAGTCAGTATTTCAGACAAATCAAGGAATGGAAAGGACCACAGTGGGTCATCTGGTCCAACCTCCCTGCTTGAGCAGGGCCATCCTAGAGCACATTGCACAGGATTGTGTCCAGATGTTTCTGGAATATCTCCAGTCAGGGAGACTCCACACCCTCTCTGGTCAATCTGTTCCAGTGCACAGTCACTCACACAGTAAAGAAGTTCATCCTCATGTTGAGGTGGAACTCCCTGTGCATCAGTTTCTGCCCAGTGCCTCTTGTCCTATTGCTCAGCACCACCCAGCAGAGCCTGGTCCACCCTCTGACACCTCTCTTCAGATACCGACAGACACTGATGAGGTCCCCTCTCAGTCGTCTCCTCTCGGTTGAACAGCCCCAGTTCCCTCAGACTTTCCTTGTGAAATGCTCCAGTCCCTTTGCTGTCTTTGTTTCCCTCCGCCAGACCTGCTCCAGGAGCTCTGTGTCTGTCTTGTACTGAGGAGCCAGAACCGGTCACAGCATTCCAGATGTGCCTCACTGGGGCTGAGTAGAGGGGCAACCTCTACCTGAGGCAACCTCTACCTGCCTCAACCTGAGGCAATGCTCTTCCTGACTGACACAGCATAATATGAGCTCATGTAGTTTGTATGTCTCTCCTCAGCTTCTCAGAAGGAAAACAAAACATTGCATTTCCATTTCTATACCAGTGTTGTAACAAGGTCTCTCTACTCCTTTCCCCACTTTCCAGTGTGTGTTAATTTCTTTTTCATTTGGTACATACTCTTCCAATTAGAACAGTGTTTCTATCAGGTCAATTAGGTAGGCCACTTGACCACTCAGGTGTAAAAACCTCAGAGGTGTCTGCTGACTGGAGGTTAAATACTAACCGCAACCTAGAAATTCAGCACTCACCTCATTAATCCATTTGAAACCATCTGTCATAAAAAGTTGCAATATGTGTCACCACTTTTTTCCCTCTTTGGCATCTTCCAATTGATTTTTAATCTCAGGAATTTGTGTTGTTAAATTCAGGAATTTTGTAGCCACGCTTTTGTCAGTTTAGGTATCTTGGCTGATATTAATTAAAATTGCTTTCATTAAAATTAGCTCAATTTGAAATCTCTTGTATATGGCAGTATATACAACTGGTGTAATTTTTCGTGTTGGGATGGACTGTTCTGAACAGCAGTAAGGACAAAGATGTTGTCCCTAGGAGATGCTCTGGGGGGGGGTGGAAAAAAAGAGCAAAATAAACCCAGCCCATATGGTCCCCTGCTGTGCAAAATGTGTTCAGACTCCCACACTGGTATGGAGCAGGTATGGAAGGAAATACCTTAAATATGCAGGGACATGCCCATGCATGTTGTGGTCCATTCCTATAGGCATGGACTGAATGCAGAGAGCAGTAGGAGTTGTGAACCTTTCCTGACACACACAGTGAAAGGAAGATTGAGTACTGAAGCACATCCTGGCAGTACTGAAGAGAGTAAATCTGTATGAGTTTCTAGGATATCGTGTTGTTACAGACTGAGTGCCAGCCTCTACCTCTCTAACTGTGGTAAGAAATTCAGCAGCTGATAATTTCATCTGCTGTTACCTATGGCAGAATTATGAAGATATAGAATACTTGGCTCTCAAAGCTTTTACACTGATGGGAATAATTGCTGTGAGCAAAAGCACTGATACACCATTTTGGCTGCCTGAACAGGGCCCTCGGGCATTACAATACTCCTTGACATGCAGTAGCCTGCTTAGATTCATGCTGATCCTTCTGCATATCTATTAAAATAATTTTTATTTTTCATCACAATGAGCAAGATGGACTCCTTCACTCTTTGAGACATGAACATTTATTACTTTTTCTCATTGTGCTTTGAAGCTCCTTTTTGGTAAGAGAAGGCTTAGGACAATGACAGCCTTCTGAAAAATAAATTTTTAGAAGAGCGTTAATCAGCAGTACTGGTTTTGCTGCATGTTTTTTATATAGACTTTTCCAGCACTGTAAAAAAACCCCTTTTTCTTTTGCAGATGGAAATAAAGAGTTACTGTTTCTGACTATATTTTGCCTTCAAATTCCCAGGCATATAATTGCAGTGGTAATTTCCTAATTACTTGCTGAATTTTTTTGCTCTACAAAAATCCTGAATATAAGCAGTCAGAACCCAGAGTATATATCACAAGAGAAGCTCTAAAATATAATTTCATAGGAATAAAGCAATATTTTAACCCTATGAGATCCTTCTGTTTTGAAGGGACCCCTATTCTTTCAATTGTATAGCAACTCTATTTGTGTTTAAGTGTAATATTACAAAAAACCAGTGTAAAGCTGGGTCGTTTCAACTCCATTGTCAGGATGATGTTTTGCTTCAGTACCCCTTCGTATTTGTCTTACACTTTGATAAGGAGTAGCTTTTAATTGATAATTGGTTAAAGAACTGGTGTCTTAGTTTAGTAGCCGTTGTCTGCTTTTTGTTGGGGCTGAAAGAAATAGTCTGCTAGAGATCAGTACACTGATTAGCTTCACAGTTACGTGAGAAGGGCAAGTCTTCTCTGATGAAAAATTTGCAGTGTATTGGTTTTGGGTTTTTTAGTTGTTTTCTGTTGGTTTTTTTTTTTCTCTCTGAAGTGCTAATTGAAGCTTAGCAGTAAAAAAGAACAGATTGACAGTGATTAGTGCAAACTCTTACAGAGACCTGTACCCACTCCAGAAAATTTTACTAGTATAAACAACTTTTTTGGCTTTTGTTTTCCACTGCATCCAATTAATATCTTTATTCTATTTCACCAAACTGAAATATGTACAAAAAATATAGGGTAAACGGTTTCTTTTCAGCCAGTGAGTAGCCATGTGCTTACCAGCCAAGCAAAATACTACCTATTAATGTGAATAACATTTCTAGACTTAGTTTTGCACACTACTGTCGTTTTTTGTTATTTATTTAGGCAAGCAGGCAGAGTGAGTCTTCTGAAATACATTTAACAGAGATTACTTTATAAATTAATTTAACACAGTTGTCCCAAATTTGTTAAGAACTCTAAGATGGATGTCCCTGATGAAATATTCACGAGAGATTTGCTGTTCTGTACAGTTCTCTACTAGTCATTACTATGTGGTAGCTCTACAGAGACATAAAATATACAATATATGAGATTTTCCTGTAGCACTTCAGCTTCACTACTCTTTCTCTAGAGCTTACTTCACAGCAGCTTGTGCAGAACCATTATGAATAAATATCTACTCCTGTGTTTGCATAGCCAATTCATATGAGCATGAATGAGAAGAAATAATAATTTTTCTGCTGGTTACTGCACTTGTGAGAAGTACTTGTTTCTATAGTAATTATTTTGGGTTTTTGTCCCTTTAGGATTTTACGGTATCAGTTCAGCAGCTTGTACACATGAGCAAGATGATATATAGTGTGCACTGGGAATAATTCTAGGCAAATAAATATTCAGATGTCTTTGGCAGAAAGGTGTATTTGAGAGGAAGAGCACCTAGTGTAATCTGAAATGACCACAGGTAATGGAGTTACATGGATGTGTCAGCTGCCTGTTGTCCAGTTGGCATTTCAAGCTTAAATTTTCTATTACAGTTCCAGGATAATTGTGCAGCTCCCTGACGTGAATGGACTTGGTCAGTCCCCAAACAGAGTGTGTTTGCAGTTGAAATCAAATGCAGTCAGCTGCCTTTGGATTCTGTTAATTAAGGCTGACACTGAAGGCATGGGAGAGAAATTGCGGATAAATTGTATAACTGCCTTCAGCTCAGGCCTGTAATAGTAATTACAAGAGGGAAGTACATGAAGCAGAATGATTAATTTTTCTTGTTACGGCTCAAGCCTCACTCTGGACTTGTGCTAAGGACTGTTTTGCATGAACTATTTGCAGTTGGGTGTCTATTTATTTGGGCTGGGATGGCAAAAGTGATCAGATGTGATGCTAAATGGAACCATTACTTTGGGTGAAGTTGGCTGTACAAGCTGGTGTATCCTAGTTGTACTGGTCTAGTGACCTAACTAAGATCACTAGACCAGTACAACTTTTGCCTTTTGAATTACAGTAGAACATTCCAATGGGAGTGGACCTATAATTATGATCTTGTCTAAATGCCTGACCAGTTGAGTGCTGACCAAGGGTGAAAGCTTGTTATTAAGGGCATTGTCCAACTTCTTAGATGCTGACAGGCTTGGGGCAGTGACCACCTCTCTAGGAAGCCTGAGCCAGTGCAAGACCACCCTTTCAGTAAACAAGTGTTCTCTAACGTCTAGTCTAAACCTCCCCTGGCACAGCTTTCAACCATTCCCATGTGTCTTATCACTGAATACCAGGGAGAAGAGACCTTACCCTCCATTTCCCCTCCTCAGGAAGCTGTTACAGGGCAACGAGGTCACTCCTCAGCCTCCTTTTCTCCCAAAATGTTGCAGTCAGGAAAGCCTTCTGAAGACAGTTTTGGCCCATGGAGGAATCAGGGACACGATATTTCATGGGTGTTCATTTGATCTTTATTTCTTTCCCAACCATCATGACTGGGAGCCAGGCACAGACTGAATGCCCCTGGCAAGAACTCCCCAGTTTCCCGGGCCAGGTACCACGAAATAGCCAATAGCGAACAGAGCCGGGAACACGTGACCTGAGAGCAGGGGTCCGAGGAACCCCGTGCCCTGCCATGCGTCCCCCCAGGCCCCCGCCCCCCGGCGGGGGCGAGCCTCACACCAAAATCCTTTGCTGCTCCTCACAGGACATTCCTGCCCTTTCCCCAGCTTTGTTGTCCTCCTCTGGATGCATTTGAGTACCTTCACATCCTTCTGAAATGGTGGAGCCCAGAGCTGCACACAGCACTCCAGATGAGGTTGTACCAGAGCTAAATACAGTAGGAGAATTGCCTCTCTTTACAGATTGAATGGTGTATGGAGAAGAAAACTTTGATCAGATCTTTACAACTGCAAAGGAAGGACCTTGCCATTATAACATCTTATTGCAATGATTAAGTTACAGGCATATCTAGTCTAACCTCAAAGCATGGCTAAGCATCAATTCGGACCAGGTTGCTCAGGGCTTTGCTCAGTCTTGAAAACTTCCATGGAGGGAGATGGCGCAGACTCTGGGGGGTACCCGCTTCACTACCTGATGGCTTCACAGAGGGAAAGTCCCTCCTTACAACCAGCCTGAACCCCTCCTGTTTCAGTCTATCCCCACCACCTCTCACTCTCCTGCTATGCACTGGTGTAAAGGTCCTGGCTCTTGCCTCGCCATAATCTGCTCGCAGGCTCTGGCAGTTTACCAGTGGACTGGAAGATATGTTTGAAGCTCTGTTTGTTTATTTCACCTGTGTCCCTCTTGAATCTTACATAATAGTAGGTGAAACAGCGTTTGCATCAAATAAGATGCATTGAAGCATCCCTGAGTATTTTTTATTTTTAAATCTCAAGCTTTCATAAATTCAAATTTTGTGGGAGGAATAAGCATGCAGTATTTTTTCTTTCTTCCAAGCTCTTGAGTGTGTGTGAAAGAAATGAAAAAAGAAATAGGGAAAAAACCCAAACCACAACAAACAAACAAACCCCAACAAAACCAAAATCAAGTGTTAAAAGGTACGGTTTTTTTTTTCTCGGATTTGTAATACTAGTCACACTAACGTTCAATCTAAATGTGAAGTGTGCATGAGAGAATGTAAGCGAAACACCTCTCATAACAGAGGTATTGATGTGTTCACAATCAATCAAGTCTTAATGCTTCCCTTTCACACTGGGTGCACCTGAATATAAAGCTGACTTTTAAAATTAGGATCTCAAGTATAGCAAAGTAATGATTGCTCTGTAGTTCTTTACATTTTAACTCTCTAGATGTGTTTGTTCCTCAGTAAAAAAAATGTACAGTCAAATAAGGAATAAGGTTACTTCCAGGCTGAAATTTTTATATTTTTGATTATAAAGAATGGTATTGAAATCAGAGTGGGACATATTAATTCAAGTCACATACCAGTGGCTGTCTTCCTACATCTATTATTAATGAATTGCAACTGTTTAAATCAGCTCTGGGTGTAGTATCATGAGTTTTTTAGTTTATTTAGTAAATTCAATATCTGTTGGATGAATTTGATATATAATAATACATTAAATAAACAAAGTTATGAAATAGTGGGTAAGTAAAATAGTGACATCTATAAGCCCTACTCCAGTATATTTTAATGTGGATTTGAGTCTTAGACCATAAGCTTACCCTGCAATAGAATCTAGCTCATTTGTGGACAACCTTCACCCTCAAAAAAGAAAAAAGTGATGTGTGCACTGTGAGCGTGTTTACTCGAGAGTGCTGAAGTGTGTGCAGTAAGTACAGTAGTCTTTGAACATTTGTGAGTTCAATGGAAAAACCATAAAGATTCATCATATAAAAAAGATGAACAAATGATTTTCACGTGAGGGCACAGCAGGAGCCTCACTGTCCCCATCTACTAATTCAAATGTTCATGCATGTTCCTGCACACATAGAACATGCTGGCCTGTCTCTGATTATTTCATTTGTACACAGAAGTCCACTCACATACTCACATCAAAAGACTGGAGCAATGCAAACAGAGAAGGTGTGTATCAGACAGCCCCCACCCTCTTAATGGTTTCAGTGCAAGTAAAAATGGGGGGGTAGAAGATGCTCTTACTTCTTGGCATCTGAGCTTAAACCTGGGTGCTGATTGTTTAGATGTCCTTGAATGGAGGTTTTCTTTCCAGTCTTCAGCTGGCTGCAATTATATTTCTATCATCTTTATTTTTAATATGTGCTGATTTTTTATTTTTTAAAAATCTCACTAAATATGAAAGCAGAGGCAAGGAAAAACATCTGCTGTAGAAAATATTCTGAATCGCAGTTTAGAGAGCTTATGAATACTGTAGGCTTAACACTTGCACAAAACTGTGTGGGTGGCACACTGTCAAGTGCAGACAGTGGTGGGAGATTCCAGTATGGAAATCTTTTTTTAATGGTAGTGAAAAGATCAAAGAAAAATTATTTGGAGGAAAAATGCTTGATTTGGAGGGAGAAAATAGCATGTTGGATGCAAATTAAATTACTGTATGGATTTGGACAGATATGACATGATTAAAAATCCATGTAGTTAATCCACCAAGTCTTTAATAGAGCTCATTAGTATCATGAGGGAAAATTCCTGCTGAGAACTTTGGGCTGATTAAGTATTTACCTATGGATTACAGGGAGTTGGCCTTTTATTTCTAAAATCTAAATTTCTCATGCTATTCATTGAACTAGGAACTATTTGAAAATTCAGCCATGCTTTTTCTTCACTAGCGAATCCATGTGTTTTCTGATGCTATTGCCGTTGTTTTCAGCTCTTTCATTAGTGCTTCTACCTGGCTTTAATGTTGCTTTGTCTACCAGGTGGGTCTCTAGGCAGGGCTCAGGAAATAATAACAGAAAGTGAGAAATGGATGATTGAGCTGAACAAAATAAATATTGGACTCTGATAGAATATAAAAGATTGTACTTGTTACCAGAATGTTCTTCTGATTTCCAGTATAAATGCCAGCTAATATGTGTGTTCCATAGACCTGCCTGCCAAATATGTTGGATTTGGGAAAGAAATTTTCCTGCCAGTTGCTGTATACTTAGCTTGCCTGTCATTATCTCTCTCCGCTTTTTTCCCTCCAGTGATTGTGCATTTTACAGAAGTACGAAAGAAAAGCAGTTTAAAAGGCTTTTTGTGTATAAGAGATTCTACAGGCAACTTACCTGCTGGAAATGAAGCGATTTTGTGGGACAGTTTTCTCCCCTGCATATAACATTTATGCCACGAAAGTCATGATTGTGGAGATAGAGTTCTTATTTCCTGATGGATTAATTTGAATGAATTAAAGCATGATTTTTGTATGCGGTTTAAAGCAAGCCAAGCAATTTTTAATAAAAACAATTTCTTTACAGCAGGGCAGGATATAGTTTTTGTATCCCAATAAATATTCACTATTTAAATACCTTCTTTCTCATAATGAAGTTTGGACCCTTTAAAACATTAATGAACTTATGTTGGGGAAAAATGCAGTTAGGAAACTTGAAACATCTAATTGAAATTACTTTGAAATATTAAATTCTTTTCTTATCCTCATTTTATATTCTAAGTTTATATGTACAGACATAAAAAGAAATTCTAACCAAAAATAGTATTTTCTGATAGTGTTTTGAATAAGTAGCATAAGCTGTTTGAATACCCGTAGATATTTTTCCACTTCACTTAACCAAAAAATCAGTTAGTGTTTCTTTTTCACACAATGTTTTAGCTCTGAAAATGCCATGTTTTTAATTGAAAATATTTAGTAAAACACTTCTCATCTACCTGCACTACAGACTTCACCATTATATCAATTTCTGAGCAAACCAGTACTAATTTGTTTACTGCAGTTTAATTTTTAAAAAGGAGACAATATAGGACATTTACCATAGTTTGAATTATTTCAATAAACTGAGCAGACCCACTGTTTTATTGATCTTTGAAGCAGTTTAGTCACCAAAATATGATAATGAAAACTTCTATCAGAGCTTTCACATTGGCACTGTGCTGGATTATCTTGGACAGATCATGCCTATGCTGATAGTAGCCTTATGCTGAATACAAAAAATACTTGAGCTATTCAAAGTAATACAGAGGTAAGAACGTAATATTCTCTGTAGTGGAGAGCAGGGGTCCCCCTACATGCCTTGATTTTGCTCATATGAGTAAATGTCCTCTAAAAGAACTAACTAGGCACTTAAATTTTAACGACAGATGTGTCTCCAGGTCAACAGCATCCGTGATCAGTGCACCTCATCAGACACACCAGCAAACAGGGGCTGAGTAACCTAATGTAATTGCTGGCTGGGCTGTTGGATCCCCACAGATCCAACATATATGAATAATACCCACTCCTGGTGTTGTTCGTGGGGAGAGGGGTGATGTCCCAGCTATCGTGTTTGAGGCAGGGGCTCAGGGGCTGAGAATTCTCCACTGCATTTTTCTGTCAACTGTAGAAAGTGTAGGGTGATCTGGTGGAGACAGAACCCCAAATGTGAGGGAGTAAATATACCTGTATGGATTAGCAGGCATCCTGCAGCAGGAGACCCTGACAGACTGAGGACCTTGGGGGCCTTGTCAGTAGGTCACAGGAGAGCAGGGCCATGTGGCGGTCCCAGGCACGTGAGATACAACCTGATTGCACTAAGCAGGCAACTTAAGCAGTACAGCAGCAGTTTCTCTGGGCTTTCACTATTTTCTAGATGAACTGCTGTATCTCTTATCTGAGATACAGGCTGGGTCCTGGAGACCTGTGACATGTGCTATAAGGCAAGCCTTTTTTTCATGATACTGCCTGCAGTGTTTTCTTCTAGGTAACTGCTGGAATTGCTAGCTAAATTTTCAGATCCTTCCTAACGGAAACAAAAGAGCCAGAATTATAGATGTGTTCTTTGTGTGTACTGCATACTAGATACTGTGGCCTGCAGTACACCTACTTATGGAAGGCCACCCACAAATCCACTCTAAAGTCTCTGCTAGTTTAATTCATAAAGTCCATCAGCTGTCATAATTTTTTCATCACTTGTTTTCAAATTATGGTACTTCTAAGAAAAGTGAAGCTTCAGACTTGCTTAAGCATTCACTTGAGCACTTAAACATTTTATAGGAGATTGGTCGTGTGAAGTAGGACGAGAAAGTGTCAAACATACCAACTGTGTTCTGCTTTAAAAATTTTTGTTTCTGACGTACGGTACTCTGTTTGTGTGGCCATGCTGAGTTCTGGCAGTCTCCTCCAGACTCATTTCTTACAGCTCCCTTGGGCACTACACCATGCTAATGCCATGCTGGTTGTGACAAGGAGATGATTTCTTCAAGAAGTGCTTTATTGTCTTTGTGGAATAACAGAAGTTATTGTAGATCAGCAATTTTTCAGGCTCCATTGGCTATATTTTCAATAGGTTCTCTTCAAAATAGGCTAAACTAGTATAAGAGCTTAAAGGTTCCCAGACAGACTGATGTCAAATTTTCTGCCAAAGAATGCTATTCAATGAAAGTTTCACTGTTTCACACCATAACATGGTTAATGTTTTGTAGGTGTGATGAATCCTGATCCGCAAATGGATTAAATCTGTGTCGTGGACACCATGGATCAGAATTTGTTCCTCCTGGCTTAGAATTAAAACATTAAGGAGAGGATTTCATGTAAATCCTAACTTAAGGGTGTTAAAGATTAGAGTGAATTTTTATTAGCATAAATCTCTCAGTCCCTGTTCCCTGGACACTCATAACTCCCCATAGGTACCTTCTTTTAAGAAACAGCACAGAGAGATTTTATTAATTGATCAGAACTTGTTGGGACAGCCGACTGTGAGAAGCAAATCTGCCGTTACTTTAGGCTATATGGTTCCTTGCACAGGGAATCAGAATCATTGTGCATTTGCTAAGAGCTAGAAAGGTGCTGTAATTATTAAATCTTGTAAAAAATTCTAATCTTTCTTTGTTTGATCTTTCCCAACTCAGATAATCCTTTCTTGTTGTTCTTTAGTTGAAGTTCATGCAAATTCATGTATCTAAAAAATAACTAAGTATTATTCAATGCTTTCATAAAATTCAATGGAAAGTCTAAGCTCTTGAAAATGAAATTGTGCTTCATGAGAATTGGTAGCTAAAATATAATACCTTTAGTTGCACCATGAATCCAAGCTGGATATTTAAATAGAGGCTGGACACCAGGTGTCTGTGTGGCATTTGTGCTTTACAATTTTGGCCTCACATCCAAAAACCCAGGTCTGAAAAAATGGAGCATTTTCTCAGCTGGGAGAACAACCTGCTTAGTTAAATATCTGAAAGTGTGCTTCTATGTTAAGATTTCAGAGCTTTGGTACAAAGTTGTATCAGTATTAAAACAACATTAATGATACTGAAATGTTAAATAATATTATTTTCCTACCACACAGCGAGGTGTAGTATAGTCATGGATATCTTATGGCAAGGTAGTGCACTGAAATAGAAGTGTCATTGTTACAATCCAATTTATGGTTAGTTAAAGAGCATTTATTCCTGACTTAAGATACCAAGGGTAGTACACACACACACACACATACACACATCCATACACATACACAAAAAGCCTTTGCTAGTATTTGCAGAAGCCTCAAATTTTATTTCTAATGATAGACTAAAATATAGTAATGGTTTTTCTTTTATTCTGATCAAAATCAGCATCCTTATATTATCTTATATATCCTAATATGTATTAGATGTATCTGTTAATGAAAATTAAGACTGCAGGACTTTTAGCTGGCCTAAATCATATTCCTCATGTTGTGGGTTTTCATCTTTCTGATGTAGCTAAAGTTCCCTCTCCACTTTTCACATATATTACTTATAACATTCTTTATGTACATAGCTGGTGAAGCTGTGATGAAAGATAGCGGGGTAAGTGATATCATTGACAGATGATATCACTTGGCTTTTTAGGGCAGTATTTTTTTCCTAGGGAGCTGAGATTAAAACCTCTTGATTTTTAAGTGTCCAAATACTCTTCTTTTCAACCTTGGTCCCCAAAACAGGCTTATATTATTCTTAGTGTTAATGGTCCTGTCTTTCTAAAATGAAATCTTACTAAATTCATGATCAGAATTTTTATTGCTTTCACAGAGAGAATTTTGAAGTTGCTCCATCCATTGTCTTAAAGACAGTGTTATACATCCCCAACACAATTATATTTTAGGATCAGATACTTTGTCTGTGACAACTTAACACTGAAGACGAAACCCCTCCTTAGTTTAAAAGTCTTTCTTCTTTTATTAGGGTGATCCTGTACCCTTTCACCACTGCTGGAAGGCCTACTGTTAGTTCTTTTATGGGCAAAGAATCAGATCAAAAGCACTGGAGCTTAATGCAAATGTTGAACAACTTGGCTGTTAGTTACATGTACCATTTCACAGTGACTCTGATGGAAATAATCAAGGTTCTTAAGACAGGCCAACCTAATATAATATTACTTTAGCTCTGATCACTCCCATGGTTATGAAGAAGAGAAGGAAAAACACACTTCAGGCTCACAAAAGCAGGACACAAAATGATTTTTTAGAGTTCTGGCTTTTCACATGAATTTGAGAAAAGTTGTGTACTGTAAAGAATTCTGTTTTAATTAGCTCTTAACATTAAGGTTTTTAAAATTATGTTTCCTTCTCTGTAAGACATTTTAACAACACCAAATGATTTTTAAAAATAATAATTTTAGGCTCTGTCACTGTAGATGGGTGGATGGATGACTATCTGTCATTGCATATGACAGGCACCTACTCTTACCGAGCTGTCAGCCTTGGCTTTTAGTGTTATTGTTTGCAGGAAAGACTGCAGTTGTAGGTGAGCTCTCACTGTAGAAGGCTGAAGAGTAGGTATTAAAGATCTCTTTCAGCAAAGCTGAAGTTTCATATGACAGGGTACTAAATAACTGAATGCATGAAGTACTGGACATGATTTTGAACGTTAATTTTTGAAGAGGAATATTGAAGTATTGAAAGTCTTGATGTTCCCACAGACATTGCATCTGGTTTTCTAACATGTTGTAATTTTTGCAGTACTTTGTGAAAATTTTATCCAAAATCTGTGTTAGTTACTGTTGATGGCTTCTGCATGACAGTGAAAAGACCCATAGAAAGTAGAGGGAAAAGGAGACTCATTTATCTTTTTTAGAGTCTGTGTATTACAATTATTATTACTTCCTCATTTTGGCAATACAGGGAACATGGTTGGAATAGAAATTTATAGTTGGATTTTTTTTGCGTGGCTTTGTAAATCACCTTACAGCTGAATGTTGGCGATCAGCACCTACATCCTGGGCACAACAGTTGCTTGTCAACTGTGTAAATTCTAACTTTTAGGTGAGATACTATAGCATAGTGACCACATGTGAGTAACTTTCACCCTCTGACAAAGGAGAGTGGACAACAGACTACAGCAGTTCAAAATACCAAAATCACACCTGCACTTCCATTTTTCAAAGCAAAAATCAGTTAGGGAGAGGTATCTAAATGGTCTGCAATACTGTTCTGGTCCTGATTTTTTAGACATGTTGCTTTAACTGAAACTATTCAGAGTTTTACTACTGATGGAAGAAAATTGTATCTATGAATCATTTTCTGATTTATGCCTGACTACCTCTGTATATTATTTCACAGTATCCTGTTTATTCCTGTATGAGGGCCCTAGCCTGTCCTTCATGGCTGAGTTCTATGGAAATATATTATGGAATCTATGTGAGCTATGGAAGTGCTTGAAAAGCTTTAAAAATTACATTTCATATATAGATTAGCCATCTGGTCTGCCAAAAAAAATAACTCACCTTACTGCACGTCTTATTTAGAACCAAACAGAATACGTGTTATTCTAAATGTAAAGGAAGAACACAAGAAATTACACCAAGAAAATTATAAAGAAATTTTCAGTGAACCTCTTTTTTTTGTAATACGTAATATAGGTGACCATCATGAGTTAAAATTCATTACTTTTTATTGGAAAAGAAGGAAGTGTTTAGAATATTTTTTTCTGAAGTTTTGAGTGAATTGAGTGTGAAATCCACTGTTGGAAAGCAAGAAGAAATGTAGTACACTGAAGAGAAAGGAACAGAATTCTTCATTCTCACATTATGGTGTGGGAATATTCTGCTAGGAAGTGGGAACCTTAAATCATGGCTGGTTCCTTGTGTTGAATGACAACCCATCTGAAAACTGTGTTCTGGAAATTATGGTTCTTACTCTTGTCATCAACACTGCCAGCAAAAGCGAAGGGTTAGGCTGAAACTGGTGGCCATGGAGAAGTAAAGAAATCCAGAAGAGAGACCTTTTTAGCAGTTTTATGAGAATGCTGTCTTGCTTTGGTTTTTCTGCTATGTAGAGGAAAATGCAAATGTGATTTCAATCAATCTGTTGTGAAATACATGAAGTATTTTTATCATTATCTAATTACAGTTAGAAACCATTTTAATCATAACTAAGATCAGTTAAAAGATGACAAATGTTGAGTTTTGTAGTTACAAAAGCAGAAATTGGTCCCATGACAGATAGGATTTTAAGATACAAACCTATGATGAAGATACGTGTCTCAGTAAATTCTTCCCATGTGTCATCAGTTCTCAAACATCTTCTAAAAATTAAAAGGAAAAAAGAGGACATAAATAACATTGGTATAGGACACATTACCCCACATTAAATCAGTGTTCTGCACTGACAATAGCTAATAGTGATTATGTCAGCTAGACCAAGGTAGAAGGTTACTAGAAGGTTACTTCTGTAAGAACATTAAATCTGCCTATCTTTTGATGTTCTCTTTGCAACCCTTCTTTTTTGTTTGTGTGTTTCATTTTCTTTAATGTAAATGTGCCTACGGGGTTGCTGTAAATGCATTTGGAACTTACGGCTCTTACCAGACTTAGTACTGGGTCTGAGCAGGAGACTGGAGGATTTTGTGTTCTCTACTTTCACTGCCTTCCATCCACTTTTAAAGATCTGTGGGTGACTCCCTCACCTCCCTTTTCCTTTTTCTCCGCCTTGCCCCTTATTGCGAAGTTTATTTCATTATGGATATTAGAAAGGTTAAAGCTGAATCTGTAGGTCATCCTATAGTGTGAGTGGGATAAGGCCTGTGGTGGGCACGTGCCACATCCTCCTCATGGTGAATTCAGATGCATTCCCCTGCCGTTGCAGTCTGTGGTTATTCTCCTTTACTAAGTGTAATTTTATTGACACATTGTCATGAAAAGTGAAGTTATTAGTTGGTGTATTTTAGAAGGATGTTTAGAACTGGTGACATGTGCTATAAATTTGTGATTAGGATAGTTTCTCTTTGAGATTTTCAGGCACATTAATGTTTTCCTAATAGAGCTGGCTAGATTCCTGTCCAATCTGTTTAATTTTGCGGGGAAATACTAGACAAGATTTAGAAAAATTTGCTTTGTTTTTGTAGAAAAACTTGCACTGTTTCTTCAGTTTGTGTAAGTTTTATATGTTAGCAGTCAGAAATGGACAGATTATATTTGTTTTTAATCTAGTTTATGTTTTGATCACTCTTTGTCTTTTAAACAGTAACTGGTTGAAGTAATTTTCTCATAAATCCTTAATTTTTCAGGCACTCAGCTGCTTTTAATATTGTGTTGCTGCTTCAAGAGACATAAACCCCAGCCTTCTAATGTTTTGTGTTTCCCGACTTGCCTTTTAGAGTCTTTCTGCAGGAGAATCTGTAAAAAAAAGGTCTCATCTGGAAATGAAAAAGGGAAGTTAACATTAACATTTTAGTGCAATCCTAAAGGAGTCTGTATTTTTAACTGTTAGGAACCATGCAGAAATATAATGTCTGCTTTGCTAATTTTTATTTCTAGTTTCTTTCTTTTGGGTACTTTGCAGTTGCACTTTGACATGAAAGTTATTGCAAGAGTAACAAGATTCTTCTGGTTTATCACAAAATATCCATATAAATTTGCTAATCTAACTGACATGGATGAAAAGAATGAAAACAGAAATATGGCTTTATGCCATACTTGTCTATGGAAAGGTGTGATGAGATATTTAAGGACAGCTGTTTTATGAAGCCTTAATGTATTCATAGTGGCAGCTGCAGTTTTCTTAGAACAGAATAGCAGGAATGGAAGAGCAGCAGAACTGTATGCTTTGAAGAAGGAAGGTTTTATCCATGACCAAGCTGTAGATGATAATAAATTGCATAGAAAATGTCAGAAAATTGCAGAGTAGATGTTTTCGCAAGGGTTCAAATCAGATGCTTATAAAAAGGGGGCTCTGGTTTAGGAAATCACAGTCTTTCGACTGTGGCTGCATGGGCTGCATTAAACCCAGTTTGCAACAGGCCCTGTATATTACCACAAAGGTGTTGTTTGAGAACCCTCTGAACCATGAACTGTTGAGCTGTTGAGATTTTTCTTATGTTATTGTATTGATATTTCTGCTTGGACTTCCATATCCTGAGATATTTTTCTCCATCAAGCCATTCTAGCACTAATTCTTGTAGCATATTTGATTTTCACTTTGAAGCTCCAGTCAGTCCTGATTACAAGATACACAAGCACGTAAGATTATTTAGTCTCAAAGAACTTGATGGATGTTGGGAGTTCTGCACATGGTACATTAGATGTGTTTGGAGTGTATCAGCCATAGCTGATGGCAGAGATAGAGTTTCATAGGCTTTGTTTTACCAAGCTACAAATTTGAGAATGCTGAGGAGTGGTGGTGAGTCCTGGATTTACAGAAATGTTGAGTCATACATGTCTCTTGTAATAGCCAGCTGGTAATCACAAACACTGGGGGTGCTTTATGCCAGGCTTACATTTCAGCTAAAGCGTCTATAAAAATGTGTTGGTACAGTTGTAGGAGGGTACATTTTAGTCACTGTTTTTTTACTGTGCTGTTGTTTGTAACTTAGGAATCCTTGGTGATATAATTATTTCAGTCTGCAGGTGGATATGCAGCCATCTGTCTGTCCTGCCACCAGCCAGGCTGCTGCTACAGTGCTGCCTGGAAAGAGAGATTTTTCAATGAGCAACCAATGCCTTTCTGTCAAACTGTCCAGTCTGTTTCAGAAATCGGCTCTTTTTCCTCAGACCATTTTGTGAACATACGGGAGATACTCCCATAATCAGGTGAGCTCATTGACAGAGGCAAAGCTACTCCAACTCTGACTGTATTTTTCCTTTGATCTTAACCAGAAATCTGCTTTTATCAGGTTCAGTAAGCCTTCTTTTTCCACTATACTGCAGTGTAGTATTTTAAAAAATCATTCCAAGAATAAAAGCTGAGTATCATGGGATTTTCTCTTTCTTTCTGATAAGCCACCTTTCCAGTAGTCTTTTCCAGGAGTGGAATCTAGAGAGATGCTGCCATTTGGCTTTTTTGACATATTCAGCAGCTGCATTTGCATTTAGGGTAGTAAAAGTCTGCATGATGCTTGAACATCATTTAGACTGAGTTCAGGTTTGAAATAATAGAGATTATGTATATAAAATAATATATAAAATAATACTAAATAAGTTACAATAGAAGTAGCAAACACATAACCTCTAAACTACAATTGGGAATGTACATATTTTGAATCAATTCTTCTTCTCTGATCTTTTGTTTTTCTAAAAAGAAATTTTTACGAGAGAAATTAACTCAGTTCATACTGAAGTAAAAAATGAGCTGTTAATGGAATTACTTGAGCTAGAGGTTTGCTACTTTGAGTCCTGATGCCATTCCAAGTGAACTTTTAAGGTAAATAAGTACGTGTTGCTATTCAGTGCTCTATAACGTGATAGTAGACCGCCTACTTCAGTAAAATGTTGTTCAAGTGCCTCAAAATAACCCTCAAGATTAATTCTGCTTTATGTCTTATAAATAAAACATAGAATTGTCACTTCTATACTCATTTACACATCAAAAAACATCAAAAACAGAGGTGTGCATTTTCTTTTTTAATATTGCCTTGACATGAAGATGACATATTAACTTCCCTTGTGATAATGGCAGACCTTGGTGTCTGCCATCAAGGCCACTGTTTCCTTGAATTCAACATGTGACAAAAAGGACAGCAGTCACTTAAAAAGAAAAGTAGTGTGATGGACCTATGTTGTTCAGATGTCCAGTCTGGGCATCAGATCTGGGAGCATCATGGGGCAAGATGTCTCTATAACAACAGCCGGCAGTGTGCTCAGGTGGCCAAGAAGGCCAGTGGCCTCCTGGCTTGTATCAGGAATAGTGTGGCCTGCAGGACCAGGGCAGGGATTTTCCCCCTATAACTGGTACTGGTGAGGCCACATCTCAAGTGTTGTGTCCAACTTTGGGGCCAATCACTTCAAGAAAGGCATTGAGGTGCTGGGGACTGTCCAGAGAAGGACAACAGAGCTGGGGAAGGGTCTGGAGCACAAGTCTGAGGAGGAGCAGCTGAGGGAATTGCAGTTGTTCAGGCTGGAGAAAAAGGAGGCTAGTGGGAGACCTTATTGCCCTCTACAAGTACCTGAATGGAGCTGGCTAGGTGTCTGTCATTTCTCCCAAGTAACAAGTCACAGGATGAGAGGAAATGGCCTCAAATTGCACCAGAGGAGGTTTAGATTTGATATTTGGAAAAATCTCTTCACCAAAAGGGTTGTCAAGCTTTGAACTAACTGCCCAGGGAAGTGGTTGTGTCACCATCCCTGGAGATATTTAAAAGGTGTAAACCACTTACAGATGTGGTTTAGTGGTGGCCTCAGCAGTGAGGGGTTAATCGTTGGACTCAATCTTAGAGGTCCTTTCCAGTCTAAATGAGTCAATGAAGGACTTTGTTTCAGTTGCTGTGATCCCACTTGCAATAAGTTGGGGAAATTCAGGTATATCTGTGTCAGAAAAAGCTAAACACTGGATATCCCCAAGTTATTTCTCTGAGATTTTTTTATATGGTGTTTTTATCCACTTGCAGTTGTGTCAGGAAGCTAAACATCAGATGACTGCTTTCAAATGCAGATCCTTGTATGCCCTTGAAAATGAAAGGCTGAGTTTATGAATTTGAGGCAGGTCACCTGCTACTCTGCCTGATTCTACAGAAATTCAAGAACCCAAGCCATGTGGAACTGCTAGTGTTTCCCCAAAAAAGTCATTATGAATTTCCCTCTCCCCTCTGGGAGCCCAGTCTGATGTGCCCTACTTCTATGACCTGTTCTTAGAGAGGCTGAATCTAGGCCAGGTCCTCAAACTTTGTAGTTGTTCAATAGCATTATTTACTGAAAAGCCAGTGTTCTGTAACTGCAAGTAAAAATAAAAGTTCTCATTGCAATTAGCAACAATAAGTTAATTGAAGGCAGGCTTACAGTATTCTTAAGAGATTTTAGAGGCTATAGGTTTTACAGTCTTAAATATTCATTGTTGTGGGGAAGATCTTGAAATTCATAAAAGTAATCTAAGACCTTCTATCTTTTATGTGGACTGGATGTGTTGGATCAGGTATACAGATGAGAGTTACCACTCAAAGGAAATGCCCTGCAGTCATCTGCATAATTTGAAAGTATAGAAGGGAAAACAGGCTGGTGACATTTAATTTGGTGTAGATAGACTACAAATACCTGTAAAATCACCATTTATACATATATACATTTGTTTCTCTGTCTAAATGTGAGCTACGGGTCATTATAATTTTCTGCAGTCAAGTATCCACCCTTGAGTTTGCAAATTTGTTTATGAACCCTGGAGCATCAACTTGAAAAGTTTTAGCTCAAAATGACAACACAGAACAAATGATTAATATTACCAATAATATTGAGCTGTCTTTGCGTTGGAAATAGAAATCTGGACCAAGAACCAAAAATGAATAAAATGAATAGCCATTAAAAATCACTGATTATCACCTATATTGTGAGACTGTCCCATTTCAGAAAATAAAAATCAGTATTTTAGAGAAAATAATGCTCAGCTGCCAGGTAGTTGCTTTGATGAGAATTAATATTTTCCTCTTTTGAAGGAGGATGTAAACATTAGGATTTCTTCAGCTGAGGAGCAATAACACAAACAGGGGAGCCTTCCTGCCATCACTGAGTAGGAATGGATATTGTGGCAGAGATATATGATACCAATACCACAGTGAAGTTGTGGGTGAAGTGAGGAAATAAGCCTGAGATTGGTGATAAAATTAACAAATGTAGGATGGAGATGTCAAGTCTGGAGTCAATGTACTTCTCTGTAAATAGTTTAGTCCTGAAGTAATGTCTTCTGTCTGAAAATAGCTATTGGGCCATTTTATAGCAGTAGACTAACTTTTTCAGAAATAGAGAAGTTTGGAGGTTTTTCACTTTGTGGTAGATGCCTCTCTGCTCCTTAGGAATGCGTGTGTCTGTATGCTGAAATTAGAGTATCTAGACTCTTAATGAAATGTATCTTGAATAATTTCCCACCTTTTAACTTTCTCTAGAAGGAGTTTGAAAACATAAAATGGAAGAGTTGCCAACATAAGTGATAGAACAGATGAAATTTTAGTTATGTAAACCTGACTCAACTCATGGGCACTTATGCTGAGGGAGAAATCAGTGCAGTGCAGGCTGGGGACCCCTTGTAGTCTATTGGTGCTTAGTAGATATTGAGAGTCTTGTTCACACACACATCCCCGTATGAGGACATTCAGACAGCTGAAAAAAGCCATACCAGGATTCTTATTTTGGTTTTGGTTTATAACCAGAGATACTAGCAGAATAAAGCTTTTGCTGTTAAGGACTGTTTTATTTTTGATTTGTTTTCTTCAGTGTAGTTTGATCCTGTTCTCATTTTATTTCAGTGGCTTTAGATCAGGCCCTATCGCTAATTTCAGTTCCATTCTGTTTCCGTGGTAACGTTTTATTTTTAGCATCATTATGCTTCAGAGATCTGTCATGGAGGGTTCATTTTAATTTTACTTAATGTGTTTCATTTCGTGGCAAAAATGGTAACAACCCTAAACCTTAATCTGTTCCACAAAATATCTATAAATATCTTAAAAGATGTGACCATTTTATGTGGTTAAAATTTTTATTACTTTACAGCTACCTCCCCCCATGGATTCAGTGGAAGATTTTCAGGATACAAGTTGTTAGATGTTCATGCATTTTTAAAACTTTTGAAAATCATTATCCTTTTGTGCACTAGAGATATGTTATTCTGATTTTTCAGATCTACTACCACAGCAGGCCCCAAACTCTCAGCAGCACACTGATTATAAAATAATTGGTCTGGCAGAAAAGGAGGAATATTTCTCTCATTCCTCTTCAGCACTAGTCACCTCTACTCTCCGGAAACTGTCTGGACAGAAGTAAAGAGGCTGTGGAGATTGTATCTCTTTCCATTTCTAGGTTCTATGTAATGACTTGTACTTATATAGTCACCTGAGTGCCTTGCCTAGAAATTTCTTCAATCTCTGTTAGGAATGTGACTAGCTGACATTCTTGGTTTGGAGTCTCCAGCCATGACTGCATAATGGGATTATAGTTGAAGGTTGCAGATTTTTTTTCCTTTTCCCTTCAGTATTATTTACTTGTCCTTTTGAAATTCCCACGATGACTCTGACTTAAAAAACAAATATAGCAGTTGGTAAGAAATTTTATATATTCATTTAAGTAACTAATGTTTATTCATTTTAACCTTATGTGAGATACTGGCCAACCACCCTGACAAAAAGCACTGCTTAAGAACTTAGGCTGAGTTTAGTCAGAATGAAAATAACTCTGCTAAACATTAACTGAGTGAAAAATTATAAAAACCATACAAAGAAAACTACAACACCCTCAGTACAGTATCAATATGATGGATAGAGTTCAGTCATACTACTTCTCTGAAAATGGGGAAAAATGTAAAATAACTTTTTAAAGCTTTCAGTGTTTTTCAAGGTAGTTTGGATTTAGAGTGCTATTAGCCTGTTAACAGATCAAGGACTTTCTGATTATGTCTTTCACTCAAGCTACACAGGGAAGATGATCTGCCAGAATTTATCAGCAGATGGATAATTATTTGTCCTCTTATAGAGGCTCCCGTGTATAATATTTGTCAAGCAAGTTCTCTCCTAGGGATGGATTATAATATGAGCACTACGTGGTGTGATGAATGCCTTCCCACATCCCAGGCTTTGCAATTTCCTTTTATCTGAAATAATTGCCATAATAAGACATAAGGTGTAGAAAGCTCTTAGGGTTTTAACTGAAGGTCCTGTGCTATTCAGAAGATGCCTTGGTTACAAGCAGAAACTTCTATTTTCTGGCAATCCTGAAATCAGGGCTCTTCTATAAATGAAAAAGAACCCAAAATTTTTGTGGTTGCTAGGGAAAAAAAGGAGAGAGAAATAATCCTTCCTCTTCCTTGAAGAAATGACCAACTCATGTCATAAAGTGTGTCATTCTCAGTATTTTTTAGCTCCGTATCTGTATCTTGTATCTGTCCAAACAATCTTGACTTAATCTGATCTAAAATCATCTGATGGGACTTAGATGTTAATTGGGCCAAGAAGACCTCATCACTATCTCTTGAGAGATGAAGTAAAACAATGAGAAAGCTGCCAGTTACGGCCTTTGGCCCATCCCAGCTGCCATACCTAAGAGTAGTGCTAATGGGAGTTGATGGGTTCGTTTCTGCCAAATTTGCTTGTTTTCTTCACATGGACACATTTTTTCAGCTCTTGCAGTGAGCAGGAGTGAAAGGCTTTTAAAAGAAGGAATTACAGGAGCTTATATAGTACAAAGGCTCATACAAATTTCCTGTCAGTCAACTGGATTTGATAGGCAGGAAGGACAGATTGGTGAGAGATGGGGTTAGGACATTTGTGAGGTTCCAGCTAGAACATTTCTCATTTCACAGTTTTGAATTTTTACGCTAAGGGGAGAGATGAAATGCTGCTGCTTCTGTTTGTTGGTGTGGGTTAATAATTAGCCGCTGCTTGATTTGAGGGTTTTGTTGGTGCTGATTATTTGATCTGTTTTGGAGGACACTCCTGGTTTGAAAGCCAAATGTGATGGTACTGCACATTATTCGCACTTTGCTCTTGTAGAATCTTTTTGCTCTTTCTTAGAAGGGAGAGAAGGAATGAAGAGCAACTAAAAAAGGTACCTTGAAGAAGTATCAGCCTTCTAGAAGCGTGTGTCAGTCAGCTTTTGTTTCTGTAGACAAAGGGGCACAATGCTGCCAGTGACTCAGCCTGCTAATACAGTAGGACCCGAGAGTGTCTGCATGGGCTGTGGTGTAGCAGTTTGTGTTGGGTGAGGCACTACCCTCCCTGGAATCCTGGCTGCCAGCACACCAGCGTCTGGCAGGGTTAGCCTCTGGGGTCACCTTGGAACATACATATTTTGGCCACCTGTACAGCTTGCTATGATGATCTTTCTCACTGTGTAATGGCAAACACAGGAAGAGATTGTACTTCTCGGGACACGCGGGATCTAAGGAAAGAGAAAAGTAATGATGTGGTAAAAAGGAAGAAGTGGCTGAACACGACCTATTGTATGGAGCTGTAGTTTTTGTGAGAAGGGTGTAGTCTAGAACATGAGGAGTAATAGATGGTATAAAATCTAAAAATACCTAGATTTCCACTTTCCTAAGAGCATTAAAGGAAAATGGAAGAAACTGGAGACATCAAAGATTTCCATACCTCATTGTCTTCCCCTCTTGTTCATATTCTGTCCATGTTCTTGTCCATGCTGGTGAATCACCAACCCTGCTACTACTGCTCCAGGTTTACCATTTCCCAGGCTCTAACTGCTAACAATTTTCGAAGGCCAAAGCCTCACACAGGCTACTTATACTGGACCAAGAACAGCCAGGGCTGCACTCAGCCCATTTAAATCCACATTCTACACAGTCATACTAAGGATAGTGCAATGGGTTTCTTACTGGCACTTATCAAGTAATTCTTGCAATTTCAAGGGAATGCGTCTTTCTATTTTTTAAAGTCATTTAGAAATTAATTTAATCCACCCATCAATCATATATGTGTCCATGTGTGTGCCATATTTTGACATTATGATTGCTTACCTGGGCAGAACTGTAAGTTGTAGCAACAGCTAGAAGATTTCCTACTAGTTTTCAAATATACAAGCTTATTTCATCTTGACAGTATACATTCCCTCAAGATTGATTTGGTTCCAGTGGACATCAGATGCTGAGAAGACTGATTATGTTAGCTAACATACAGAGTTCCAGAAATTTTTAACATTCAGTATGATAGGCAAAGGATCTTGTTTATTGTAACTGACTCTTCACTGTGCCAAGAACCATGAGGTTTTAAAATATTTTTAAGGTGATGTAGATCACAGTTTGAAAAGAAGCAAAATACAATATACAAATCTTCTGTCCATTTGTCTCACCTTCTTAATAAGCACTCATTACTCTGATATATATACCGAGCACTCTCAAGGAGTAAAAACAAGGCCAGCCTGAATGGAAGTGTTTTTTTCTTATTACTCCTTTCAGGCACTTGGGAGTAGAGGACATAGATTTAAACTTTGTCTTCAGTGAAGAGACAATATAATCAACTAGATGCTCAGCAAAACATCTAAAAATATGTATTTGGAAAGTATATGCTAAAAAGACATAAAGTACTTTCAACACTTTTGTGCTTAAGTGATAGGGCTGTGATGTTCATATCCAGAAGCTTCTGCTTGCATAGGTTGTTCTATGGTATTAGTACCAGAAATGTGTAAATATTGAAAATATCTGAACTTCTGGATTAATAGCATCTTAATTCATTTGAATTTCCCCTTCTGGAAAAATGAAGGATCTTTTCATTAATGCAGGAAATAATTACTGCAGTTTACATGAGATCAATTCATGCTTTTTAGTAGAAAGCAGCATTACTGTGCAAGCTGCTGCCACAGAGTACCGTTATGCAGTGAAAACCATGTAGGAGTGCATTTAAATGGAGCACTTTATTTTTGTCTCACAGAAGAGAGAAAAACCGAATAATTTTCAACATACCTTTTTTTTTTCCTATTTAAGTGATAACATCAGAATTCTACCAGGAACTGGCAGCACTCAGTAAAGATTAATACAGTTGCAGGAGATTATAGCATCTATCAAATGTCATCCTCGTGCCCTAAATATAACACACATAACAGATTTTACATCTCTGCCTGTAATTTATTATACTACTACTTTGTTTTATGTAGTCCAATCTTTTAAGAAGTGTCTGATAGGTGGGCTCAGAATTCAATATATCAGCTATGTATCAGTGCTAAACTCTCTCTGGATAATCCAAAGCTCCATGTTGCCATAATTTAAAAGCAGAAATACATTTGCACTTTACTAGGGAATTATGAATAATGAGATACTGGCTACAGAGAAATAACATTTCAGCCTTGAACTGTTGTCACTATAATTTTTTCCAAAAGTAAACTTTAAAATCCATTTCTTCAGTGATTCAGACAGTGGCTTATTTTTATTTGTTTGAAATGTTAATTGATTCCACATAAAGCAGTTGCACTGTAGGTGAAAGAGACCAGTAGGTCTCTACAGGGCTGGAACAAGACTGGGTGTAATAGAATATGCAGTGGGCACTGTTGTAGTGTATGATCCTGGCAGACGGCTTCCTTATGTACAAGAAAGTACCATCAACTGGAATAGGAGAGATGGCCTTGCAATAGAAATACAGAATTTCAGCTTCATTTTCTAGCAAATAGGAACAAAACCTGCAAAGGTAAAGCACTCTAACTGCCATAGGAGTAATGTCTGGATAAGAAATGAATGATCAGGCACTACAGCTTTTTTCGTTTTTCTGAGAATGCAAAGCACTCTGAACATCAGATCAAAGCTCCTGAATGATACTTAATCCTTAATTTTTTCATTTTTCATCTCCAGTTTTCCACTAGTTATTAAGTCCTGTTAGAAAGTATGCTAAGACGGTGCAGCTGCATTATATTATAAATAATAACTGATCATCATTTATCTGTTTCAGATTTTGAATTCTGATTGAACAATGCAAGTTAGATGCAGTCTGTGGTGTACTGCTGATCCATGGTTTTTCCTCCGTGTAGCAATGATGCAGCATATCTAGCAGCTACATCTGTTTCTATGGCAGCAGATCTCTTGCTGTGTCTCTCTACATGTTTTCCTTTATAACTGTTTGTGCAGTCTAACGTGGCATAGTGGCATACAGCTGATACCGTCCAACTCACCATCCTTGCTACAAATCCACTCAGTGAGCTTGACTGGTAATATGCGCCTTCATAGGTTCTGAAGTATTTTGGTTGTGTTAGTTGCATGTCCAGTGCTAGATTAGCTACTCTTGTTGTAATTTTCAAAAATTTTGATCTTGAATATCATAAAGCATCCATGTAGCTTCTCTATCATTTCACAGATTCAGATATACTCTGACCAGTTCCTTTGGTTCCTCCCCTGACCCATCTCAATGACAAGAGCTCAGGGCTTTTCAAACTAGGCACATTTTGTATCTTAAGTATGGAGGAAATTAGTTGTTTTGCAGTGACCCAGTCTTCATTTATTTGATGAATAACTGAAAAGGAATTAAGAAAGCACTGATTGTACTAATTAGCTGCATACTCTGCTTCATAAAAATCGCATGCAAATTTAAAAATTACGATTTTGTTCTTTCAGTGCCGCTTAATCTTCCATTTTGTAAAGCACCTTCAACTTTCCTGATGCACTTTCTTTTCTTGGGTAAGGTATAAGTTTGGGGGCTTTTTAATTTATATCTGAATTCTTCAACTTGCATCATAAAAGAAGTTAGTGAATGGAGAACTCTTTCATAAATCTCATTAAAAATGAAAGTGTTTTAAGAAACCTCTTTCCATGATCTGCCTTGGGTTAGCAGGTTAGACAAGTCTGCAATCTGTTAGGCATACAGAGCTCACAGCACATTTGTTTTGTATTACCAACCAGAATGTGCTATATGAAGATGTCCTGATCACTTAAACTGCATGCCTGTCTTCAGTTTTTTTGTTCATTCTCTGGTAGTAAACCGAGGCATTGGTTTGTCATCACAGCCATAGTAGTCCTCAGGAAACAAAATCCTAGAAGTGTCCAAAGCCCGCAACTATTCCCTGCCAGGCTGTTGCATAATCAGTGTTGGGAGATAAAGAATGTTGGAATCACTTCTGTGAAAACTCTCCTTTCTTATAAGAGCAAGTATAATTGTCTTAAAGGCTACAGGAAGACAAGACGTATCAGAGGAGACTGCAGCTGATACCATCCACAAGTTTTTAGCCCCTGCTGATGCTCTATGAAAAACGTGACTGGATTCTGCTAAGTATCCACACCTCTCCTTGACTAAAGCAAACAAATTCCAGGGTGACTGGCCCATAGGATCAATTATGTAGCTCAGGCAAAGAATATCATATCAATAGGTACAGGAGAGAACACACACACAAAAAAAACATACCAAGACCTTTGATAAATCTAGCCTGTAGTAACTGAAAAAATCATTATAGCTAGTTTAAGAGAAGATTCAAATATGGGTATTGTTTACAAACCACAGTCATATAGTTTACAGGTAAAAATGAGCAAAGCTATTGGTCCCAGTTGTGTGATGTTATTCACTTAGCAGAGCTAGTCTTCTGGCCCTGGCACAGGGTAGGAACAGACTTCATAATCCACAAACTCAGTTTGAAGCAGGAGCAGAAACAGGATCATATTGCACACAGATATGCGCCAGTCTCCTCTGAATGATTTGGTGAGAGAGCAGAGCTTTTCCTTATGCATCATTTAGTAGCTGCAGAGACTTGACAGATCCACAAATCCCCATGACTCCCATTTCTTTTTGAGCAGCACTGGAAAAGTAATAGAGTAGGAAAAAGCTGAATGACACCTGAACTTTGAAGGTAGGGAGAGGTTTGGAGGGGGGATTTTTTTTTTTTTTTCCCTCAAACATGAGAAGTGCTTTCTACGACTGAACAGACTTGCTTTAGTTCTGTATAAGTTCTCAGCTTTTTTTTTTTTTTTAAAGCAAGACTGTGCTGATAAAGCCATTGAATGTGAAGATTGGTATTATCCTTTATGGTAAAATCGCAGATTTCATACACAGGAGATATAATTAAATGATATTTGGAATTCCTGAAGAGATTACTGCAGGGAAAGTAGAAAAATTTTAGAGAGAGTATTTGCAGCCTTGCCACAATTTGTTCCTTGATTTAAATTGTAGGTTTAGCATTCTCCTTCTAAACTCTGGCTTGAACATGTTAACTTTGTGTTGTGTGTGTTTGCATGCACATGTATGCAGCTGGAGTTCCCTCACTTTCATTCTGAATGTGGAGTATGGAGATACTAGGACGTTTTATCCCATGTTTGATACATTCTGTGCTGTGAGGTTTGTGAAAAGATTTTATTTGTGATTTTATGAACAAGGGTTCTAATGCCTTTAGAATATTCCTGTCAAATTAGGTGTGCACTGATTCATCACACAAAATGTCTTCATAAATCTATACCAAACAGATTCTGGTACAGTCTTGTGTTACGTGACTTCTTATATCAAGGCCTCTGAAGCTCTTATAAAATCCAGCACAAAATAGATTTAAGTTACCGTTTAATCAATCATTATCTTTGAAAACCCCTCTGCATGATCACATTTAGTCATCAGTCTGGATCACAGTTAGCTCTCTTAATTTAGTCACGCTGTTGCTGTAGCCAGAATGGTCTAAGAGAATAGGGCAAGGTTTGTCAGTAGAGGTACTTTCTCATCTTAGATGCAGTTTTATAATATATTTCTACATAAAAGATACCCTTCAGAGGGGAACTTTGTTTTTAGCCTAAATTCAGATGTTAAAATGTGCTTTTAAAAATGTTTGAACTAATTGCCTAGGCCCCTTTGTAATCCATGGAAGAGGCCATTCCCTGGGGAGAACTCATCAGATTGGCATTAGATGTCAGCTTTCAGCAGTCCTACCCTAGTCTGTTTTACCCTCTTGCATCCTTCACAGGGTCTTTCTGAGCCATACCTGGGGCATCACGGTCTGTAGCTTTCCCAGGCTACCAACACATGTCCCAGGGGGTGGGACACCATAACCTTGGACTGCACCTCTTATGCTTCACACAGCCTCTCTCAAGGCATAAAATGCACTGCCACAGCAGCTTCTGCTGCTGGCCAAAGGAGAGGCCTCTCCTGAAACCGGCTTCTCATGTGTGGGGTCAGGGCAGTCTTCAGCCCCAGCCACAAGAAAGCACCTTCTGTCACCACAGAGGGAACAGTATCACAACTGTACAGACACTTCGCTTTCGTTGACAGCATACTGGGTTTTGATTCTATTTTGCCTGAGGGCTCCCATCTTAAATTGCCATGAAAGTCAAGGGAGAGGGATTGCCGAGTGACCCAGATTTGCACCACAGCTGGAGGCGATGTCAGCCCACGCGGCGTGCCTTGGCTGGGAGCATGGCACATGTGTGTCATTGTAGCGCTCGGCACTGCGCTGCCTGCCTGGAGTCAGCAGTGACAGCAGCTGCCCAGTGCCACCCAGCCACGGCAGCTTACCTGCTCCAGGGACACCCAAGTACAAAGGGGCAGCCTGCACAAAGGCCTAGGCACACTTGGGAAAGCTTCTCAGGGTCAGTTTGCTGTGCTGCCAGGCTCTGCTACTCCCTGTGCTCCTTATGCCATTGGCAATGACAGTGCATGCCCTAGCTACAGCTGTGTCTTCCACCCCAGGCACCTGGGCCCTGCGGTTGCCATTTCGGGGTGTCTCAGACAGGCCTGGAGACAGTCTGCTCTTTGCTTACCACACTGCCTTGTGTGGCTTCTAGGTAAGACTGCTTTTGACACTGTGCTGTTACACATAAAGTTTTCCACTGTTGCCAGCAAAGGGTGTAGGACACCTGCTGACTCTTGCATCCTAACTTCTTCCCCTGGGGAGTGCCTGTCCTCTCAGGTTTGCCTCTGACATCTGCCCTGTTCTCATTCGCACATCCAAGGCTGGCTTCACCATGTCTGGCAGCTCTACCCAACACTAGAAAGGTGTTCTAGGGGCATTAGGCGCTTAGCAATGCAGCTAGTGCTACAGAATGATTGAGCAGGCACGTCCTCACATGGCTTGAAGTTCCCAATTCACTTGGGTTTTTTTGTAAAATGTTTTTTTGTTAGAGACAAGTTTGGACACTGTTCCTTATAAATTCTTACCACTGTGCAAGGTCTCGAGGTTTCTCACTGATGATCACTTTTACACATCATGAGATACCTAATATTGAAAAATAATTTGGGGGGATGAGACTTCACTTCACCACAGAGATAATCAAATATCAATGAGGAATTTTATCTTTATTTCATGATGTTAGCACAATAAACTCACACAGTAGCATTGATCTGTACTTATTTAACAAAATACATTTATAGCAATTTACAAATTATTTTCCATTTGAAAACATGGCATAACATTTTATTAAACACAATACTTTATATAGAGAATTCTCATTTAAAAACATATTTTATTTTTAAGTATTTTCTTTTCTCAGTAAAGCACAGCCTAACAAAGAAATTCGTGCCTGTTAGCAAGTAAGAAAATCAGAACACTAAGAAGATGTCACCTGTCAATTTATTTGATTAATTTTAAATTAAGGTACCAGTGGAATGTAAACAAAGAGTAATTTTACAAAAGGCTCCTTATCAAATATACATGCAGAGGTCTGAGTTCCAATGTATATATTATTACATTTCTGCTCTCTAACGTAATATAATTTGATAAGCCATTATTAAAAACAGTAGCCTTTGGCACTTTGAGTAAAAAAGAATATATCAATATTTATGTATAGAACATAATTTCAATGATTACACAAGAGCTTTAAAATCTTTTCTTAAGAAATAGGAAACTTTAGGAAAAATATCACACTGCACTTGAAATAGTGCAGCAAGTTTTAGAGTAATAAAAGCAACATATATGCCAATATATATCTGACTAAAACCAAGGAATAAAGAACAAACACTCCCACCAGGAATCCTGCTGTTTCCAAAACAGCTAAATTGCCAGAGGGAACATTTTCTAATCTTTGCTTTATTGCCATTATTCTCCACTTCAATTTTCCATTATTTCCAGGTTCATCTACTTATGTTCTTTTCCCCTGCACTTACAAACTAACAAATGATTGCATTTTATTTCCCTGCATCGATAAGCCAACAGTGTTTGTGTCTTACCCATTCCTTTAAAGCTAATCCTACCTGCTTTATCCTGTACCTAGGCTAAACTAAATCCAAAGGGTTTTGTTCATGACAGTCCAAGTGTTTGTAATTCCTAGGAATCTTGTACAAAATTTCATATTAAATACCAAGGACTAAAGATACATCCTTTTCAAAAGAAAAAAAAAAAAAATCCTCACTTGTAAATACTAGCGTCTGAGAACTTATTTCTAAAAAAATTACTTTTTTTTCCTTTTTCTCTGGGTGTCTATGATTATTTTTCCCAGCTGATGTGCCTTAAAGTGTGTCTTCAACATACGGTGCCTTTAACATACACAATATGCTGCAACCCTACTGGGTGGCTTCTTACATGTAACCTGCAGAATACTTTCTCCCAATCATCCTAAGTATGATGGGGTCATCTTGTATCAATAGCAGAAAGAGTGTGGTCATTTCCTTAAGGACTGACACTCTTTCACAGCACTGGGTGATGGGCAGGTGAGGGAAGCATTGCTTGGCACAGTTGGCTTGACAGCAAGCATTCAGCTAAGCCTGGAGCACCTGTAAAACTGGGAAGTATATATAAAGCTTTCCATTGACTCACAAACACCATCCTCATACTTGTGAAACTACTTAGGTTTGGGGTTGGGTTTGGGATTTTGTTTTGGTTTTGACGTCTTTTTTTTTGGGTTTTTGTTTTGTTGTTTGGTTGGGGTTTTTTTTGGTTTTTTTGGTCTATGTTTGTGTTGTGCTGTTTATCTTCTTGAATAGGATGATTCTTCCTTCTTCCTCCTACTGGGCTGGGGTAGGGTGGGCTTTTCCTTTGATTTCTGTGGGGTCTATAGACAGGTTCTGACTACAGACAATGTATCTGGTTCTCTGATGCCCTAAATCAGAAGAGGACTTAGACCAAAACACTTCTCTCAAGAAGCCAGTGAACAGACCTGAATCTGCTACCACTCATTCAGTGAGGGGACTGCTAAGCCATTCCCTTCCCCTCCTACCAAGGGAGCTGGCAGGTGTCTGAGAGTAGTTCTCTTTCACGTAGAAATAGGAGAGAATGAAGAGCTGCAGTGGGTGAGCACTTCCCCTGGCTTCCTTCAAGGTTTAAGTCAGAGCCACATGAGATGAGGCATTCTTTCTAGCATGCCCATTATTCTAGGACATGCCATGTTTATTCCTTTCAGAGCTTATCCTTTCAATAATTTTTGGCAATGGAGATTTTTAGCAGGCAAGTCTTTTCATTATATTCAAAGCTCAGTTTAAATAATTCATGTTCTCTCAGGTGCAGAGACCTTTCATATTCTTAAGTGGCAGTGGTGGGAAAAAATATCATGCTTAAGAAGGCTCTGGAGGGTTTCTCAAGGGAGGTGAACTGTAGTAGTGGCACAATGCAACACTTGTTCAGTGATTCTGCAATACCAAGGCATTCCATTCTTCAAAGCGAAGCACAAATCCCCTACGTGATGGTGATTGGGGTGAAACTTGTGATTGTTCTTGTGGCATACTAAGCAAGTGATGTGAATAACTGCTTCTAAGTGTGAACTAAGATACTAATTCTTGTCTCCTTGGAAGCTGGTCAGGAAAGTTGCCATCTCATTTTATTTACTCATGGTTCACCTTTCACATTTGCACATCTTGCAGTTATTGGTGTCCTGCATTATTTGTTTAAAACTAATAGAAAAATGGAAGGGTCGCTGAAGGACAGAATAAGAAGTTTAAAAATGTAAAATCTGAATTACTTGTAGTACTTGATAAGACCCCCTAAAAACGTAATTTGAAACAATTCTACAAGTTAGCCCACTAAGAAGCAGCCTCTTCATTAGTAGCACCTGTTCTTAAACAAAAGTTGAGCGGTAGCAGCAAAACTATTCAAAATAGATAGTCATTCCATTCTAATGGAATGTCACCCACACATTTTTTGTTGCAGTAGACATCTTAAAGAACTACACAAAACCTTTGCAATCTTTGAATGTGACAGATCCACTATAATAAAGCTGTAAATATTTCCTACGCTAAATGAATGCAGCCAGCATCATCATAGTATTAGCAATATTACTTGTAAAGTAACTGCACATCAATATGTCATGTTTGCAGAGTCTGATAAGTATGCAATTTTTCAAAACATGTAAAATTATCATCAGCACCATTCTGTATTAAAGATTTGGTGCAAATTCTGCAAAGGTGAATATATACCACTGATACAGCCTTTGCTGTGAAAAAGTCAGTCAATTTTGCACACAAATATAAAATAAAAAGTTGGCACATTCAGGAAATACAGTGTCTGTGTTCAAGACCATTGTTTTAATTGACATCATCACCCTCAGATAAATGTTTTGAATCTGAAGAAACATGTTGCATGAAAATGTTTCACATTAGTTCTGGCATTGTGCTTTTCCCCCCACCACATGCTTTTCACAGGCTCATGCACATTGCACATCAGCAATGCTGGGCTGCTGGTCAATAATTTGGCACATAAAGGTAAATATCAGCTCAAAACAAAGGGAGCAGAACCTGTGTCAAGATGCATTTACTTTGTGGTGGTATGGACCAGCTGATATGTCTCCTCTCATTCCTTGTACGCTCGTGTAGGGGATGTGCCTTTATAGAAGATGTTTCTGGTGTTCTCTGGACTGCTCCCTCTCTCAGGGATTAAAATGATGTTACCTTTTCTTCGAAGTGTTGAGTCCCGGCTAGAAGAAATGGACAGAGTCTCTGAGCCAATCTCACTTCCCTCCACTGGTGTGACTCTTATCGTGGTGATTCCATGATGGTGATGCTCAGTGTTATCTATGTTGCTTCTTTTCCTGTCACCTGACCCATAACTGTCTTTTAAGGAGTCACAGCTCTCAGAGTCTCTGTTAAGATCATTTAGCTCATATGTCTGACGAAGAGTGACTTTTTCAGGACCTTTCCATTTCCATGACCCACTTCCTTCACCTTCTGATGGCATCTGAATTACAGGTCTGTTATTTTCTGGATGGGCTTCAACTCTAACAATGCTACTTGGCTCATGGTCTGTCAAGGTTTTGTATCTGATGGCTCCTGTACAGGTCACTGTGCTTCCCTCTGAACTCTTTGGACTGCCCTGAAGCACTCCTTGCTGCTTAGACATGGCTATTACTTGCATGATTCTTGGCTGGCTATTGCTCCTGCATGCAACACTCTTCTCAGCAGCTTTCAGCCATTTAGCTCTAGCTGAACTACTTTTGGGTGATGTGTTCACGTTCTCCTGAGTCTCTTCAGGAATGTGTACAAGCTGGGATGAGCCAGGACGGGACTGAATAGAGACCCTCGGCCCTCCAGTAAGACCTGAGTTATTACAACCTGGTACATTGCCAGGTTGGATTTTCAGGTATTGACTCGTTGGGCCATGATGATCACCATTTACACCCACTCGGGAGGGTTCTGAGCTTGACCTCATTTCGATAGCCCTTGGTGGTGACTGGCCAGAGTCAGTCTCTATTACTTGCAGGGACAACTTTCGACTTTCATTCTTGTTCTTCCACTGGGACAGCAGCTGTTTGGAACGGGCAGAATCCATTGATGCGTGTATTGTTGCATTTCGTCTTGCTGGATCTTCCAAGGATGGCGTGTTTACTCTTGGCAAGGTGTTGCTGAAAGTAACCATGTTTTCCTTTCCCATTGGGCTTCGTGGTGTTATTATTTCTACATCAGCATTTGCTCTCTTGAGATTGGTCAGAGACCCTGAATCTCTGTGGTTTCTATTCAGGATACCTTCTGTACGGTGAGAGACAATGCCATCGCTGCTGCCACCATTTTTTCCTGGCAGGATTCTGTTGGCATCTTGACTAAGGTCTGTCAAAGACCTTAGAGGTTCTCTGTGAAAATTTGGGTGAAACACATTCTCGTCACTTGGTAAGAAGTTCCCCACAGCATACAGGCCCTGATATTTGGACAGAAGCATCAACAATCGGTTAAGAAAGTTAAAAAGGACACATTTTAAGGTACTTTAATTACATTATTTTGCTTTTAAATAGAATTCAGTGATATATTTACTACAGGTAAACTGACGGGTATGCTTACTTTCCTTTCCTCACTAGTAGAGCATTAATCCAAATTCTGTCCTCAATCTGGTACCTCTAAGTATGTATGAAGTAGTCTCACTAGGATAACTAGGGCATATTATTCATGGCAATAAATAGTTTGGGTAAGGATTTAGCCTCCATGGGCTTTCTTTTTTTTTTATGAAGCAGCAGATACAGCTACAGAAATAATGTTTTGTTAGAAAAATAGGAAAATAGATGTTTGCAGTCTCTTAGACAAAGCTATTTTACAACTATACTACCATCTACTCTGATTTATTGAATCTTGTCACTGCTTGAGTTGTTCTCTGCTGTTAGCAGAGTCTGCCCTTTCTATTGCAAAATAATCATGTAATACAATATCTACATCATAGAACAGTTTATCAAGTTTAAATCAATTGCTTTCCAAGCTGTGCAGAACTGTAATAAGATTTAGTTATACAACATTTTCCTAATCAGTAGACTTGCTATAAAATGCTGTCATTTTAAAAGGACTCCACTGAGGGTATTCTGTGAAAGGGTAAAATATCTGACTCAATCACTTGAGTTACTTGTTCTTTACAATCCTTTCAGAATTATTTGTGGTTTCCCATTATTTCCCTTCCCCCTCCTCCTATTGGTATGTAGTTTTCATAGCAGATTTACTGAGTACTGGGTATCCAGGACCATATAACTCTCTGGTGTATGATGTCACGCAACAGTATATAAAGACCTATCAAAGAATACTTGTTTGTACATTTCAAACATGGGGACAACAGCTCCATTTAAGTAAATCTACAAGAGCTGAATAATTTTAAATAATATTCTCAACAGACTGCCTTTCTGTTCACAGTGCAATCATAGAAGCTGACTTTAACAGCTCATGGGGTTTCTGTTATTACCCTGACAGCTGTTTCTTCTGCCACTGTGAAGGTCATTTTTCCATGGTCACCTTTGCAGACCATCTGCAGGGTACCTTAGGTTATGTTATAACAGAAAAAAGGGGGTCAGGATTATATTAGTGTTATACTAAAATTTATCATTGTCTTCCTGGGGGTAAAACCATCCCACTGGCTGTTAAGACTCTTCTGTTCACCTGGCCACACTCAAGCAGTGCTGTCAGCAGAAGCTCTGATTGCTCCCAGGCACCTGTGTTGCTCTCTGAGCAGCCAGGGCAGTGGAATTCCTGCTGGAGACATACTGAGAGCAGCGAGCAAAAGCAAGTGTTTGATGAGCTTCCTACTGACAGATGCAAACAGGCCTGACCTACATGCTTCCTTACAGGACCCTTCCCAGGTGCTCCATCTCTTTCAACCCAGTACAAAGGAAAAGCATAGCAATAACCTGATTTGACCGTCCTGTTTCCCCTGCATGGTTTGCCTAAGAACTCCAAGGAATCACAAGTATATAATGTTGCCTTTAATTTCTTGAGGACTCAGCAATTCACTTACTTGAGTTGCTCATAATTCAATCATTTTTTGAGATTGTAAAGCTAACACTGTCAGTATCAACTCAGGCCAGCAACAAATAACAATTAAGTATTTTTCTTGTGTTATGCTCTAAAGTGTGGATTAGGAAAGACGAGTATTTTTAAGTATTTAATAAAGCACATAAAGTTAGAGCTGTTTCTGTATACAATGCCAGATAATGATATTCCACTTTGTGCACTGTTATGGCACTTTACATTGAAGTACTTGTTTGATTTTTCCTTTTTGCTTTTCAAGTGATTATCCCCAACTCAACATATATTGACTACATTTATAATTATGGCATGTGACCATGATTAAAGGTTTTCGTAAAAAATTACCAGTACTCTTAAACCAGCCTTATCAGTTTTATTTGCTAAAACTTAACTTTTATATTTACCAAATAGAGAGCAATTCCTCCTCCTATGAGAAAGCCACAGTAAACATCAACTGGATGATTCTTATACTGGGTGATACGAGTCAGACCACATATAATTCCACAGATGATAAAGGCAAAGACCAAGAGTGGTTTAAGAAGTTTTGAAGAGTCTGTTAACGTAGAATTGAAGTACATCTTGAAAAAGAAAGAAATGAAGAAGCAGTTGAAGAAACTTAAATGTACCTAAGAGGATTTAATTTCTCACATTCAATGTTTCTTTTACATATAGATCACTAGTACACAGTAATATTACAAATAATTAATTTAATTTTATTTTACAGCCTTGTTAAAATTTGCTCAAATACTGTAGAAAGATCTGAAATCACAAGGAATGGATTTCCAAAAACATAGGCAATGTTGCCTATTGACATCAATTAGGATAAGGATTTTATGCCTCAATACTGTTCCCAATCAGTACTTAAATGTTTCATAAATATGACTAAGGAGCCACCGTTTGTGAAATACAGAAGCCAGATGTCATGCCAGATGTACACAATAACCTGTTCCAACAAAAGCTACCACCAGATGCTTTAGAGAGTCATTTCTCAACTGAGGGCCATAATGTCAGGGAGGTCACAGATTTTAAGTGAAGGTGGTTCATCAGTATTATTCCAAATTTTGGCCTTTCTCCAGGCAGAATAAATACTGGCGAACTCCCAGTACATGCACAATACTATTATCTAATGTCATTAACTGGTCGTTACTGTTGTTTTCCTCTGATTTTCACAGCATGAGTGATGGAATTACTTTTTTAACTTCAAGTAAATTGTCACTTGTACAAACATTGTAGGCCATACTGAAGAAATTCTACAACTCAGAAGTGCAAAATCAGCTGTGATTGCTGCAGCATGTTTCACAATTCTGTGCTAGCAACTGATGGGTTTTATGCACTTGCTTTGCAGTAACACCTTGAAGGCCTCTGGGAGTGATTGTGCCATTTCATCCATGCTGCAAATCTATGGAGGTGAAATCAAACTACATCACATGACTGTATGGCCCTTAATGCCTCGAGTTTAAAAGCAGCAAATCAAGTGAAGACAGCAATAAAGAAATGGCAGCACACATAAAGGTTAATTTGACTGGTAAGTTAAAATACCACTCTGTAAGACAGATAAACACTGCATTTTATATGAGGATAATATGAGGCATCAAATATACTTTAACATAACACTTTGTGTTGCTTCTTAACAAAGGATATGAAGCAGTTGAATCTTTTCCTTATTCTTTAACAGCTACAATAAAACCAGCTTTATTAGTTGTTTCATTTTGCTTTCAAATTGGTAAGATAAAAACATCCATCCATCCAAGATATCCAGGCAACACATAATTTTACAATATACAGCAAGTTACTTTCTAAATTTTGTCTTGTATAAATGAAACTGAACAGAGTTGGTTACTCACCGAAATGTACACTGCTGCAAAGGCTGCCAGGGTGGCATGTTGAGAAGGGAATGACTTTCTGCCAAGGAAGAACACTCAAATTACACTTCTCAGTTCAAATGCACAGTGCTAGTGCTCATTGAAAAAAACACTGGGTGGTACAGTCATTTCTATCTTACACTTCCTAAGCAATATGTGATCTATCGGTAACATTTGTCATTGGGTGACATTTTTGTTAGAGAGAGGCAAGCTACATCTTTATTTGCTATTTCAGTACTTTTACATCATGACAAATTTCAGTACTTTTACATCATGGCAGAACCTAATGGAGCAATAACAACATCCTGGGGAGGGTATTTTGAGAATTACTAGGCCCCTTCTCTTCATGCCCAGAGCAAGAGAATAAATGAAAATATGTCCAAAATCTCTGAGACAGTATGCAGTATCAAGTCTGCTCTTGGAAATTGCTGAGGGCCTTCTGCTCCCATTGAAAACCTGGAGACTTGAATGATGTGGACTGGGTCTTGAGTTACAAACTTCAGATATGAAAAATAAAAGTGACAGCTTAGCTTCTACTTCTCTGACAAGAAAAGGAGGTTTTGTGCATGCAGAAGCTATGTAGAACCATCACATGAGGGTCTCTAACATTTTAATGTTACTCTTCTTCTAGACCCATTTCAGTTTTCTAAAAACAACTAAAGAAAAGCGATGTGAATGTGAAAGAGGTTTTTACACAGTAGAGAGAAAAAAAGCAGGGTTTTGATTCAGTAACACCTGTTCTACAGTGGACATCTAGATCAGAGAAGCCCTAAAAAATTATGACCTCTGAGCTCGAGAAATGAGTCAGATACAGTGAGGAGTTCTCTCTTTACAATGGTATAGATATGTAATGTACCATGCGGGATGTGAAGGAAGAGTATGTCTATCTTGCAGTCACAACAGAAACTTTCATCTGAGAAAGCTCAGCTTGGGATAAATACTTAAACAATGATTCAGCTTCACAGATGGGTCTTGCCACCCTAACTGGGCTCCTCGTACAGCCATTTTCCTAGCAACACCTAAGTGAGCTAGTTTAAAATAACAGAGACTGAAGCACAGTGCTTTAACTTCAGACAGACATTTGTTCTGCAGAGCAGCAGAGTCTGCTTTCTAAATTTCTTTCCTACGCATTTTGCCTCGTCTGTTCTACATAATTAATTGGCAGATAAAAATGTGCATGTAGTTCAGTGTGAGTGCCACACTGCTGACCTGAATTTGAGCCTATGGCTCAAGCAGGTTCATGACTCTGGCCAAGATGAAACCTGCATGGTTCCTTTTGCATTTCTAAAGACAGACCTAAATTCTTCTACGTCTTCCTTTATTTTTAACCTCCCTGAACAAATCTTTCACAAATTGTATCCCTGTGGAACAAGTTCAGGGTTGAGGACAGGGGAATAAAGACATGGAAAAAAAAAAAGGTAAATGTTTATAATAGCTGATCAACTCCTTAACCCTGTCCAGGTTTTAATGAAGCATAAATCTACTTAGAGTCTCTGTGGAGCTAATGTATCTTTTTGATTCTATGAACTTTTCTACCACTCGGAACTTAACCTCAATTTGACAGCATTTTTATTGTACATAAGGTGTGTCACAATGGTACAGTCAATTTTCTCTTTATTCTCTTTTCTATTCACATGCTTTCAGGGCAGACACAGATTAAATGCACTCTCTGTACTCTCTAATGGTGTCCCTGCTTTTGTTCCTCTATTTGTTATCTTTTAATCTATAATGAAAATAACTCCAGCTAAAAATATGTTGCCTTTTTGTATGGCTCTGTATTGAAAAGGTGAACAAAGGTCTCAAAGAAAACACGTCCTGAACTCTGATGACAGTGTATCACTCTGTATGCTCATGCATGAGGATGTATAGAGGGGGAACAATGATGAGAGAGTCCTACTGAGAGAGAGTCATACTGAGTCAGAACATCAGAGATGACAGAGGATAGAAACCTCACTGGAGAGCTGAACACAAGTGACTGAAAAGGCTCTTTGAAGATAATAGAGGAAAAGATGGACAATAGGAACCACTGGATATTTGGGGATGTTGCAGAAAAATGATTTCATGTAATCCGTTGGATAATTATGTGCTCCACTCTATACTTTTCATACAGGAGTCTAGAGGCAAATTTCTGGAGCCAAAGTTTCTGGGAAGTACAAATAAAAAATGAAGGCCATTAGCAAACTCAGAACAAGTCCCTTCCAAACTGAAATTATTGAAGTCCAATTAACCTCCTGTACTATAGAAGTTATACCATAATTTCTATATAGGTGACTGAAGGAAGTAGCAAGTGCAACTGAAGAACCAGTAGCAAGTGCTGCTTGCTGTGGTAAAGTTGAGACTGGCATAAGGAAATAACAACATAATAAAGGAAAAAACGCAATAAAATTGAATTAAAGAGAAATTGAGGGTGGTGCCAGAGTATTACAGACTGCCAAATGTATCCTCTGTGATGGAAATAACTTTGAGATATCAATATATGGTCATTTTCCTAGGGAAACAGAAACACCCAACACCTGATTGCTTAGTCTTAATATGTTACAACTACTTTCACTGTTTTTTTGGAAGTGATGATATTTAAACTTAGGAGTGATTGGTCATTTTGGAATGGCTACAGGCAGTCAATTCAAAGCAGTAGACATCATATTTGAGATAATAAATTGAATGAGATGTAATTGTGGAAATTTTTCTGCCTGCTCCTATGAAATCATGTCCCAGTTTCCCTGGGACACCATGCAGTTGCAAGACACTGCTTGCAAGCATCAGGCTTCACTGGCAATATCCCAGTAACAGCAAATGGTTGTGGGAAAAGAGATAAAGAACCAGTTAGAAATACCATGCAAGAAAAGACATGTTTTGGCAACACACAGCTTTGCACTGTTGTGGTATTTCCTCTAAAAAAGAGATTTTTTTCAATGCTGTTAACATGAAGAACTTAATTAGAGAAAC
The DNA here is from genome assembly GCA_013397175.1 of Platysteira castanea. Classification (NCBI taxonomy): domain Eukaryota; kingdom Metazoa; phylum Chordata; class Aves; order Passeriformes; genus Platysteira; species Platysteira castanea. The sequence continues at coordinate 20,562 of VYXC01002724.1, read as the reverse complement.
AGAAAAGAAACTTGTCCAACAAATCCCAAACACCTGAACAGTAATGTATGTTATACAGAGGTCTCAGACCAAGCACTTGGGAGACTTCTTCCCTGCCTGTTGGGGCAACTTACCCACACATCACTGCGAAAAGCAGTAGCAGCTATGCAGTGACAGTGGTATAGGAAATTGCCTCCTCTGAGGGGGGAGAACAGCTGCTAACCACTGTGCTTTGGAACCTGACAAAGTCTGCCAAAGCCCACTCTTAGACTAATATCTTTATGGAGAAAATTGAACATCACTAAAAAGACATTTATGCATTCACCTTTGTTGTAAAAAATCAACAAACTCATTCAGACTTTAACTAGGAAAAATCTCGAAATTGGGACAGAAGATAAAAAATAAAATGAATGCTTAAAAATGTACACAATGAAGAATAGAACCAACCTTCCAGCATTGATAATATTGAGATCAGCTCCTGAGCAAATATCTTCCACAACATATGAATTCTCTGAGCAAGATACATTTAAGGATGTATAGTTAGGCTTGCAAACAGTCAGGAAATATGGTGCCTGATATCCTGTTGACAGCTGTATAATATCAGTAACAAGAGCAGTTGCACAAAGACCAAACACGTGAACACCTAGGAAAGAAATCAACAGAGCTTGTTAACTTTAGTATATGCATTAATTAGGTTGATTAACTGTGCAAACCAGAGTCAGTGGTGGCTTTGGTGTTGGACTTGAGAGAATTTAAATGCAGAATAAGAGGTATTTTTTTGTGAAAGCTTATTGCAAAGTTGAATTCTTTAATATAAAAAATAAGATAGTTTATGCTTGTTTTCTTGCTGTTGATACTTAAAGTTTTGTTTTAATGGTTTGATGTCCTCCAACATCTTTTCATAAAAGGGAGCTACACTGGAGCTTCTTCAGTTTGGAAAGAAGTTTTCTGAATTGACTAAAGCGTAGCCAGTTATTTGAGGAGAGCATATGTACTTATCCAGTCCTTGGACTTTCCTACTGGAAGACAGGCTTTTAGTAGTATGGACAACTGCCCATTAGATCATTGCTCTGAAGACCTGTTCTCTTTTTGCCACCATAGAATCAGCAGCTGGTGATAACTTTGGCTACCTTCAGACCTCTGATTTTTCTTGAGTATTGTGTCCTTGTCACTAACCCAAATATTTATTTCATAAGGGATCAATGCTTCAGACTGATTAATAATGCCAAATTCACAAGGCATTTGAAGTAATGCAATTGCTTTACTGTACATTTTCAACTGCTCTTCTCCTAAAGATTTACCTACAATAATAATTCCCTACTTGTATTCATAGAGAGAAATTTATTTTTCATCCTAAAATTGAAAGATTATTAAAGACATTAAAATATGAAAAAAACTTCAAATTCAGTGTGAATTTGGGATGAAATTAATGAGTCTTTGAGCTTGTTTTCTTGATGATAGAATACCTAACAGGAGAAGAAGTGGACATGGGGTATGTTTACAGTCCTCCTTGCTCATGTTGTAACCTACGAACCCCCTGCTTTCTTCCTCACTGCTGCTCTTACGATGCTTTACTGGTCACAGATTGCCTAACCTCGCTGGTCACTACCTCCCTGTTTGCCAGACTACCAAAACCCAGGGAATAGTTGTCCTACCAGGTTTTCAGTCTGCTGTCCTGCTTTGCCTAGGCTGCCTTCTCTAACAAAAGATTTCTGAAACAGAGGAAACCTTTCCTTTAGCCACTCACTGGGAGAGGAAATTACCTGTAAGAAAGGGATCAAAGTCCAGCTGCCTTTCCAAGTATGGTTCTTCATAAATGACAATTAAAACAAAGTAAAATGAAAGAATTCAACATGTTCCTCTATCATTTAAGTTGCCAGATTCTAGCCCTTTTTGAGAGGCAGATAAACACATTCCAGAAAAAGAATGTCAAACCTACTGAGAGTTTCTGACAAGTTTTCACTGTCATGCTGAATACTGTGACAGGTGGGTTGAATCCTTATGATGCACTGAAGACAGGCAGGGGAAGCTATACACTGAAATGATTAAAAGGCAGCCAGCTCAAGGTGGGCAGGGAAGGAAAAACAAATTATTCCTTTAGAAATACTGACAATAGTACAGGAAAGGAAAGGGAAAACGGAGAATGTAAATGCTGCATTACTGAATGTGAGGCTGCTCTGTTGCAGTCTGAGTTTCTTCTCACAGTTTCTAGCAGAAGATCTGTGCTATGCTCTGCACTGTTCTGAAAGGCTGTTTCAGAGAATCAAACCTGCATGGTGAAAACTGAATGCATGTGGAAAGTTCTTTTTTGTGAGTAACAATTGAAACCCACCAATAAATCTGACAGCTCTTCTAAGAAAAGAATTGAAGTTGCATCCTCCTGCATTAATATTGGCCTCTGTTCCAATCCCATTTCTTCTTTTGGACAGGCAACAGTAGAGAATTCCTTCTCCTATCATTATCTGCAATGACAAAGGAGCCATTAAATTGAATGTAGCACTTACTCAGAAGATCGTGCTTGAATTTAAAGGGCTATAATATAACTGTAACACAACCAATGTCATCCACTGACATGCACTCAACTTTAAAAGATTTGTATCAATATGAAAACATAAAGTAATGCAACTTAGCCTAAATGAGGGCAGGCAAGAAGGTGGCCCTGAAATTAAATGCAAATGGCATACAGTATACAGTGCCATTGGTATCCAGGCTGTGATCTACAGCTGAAACTTGATGCTTCTACACTAAAAAAGCAGTAATCATAAAATATCAGCTCTAAAATAATCCAGAGCCACTGCAATATCTTAGTGCTCCTGAAGTGGTTTTAGCATTCAGTCTTGGCCACAAGCCTAGCAATCCCGAGCAGCTTCTAATTATGTGACAGCCTGCTCTTCTGTATTTGTTTAATTTGGCTTGGGTTTTAACCAGATCCACAGCAGCAGAAAAAGTTCAGTCCTTATGGTCCCTCACAACACACCAAGCAAAACAGATTACGACCAAACCCCTAGACAAGAGTTTATAAAACAAAGAATATAAGTAAAAAATGGTGTCACTTGCTGGAAAATCCAGACACATTTATACATTTGCAGTCTCAGATTTTACTGTTTTCCTCATTCAATAATACAACTATTTGGAATTCTGTACAGGGTTTGTACAGAGTTCAGGGTAAGGGTTGGATTGAAATATTCCAATTAATGAGGCAGTTCTCCCCAGCAAAAGAAGATTCACTTTGTCTAGCCACAGCTACATTGAAAACTAATCCATTCAATGCACAAAGCTTGAGATGCCAAAGCATCTGAATTATGCTGAATCTGCTGTAATTACCAGTGATGTTTGTCTATACTAACACCTCCACTCTAGGAAAAGGGAGGTAAAATGGAGAAGTTTAGTCTCACTCTTTATTAGCTAAAGTTTTAATAAATTGAAATTTCTTGGCCTGGAAGATCAAAGTGGTGAAGGTTCTCTTATGACATGGAAAAGCCAGTGGTAAGGGTTATTTAAGGAATTCTAACTAGCTGAGACCTGTGGCCACTATTATCTGTCCACATTCGATCAATTTACTACTGAAGCTTCCCAGAGAAACCAGCAGTATTCCAAACTGACAATTCAGAAGAACTCTTAACAGTTTTTATCCATGTTCTAGGGAATGTCTGGTACAGGGCGAACACCAGACAGATGGATTAGCTTGAGTGATAGAGCAAAAAACAACAAGGCCTATGTCAAGGAAAATTCAGAGGCTGGCATTTCCACAGAAAAAACTCCCAGAGTAGAATGGGTAGTGTGACTGAAACTGCCAGCAGTGAATTCCTCTCCCTGAGAACTGATTTCCCAAATCACTGTGATCTAATGTCCTAGTGATCTCTGTTGGAAAGGATATTGGTACCTCTAAGCAGGTTTTTAGTCAGTGGCTGGTAAGAGTTGGAACCTTCACCGATAGGATTAAATAATCGGTCCTAACTTTTCTGAATGAGTAACTAGAGACAAAACCTATCAGAGGATCAGATTCAGAGCTCTTTGAAGCAAATGGAAGTCATGCTGCAATTCAGGTGTATCTATGTTCCAGATATAAAATATCTATCTTGACAATTTCTTCACGTCCAGGTGTTCCACACTGAAGTCTCCTGCAGTTTTTGAATACCTAGACAAAATTTCATCAATGCCACAAGCTATGAGACATATATCAGTAATACAGGTACTTATTTTCTGTAACCCTTCAGGGCTACAGAACAGACCTGTTTAAATGCATTTGCTCCTCACTAATAATGAGAAAAAAAGCCCCAAGAGAAAAACCAAAACACAAAGCCCCAAAGCCAAACAGATCCTTCTGTAATAATGGCTTGGGAAAATAAATCATAAAATGTTAGATTTATTTTGGTATAAAAAATTACTCTAAAGTGGACAGATTTATATACGTTCTCAATTCTTGGGAAAATTATTATAACAACAAAAATAATATAGAAAAATATTCCTATTCTAATATTTATATAAGGTTTTAAAGAAGGATTGACACTGGAATTTGCTTCTCTTCTTCCCCATGCACAATTTTTCTTTTTTTTCTTCTTACAAATACTCTTTGGTAATATTTAAAACGTGGCTTAATCACACCTGTATTTTACTGAGTCTTGGTGACCTCTGCTTCATACTGCAGTAAGTACCTGAAGTGTGGACAGAGGCCAGGATACACAACATTACTGGAGATCCTCAATTCCTCACGTAGCTCAGGCTTTGTTTTTTATGTTTTAAAGGTTTTAGAAAGTGTGGAATTAATAAAAATGTTTTTGAAAACTAACTTACAAAATGCTAAACTCTACAGTATGACAATGGCACAATTGTAGTCTTTTTACACTGAGCTTCACTGGCCTTCATTTTTCCAAAGAAGAAGGGAAGGACTAGACAAAAATGTCCCCTAGTTCCTTACTTCCAAAGTGGTATTGAATAATAAGGAGCCAATGGGTGACTTTGGTGCTTTTCTGAATGAGGTTGTGAATTTTGCACTGTTGCTTCCCAGTCTCTAACTAACACAAGCATCACATTCATGCTCATACCAATACAAATGAACTACACCTTCCTAAGGCCTGCAGCTTTTAGCCAGTTGTACTTTGAAGATTTGGGATTTACTTTCTTTATCAAACTTTCTTTTTTATAGGCATGCTCAAGTATGGGTTTGAGTTCCTCACACGGCATGCTTCTGTATAATTTTCTGTACTGCTGGTAGAATGATTCAAACAAGAATAACATTTTCTATTGCAAAATTTCATGCAATGCTGAAATAATTGACCTATAATCAAAGCCCTTAACAAATACTATATAAAGAAAGAGGCATCTTTTATATAGTATTTAAGGTGTTTGATATTGCCTACGCTTTGCATAAACTCTCTGAAGTAAAAACCAGGTTTTACCACCTTCTGTGGCCCAAGTGAGCCTAGATAGATTCCATCTACAGCTGTTTCAGAAAAGTCCAGTTTGTTGCTAGCAGAAACACTCAAGAAACCCAGCCAAACCCCAATGTCAACGTTTTGTTTTTATCACAGTATTTAGTGTTTGCAACGATCATTTGCATGAGGATCACTGAGATTCTTAGCTCTCAGTTCCTAAATGTACAATTTTTAGCCTGCTGCATGTGCAAAATCCTTTCAAAAATGGTTTCTAAAGCAACGAAAATCAAATGCAGTAAGAACTGTTCAGTTTTAAAAAAAGAAGACAAATAAAGAAAAAGCATTCTGGAAGGCAAAGAGAGAACAGCACTTGATAATTTTTATACAGGCATCACATTTTATAGATTTTTCAACTGTAAATTGGATAGTATTATAAAATGAATTAACTGGTTGAAGTTAAGGGAATTAAAAGGAGCTGGAAGCAGAGATGTATTTGCAGCTGGCCTTCGAGAAGTGCCTAATTGAGATGCATAGTCATTGCTGTCAGGGGGGAGAAGAGATCCTTTCAAAAGGTTCATCATGTTTTCTAGGTGCATAGAATCACCCGCTCAAGGTGAATTTCTCTCTCCATTTGCCAGACAGGAGTGGTGTGAGAATAAGACTCCTATGTGAACTGCTAAAATCAGACAAAATGAATTCTCTCCTTTATATACATATATATATAGTGTATATATATATGAGACAATTTCTACTTTTCTGTAAAATAGTGACCCAACTGCTCATTCTGACAGGATATTTCTGTTCTGTTGAAATCATCTCCTCCCTTTGGGTGAATGATTAAACCAGCCCACTTTTGCCTGCTCTTAATGACTAACTTGCAATTTAGAGGTGTTTCAGTGCTATTTGGGAAAATGTAATTGAGTTCACTGACAAGACTGATATACCTTCTCTCTGAATAAAGCTAGTTCTAACAAAAGTGGCAAGTTCAGGGCTGTGAAAGGCTTGCATTTCAAAAAAAATCTTGCATTTTTGATGTATCTGAGAGTATGGAGATGCTCTGTCTGTAAAAGTTCAAATATTTGTACAGCGTAACAGAATGATTCAAGCTATTCTCATCCAACTGTAGATGCTGTTTCTTAACATTATGCCCACCATCAAGATAGTGAGAGTAGATGAAGTGCTACAGGGAGTGTTTTAAGGAGTACATCTTTTGTTACAGAAGAATGAAATATCAATTTAAAATCCTAAGGAAACTAGCCTGGATGACACTCTACAGCCTAACTCAAACCAAAGGAGCTATTTTCTTTAAGCCAACTGAAGCTCTGTTCAAAATCTTTATTAAGTGAGAGTAGCACTTCAAACTTACCGTAATTGATGGTCCAGCAAAAACCAGACTAAGCAACATCAAGAAGGGAACAGACTCTTGTGTAGGTTCAATGTATGGCATACTCAGACTCTTGTCATAGCAATTAAATCCAGAGTGAACTGGCTTGAAGACATCAGTAAGTTCAAGAAAATAGAGGCTAACAACAGAAGATGCCAATATGGGTAACTAGAAGAGAAGAAAGCAAAAAATTACTGTTTGGAAATGGAATAGCAGTGCTTTTGCAAAGACAACATAGTCTGTTAATAAATCTCTTTGAAGTTTTCTGTTTATATCTTACTGCCCCTTGTCATGCCTATTTTACTATCTCTAAATAATTAATTCTCTAGAGATACAATACTGTTCAGTTGATATCAATAACCCTGCTGTCTGCCAAGCTAGTCAAAACACCCAGCCCAATCTTCGGCACACATAATTTAGCCTTTTCATCTATAAATCATTAATAGAACAACTTTGACTTAATTTTTTTTAAGGAAAGCATCAGGACTGCAATCTCCCATGTGGGGCCTCAGCACTCTTCTGTTCATCAATCACCCTTTTTGGTCCTTTTAGCAACTCTCTGTCATGTATGACAGTGTACATCAAAGCTATTTTGCATTAAGTTTCAAAGTAATAGTTAATGAAAACCAGTATCCAGTCCTTCCCTAGAATCTAAATATGTGATAATGCACATCCATTCCTCAGTTCTATCAAAAAAGCAATTAAACTGGGCAAGATTCAGTCTGTTTAGAACCTTGATGACTATGGTTCACAGTTCTTTTATCCTCTAGCTATTTAGTTATCTAACCCATTGCAATTACTTCCACTAATTTATTAAGAGCAGAGTTGGCCCTTCTGGGAGCCCAAATTCACCTCTGCTACAACCAGCTCCTGAAAGTACAGGATCAACCAGTAAATCTCTGTGGAAGGAAGTAATTTAAGAGAAGATAGAGCAAAAAGGCATTTTAAAGCTCTTGGTTTATAAGTGAACAAAGAGAGCAGCCCTGCCCCCGACGTGGGCACTGGGGCATTCAGAGGTGACCAGCAGGATGTGATTATTCTCTGCATCCTCCTTAGTAAATGCTCAGAAACACTTTTTGTTCGTTGTTTTCCAGAGTCCTCCATGAACAAAGCAATATTAGAACAACTTCCTGCTCCTCCACTGAGATGCAACTCTGAGTCCTTCCTGGTGTCTGTACTGCAATGAAGGTACCTTTGGTTAACGGCATCTGAGATTATGAGAACCAGCGATTGTCCTAAAAGAATTTTGAGCATACTTAAATTACATTATTCTTGCAACATTCAGCTCACATTTAGAGAAACAACTGATTGTTTAAAATCAATGTCATTCATCCCATTCTACAATGCAGTATAAAAGCAGAAGTAAAATGGGATCCACATGTATTTTGGGAAAATGATGAATAAAATCTGCTCTACATGGCAGAGGGACAATGGTTTCTTGCATTAACAGGCCATTTTCTGATTTTAAGCATCAAGCTTATAAAATTCAGGCTTTTTGTGCATAAAATGTAATTCTGGATGATTAAAAAAGGAGGGTTCTAGCTAAATTTAATCAAAAAATCTTTTAATATAAATTTTTGTTTAAAAAGAACAGCTTATCTTTGATCTTCTGATTTGAAGAGGGTGAGTTGTGTCTTCAAAGTGTTCCAAGCAAAATCTGAAGAGGGTGGTGAAGAGAAGAATGTTGCTTGTCTGGTCATATCTGTGTTCAAGTTGATTGCATTGTAATGTCACATAGTATGGAGGCTGTGATTGTGCAGAAAGGGAGGAAATGTGGATTGGCCTCCTTAAGTGCTGTGAGCATTACAGAAATAAGACCAGGCTTCTAGGAAGTTTGCTTCAGTAAGTAATGTGCATATATAAATATGCATAACCCAAACACATCCATGTTTGCACTCACATACCATACCATACACACATATCATGTACATCATATAACACACACAAAATGTAATACAGACTATGTGAATACATAATATATAACTATTATATAATCTGACATAAATATGTGTGGAATAATTACATACAGTGTCACTAAACTGAGTCCTGCTTCTTGCCCATCACAGGAAGAAGTCCAGTTCTTTATCAGGATGCATTACATAATACATATTTTATATATATATATATATTATATAATCCTCACTTCTTGCTGGATGCAGCCTGACTGACCATAAACATGGGCTAAACTGCTTCCAGTCATCACATAGATGTGCAGGATGAAAGAGGACTTCCTGAAGTCTTCTTACTCTGGGAATAATCCAGATTTTTGTGGAACTGGGTGCCCTTGTCTCAACACCTGCCTGCACAGAGACTATGCTGATTGGCATAAGGGGCCTCTGAAACCGAAGGCTGCCACAGTGCCCCCTGTCCTGGTGTGCAGGGACCTTGCACCAACTCTGTGCTGCCCTTCCTGGGATGCTGAAATTCTGCACAGCATTTGAGCTCTCAACTTCCTTTCTGCACAGCATTTAGCTTTTGAAACATTTGCAACCTCTTCTAGTATTAACTATATGAAAGTCATACTTAACGAGTTAGTCAGGGACCACGTCCCATTGGGCAAAGTATCTTACAATAGGACACAAACTTATTTCAGTGAGCTAAATGGACAAAACAGGCAGATGCCTATTGCCCTTCTTTTGAGAAATTATGCCCTTTTATCAAGATGTCCCCAGAAGTTAATTTCCCAGAATGGAAACACAGAGCAGGCCCACTAATGGAACACCTTGCATTCAGAGTTTCATCTTCAGTATTTTTCCATTTCTCTGATATCAGGAAAGGAAAGTCACTCCTTGAACAATAGCTTATGCATTACCCACAGGTCAAACTCTAGTTGGATCCTAATATTTTTAGGCAGGCAACTGTTTTAAACGGCAGTATTTAACTACCAAAAATAGGCAAATATTTGAAGTGGTATTTTATTGTGAAAAACTAAAATAAAAGGCAGTGAATAACTTTTTCTTTAAACTACTGTATGTAAGCTGTAACTCTACTATTAATTAAAAATTCAGGAATTTTAAGAATTGCATTTTACTGTCTTATGACTTCAGTACAGGATTCCCATGTTATTTCTGACTTAATTATCCATTCTGCTAAAGAAAAGATATAATTCTAAGGGATTATGAATCTCCGACATAACTGCTTACAATACTAATGAATAGGTCTGTAATCAATTTTCTATATACAGTGTCAGATCCCAAAGGACATTTTTCTTCCTATCTTTTTAAAAATACAAATATAAAATGTGTCTTCTAAAAGTCTAACATTTCTTAAAAAGAAAAGGCAAATGTTTCTAAAATCTTCTAAACAGTATAACTGGCTATTTAATATATGAATATTTATGGAGTGTTCTGCTGAAGGCAGCAGCATCTCTGTAATTATAGACTTCGGCACCCAACACCTTGAAAATGTCAAATATAATTAGACAGTAGAATGTACATTGTTTTAATTACAAAATGGAATAGGAATTTTCCTGTGCCTAATTAGAATAATAAAACCCCTAACGTCAATTCTTGACTAATCCTGACTAATAAGTCTTTATACTCTTACTCCCTTTGCTGGATAATGGAGTAAGATTGCTGTTTAGCTTGTAATTTAGACCTGTAAATGTAAAGTTTGACCCAAATGGTCAAACCCTGTTCACCTTAAAGTCAGAAGGATAATCAGCACAGCTACTGAAAAAGTTTGATTTGTGGTCTATTTATTTTTTTTAAAAAGAGATTTTTTTGTCTTTTTCCTCCTTGCTATTTTTCTTAAACTGTAAGTTAAAAGTCTTCATTAAACCACAGAACTTTGCTATTAATAATAATTAATGTCATTAATATTTTAAAAGCTTTGGCTGTATTGAGTGAGGAATTGTCCAAGCATCAGAAAAGATATTCTCTGTTCCCAAGAGCTCAACAAGGATGCAAATACTCAGAGATCTTGTAAGGAGAAAACCTCCTGTGTTACATAGCGCAGGACAAACCAAAGCAGCATTCAGCAGCACAACAACTTCTCTGAACTGATGGGGCATGTAACAAATATTCCTTCTGGCCAAGAGCCACAGGACAGGTACCACGATGATAGATCACAGAGAACTGAAAGAAGAGATGGCAGAGAGAGGAGTTCAGAGGTGGGGGATGACAATTCTCCAGGCTGTTCATCTCTCTTGTGTGGGACATGCTGTGCTTGCTCTGGAGGTCATTTTGGCGTGCTTCTGGTTTACTTGTGAGGATTAAGATTGTCCAGGATGCACAGTGCAAGCACAATTTGCTACAGGTCATATGATACAGCCTATGCACAGAAGCCATGATGGCCCTGCCCAAAACTCAGAAGTTGGTTACTGCTTAACCATCGGGCCCAAACTTGCTGGGGCACCGCCAGGTACAAGGAAATGCTTCTGTTAAAATTTGCCTATGATTAGTTTTCCATGGCTTTGAATGTAGGAAACAAGGAACCTGTAGAACTGTAGCCCACTAAATACAGTATCATCATTCCTACTAACAAGCTACAGATCTTGTACTGAGTTCGCAAGGACTCAGGACTGAGGCTTGTCACACATGCTTTGTCCTTAAACCTTAGAAATCAGGCTATGGCTAATTTGTTTTATTTCCATATCTTTGTATGGTACATTTCTGCATGATTTTTGTATTTATATCTAGCAGTAACATGTAGTTATTTAGTATAAAATGAGCTGTAGTGTAGCGCATCCCAAATCCTTTCTCAGGAGCAGTATAATGATGGTGATTCTTCCTCACTTTGGAAACTACTATGGTTCCTTTTTATGTTTGCTATTGCATTTTTACACCTTTCTGTCTTTTCACATTACATCCCGATTTACTATATGTGGCATGGTTCACATACGTTGGATGCTTGTTCTTTGATCTGTTACCCTTTAATCAGTTTTGCCAGTTGCAGCTCTGCATTTCTTTATCTGACCATTAGGTCAGTTGTTTCTAACCCTGAGGTCTCCAGTATCAGTATATGCCCCATCTCTTACCCTACATCTGCAACTCCACCCCTTTGCCCTCTGTAAGGCAGGAATACAGGTCTGGTGTGACAGCAGAGGTCTTGCAAATGGGTCAGTGGAAGGTCAAGGCTTAGCAGGGAAGTCTTATTGGAGTGGATAGAACCTGGGAATCCCTGGCTTCTATAAATTCTCTAAAATTGTACATTGCTGATTTTATATTTTACTTTCATATTTGTCAGCAGTTAACTAAGCAAAAAGTCCCTATTTATCTTCAGGAAAATAACATCTTAAAATTCATGGGCTTTGTGAGAGTTCAGCCATGGAATGTCACGTACTCAGATGTCTGAACCCGTTTTGTATGTTGCATTTATGTGACTTTTGCTTTGCTAAAATGCACTGTATGGGTGTTCTCTCTTACCATGAACTGATACCCAGATCCTGTGGTGATGTTGCTTGTATAAAGGGTGGGCAGAAAAGAGAGAAGCAGCATGGATGTACCTTTCAGAGAAAGTCAAGACATGATTTGCCAGATTAAAGATGGTATGATTAGCCTGCTTGTCAAAAGAAAGGGATGCCTGATACACTGTTTGGATATTTTATATTTTGTAAATAATTTTTAGACTTGGATGGCCAGGAACTTCTCAGATTCTTAGGTTGTTCTGCATCAAGCAAGGGGTTCCTGAGTATGGGAGCTGCCTCCTGATGTTTCTCTTGTTTTCTGGGAATTGGGTAATCTTTGTAAGCGAGCAGGTAAATAAACAGGATTGCCTCAAAGAGAAAGCAGATGAATGCCACTGGTTTCCCAGCATGGAAAAAATACCAGACAAGACTTTGGGAGAAGGATGTTCTAATTAAAAACTATGTTTAGTTCCCATGGCAAGGCTGTGGCATTGTGGAAGATTCTATTAAATTTATCATAAATGTCAATCCTTGTGCCAAAGAATTCATGGTCTAAATGACAAGGCACAACAGATGGGTGAGACAAGAAAGTCTGTGGTGGGTTGGAGGAGGCAAGGTATTCCTTAGCCAACTACTAACAGCTACTGCAGCTTTCAACCACCCTGGCTGTTGTCCTGTTGTACTTTGCTGTGAGATTCACAATGGACAGGAGGAGAGAATGGAAGGAGGATAGGTTTCTCTTATCCTGCTGGGGGTGAATACTGAGGTCATTACTGTGATTGAACACCTCCCAGAATAGATCAGTTTTAAGAAATGGTATCAGCCAAATTCTGCCATTTTCTCATTTTTGAGAACTCATGACTCTCTGAAGAGAGAGTATGAAGCATGGGATGCCTGTAGAGAAGGAGACTGGTTGACAGAAAAGTGACATTTTTAGATTTATTTTTATGTTCTCAACTTAATTCTTAAATGCCTCAGGCTTATAAAAGAAGGCATTCAGTCTCTTCAGAAGTTTAAGGCTTCCATCTGTATAAAGGCTTTTTGATTTCCTGTCTGAACTTGAGTTTCTGCTGCTCCTTATCCCTTTTTTGGATGCAGGTTTCATCTGGCCCAAAGCTAGAAGGAATTAGTCTTTTCTCTAAAGTACTTGTCCCTCACCATTGCCTAACTTCTGTGGAAATTCTGTGCAGGTACATGATATAATAATCTTTCTTCTCATAGACTTAACACTATTTGATTTAATTTCACCTTGAACTTCAAATCCCAAATGTCTTTGAAATCGATTATAATCACCATTTTGGAAAACTAAGTCATGTTTATTTCCAGCACTGATTTTGGCATTTAACTTAATTGTTTTGTGAACAGTTATCTTCATGCAACTCTTCAAATATCTTATCTTTTACCTGATCTTAATAGAAAGGTCTCAGTATGTGTAAGACCAAAACCAGAGCTGATATATCATTGATACAATTTCTATTTATTTCAGAAATCTCAGTCATGCTGAATGCACAGTAACCCTAAAAGTGCTTTTTTCTTTTTCCTTTTTGTTATTTATAAATGTATGTGAAGCAGCAATTACACAGGGAGAAACCAACAAAATAAAAAATTGTTTAAAAAAATATTTTGGGGGAGGAATAATCTATAAAAACTGTACAAATGTTTCTATATTATATATAAGTATGTGTTTAAATAGAAAGCAAATTCTTAGGCAGAAATTTAAAACACAAAAAATACCAGTGATGCATTTTTTTTCAGTGTGACTTCAAATATAATTGATGACTCCTTATCTTAGTTATAATTGTTTAATTACATCAATTATATTTATAATCAGTTAATAATTGTTATAATCAATTAATAACTACACACAATGAGATTTAGGATATTGCGCATACTGCTGATTAAAAAATTTATTTTATGCTCCTGCCTCAAGGTAAAGGTAAATCAAGCACAGCAGTACTTCAACAAAAGGCAGTTGTTTTCAGGTCAGTGTTAACAAATCTCAGCTAGAAGTTCCTCCAGAAACCCCATCACTAAGGGACAAAGCTGCCAGTGCCTACACACTGCTACAATTTATTCTACTCTCTAAAACATGCTGATTTCCATAAATAGAAAAAACAAAATTAATCCTGTGGGTGCCAGCCCTTCTCCAGTGGCTTCTTCCCATGCTGTTTAGCCACTTCTGAACTCCCTACAAATCGAACTTTCAAGCGATGGGATCATCAGACAAGATACCGTGTTTGTAATAGCTCAGCTCCTGTGCATTAAGGTTCTGCAATATGCTGGTTTTTATTAACTTTGGCTCCCAAGTAATAGATTTTTAACAGCTATAAAAGATCACAGATGGTAGGATTATAAATTTTTGAAAGAGGTAATAATTTGGGAAAATGTATCTCCATTAATTTCTAACATATCCAGGCCTTCTTTTACTACTGGAAGTATTAGGTCAAGAGGATGTTGCTAAACTGAAAAGGGAGTAGGGCCTTCTTTCACTGAGAACTACTCAAACTCTACACTTGCTAAGCACATAGCCAAAACCAGAAGGGACATCTAGCTTGTGGTATTTGCATTTGTTTTCCAAAGACAGCCTTTGCACAGGTGTGACACCTCCCTTTTCATTCCCCTTTTCTGGTCCTTTCCTGCTAAAAGCTGGTAGTGTTTAGGCTGTATGGCTCTTCCATGAGCACAGAAGTGATGGGGAGGATGCAACATTGATGACTTCGCCAGTGAATTATACAGCTGCTCTGAATGCCTAGCTGCCTCCTCAGGTCTCAGATAGCCCCCTAATATTTTGGGGATATTGGTCTCTAATGCAGCTTTATAAACAAATCTGACATCTATCCTCTGAGAGTCAGTCACATGACTAGGACAGCTCAGTGAGCAGAAAGCTAAATGTATTTCTCCTTCTCCTCCTCTCACACATGGTTGACTCTTTTGAGAGAAAAAGACATGCATTTGGAAAATATTATATAACTTTGACAGTATGGGGATAATTTCATCTTCTGCCACTGGGATATTTGTTGGGTGTAGCCCCCAGTTAATTTCAGTACAACAGAAAAACAATCAAGAGAGGAATATGACTACACTGTGCCTCCAAGGCACAGCATTATAGTTTAAGTCTTACATTAGAGCCAAACATCCTGTTCTTAGGAAGAAAGATTTAGACCTACAGCCTATTCTCTCTTTTATTCTAATCACTGCACTCCCCTGGCTTTGTGTGTCTTTTGCAGTCACACCTATACATGACTTGCAGGTCACTGTAATTTAAATACTGTGGATCATGCATGGCTGAACAGCTGAAAAGCATTCCAGATGTGACTGGAAGAAGTGCTACTGGGTATCAAATGGTGTTTCAAGCCCAGCTCTCTCAGTGTATATTAGAAACAAAAGGAAGTAAAGCATCTGTTACTGAGACACAGTGGCCATTCTCCATGTGCACTTATTTCAGGGGGGTCTCATGACCTCCTGAGTTCTGCAGCCAGGAGTTCTACAATGGTAACAGATCTTTGTGCTTTTTTGCTGGTGAGAATTCCAACTCCTTTGGGGAACAAGAAAAATAAGTGGTCTTTCAGTACTGAAAGAAGTGTTTCCAAACTGATTAGGGCCTGGCTGAGCTCTGGAAAATGCAGAAAAAGCAGCTTTATCCATATGCATTCACAATATAGAAGACAACATAACGAAGAAAATTTAACTGCACAAGGGACAGTGTCTAAAATATCTCCAGTTTTATTCCCTGGAAGTTACACAACCAACAGATGAAGGCTGTGCTACAGCAACACATTTTAGCTGGAGAATAAATGCATCGAGTCATGCAGATTGACAACACCTTGACCTTCTGCATTCCCACATATTAGGCACTGGATGAAGCAGTAACGCCACTGAAGTCAAAGGCAAAATTCATGCGACTTCCATGAGAACAGGATTTAAACCAGGAGTTTTTGAAGTGGGATAGCATGAGTAAAGACAGTCTTTTTCCTTCACCAAGAAGAAACGTGTCTGCCTGTCCTGCCTCCAAAGTGTGACCATTCTGCTAGGAATGGAAACTGTGGACCTCTGGAAGTTTTCCAGATTCACATTAAATTTCAAGATATAAATATTATTGCTCTAAGTGAATATATTTATGATATACTCTGAATATGCTGAAAACAATGTCAGTTAATAAAAACCAAAACTTATTCCAGGTATACTCATTTTCAAGCTCTCCCAGAGGCATGTAGAGTTTTTATCACGAAAAGTAATTCCCACTAGGCCATAGGGACTATGAATTTTCATGGAAAGTTTTGTCTTTCTCAGCTATGCAAATGAAATTCAGATAACTCATACAGTCTACAGAACCCTAAAATGCCATAAGCATAATTAGGAATAAAGCAGGCTAACTGCCTGGCGGTGATGATTACCATGTCCTTCAGGTAACTGTGCACAAGGCAATCTAAAATTATTCAGCTCTCGGGAGTGTGTGCTAATCAGAGGTTCTGCTAACTATTATCAACCATTTAAAATAACCTCTAAAACATTCTTATGAGACATAGCATAAGTCACCAAGTTATTTTATTTTATGAATCATGAAACTTGAAAACATGTAACTGAAAATGTGTTGAGATTTACTTCATAATGTTTATTTGCCTCTAATGCTTTTAGAGAATGACCCATCAGCATTTTTCAGAAGCCATCTATTAATTTTCTTTCCTTTACATTTCTATGTCTTTCAAAGCTTTAGCCTGATTCTCCTTTTGCTTTTCCTGTGTAAATGAAGAATAGCTCTAAAGATCTTAAGAGGAGTACATCAGTTTTAACTCTTTCGTTGGAAAAACGTGTTAGTTTGAATTATCCATCAGTTCATAGAATATGTCCTCAGTTGGAAGGGACCCACAGGGACCACTGAAGTCCAACTCCTGGTCCTGCACAGGACCATCAAGAATCACACCACGTGCCTGCCACTGTTGTCCAAACACTTCTTGAACTCTGCCGGTCCTGGTGCTGTGACCACTTCCCTGGGGAGCCTATTCCAGTGCTCAGCCACTCTCTGTGAAGAACCTTTGCATAATATCCAACCTAAACCTCCCCTGACACAATTTCCTGCCATTCCCTTAGGTCCTGTCACTTGTCACCAGAGAGAAGAGATTGGTACCTGCCCCTCATCTTTTCCCTTGTGAGGAAGCTGTAGACAGCTCTGAGGTCTCACCTCAGTCTTCTTTTCTACAGAGCAGTTGGCCTGCCTACATTCTATGTAATCATATTTTATCTAAGACTGAAAGTCACTGCCACTAAACACATTTGTTTACTGGAGTTAATCCCATTCATAACACATTCTTAAGGATCTTAACAGTTGAATCCCCCTAGTGTCAGAACTGTATTTGTGTGCTGCTGTTTCTGAAGTTCTGCATACCTGCATTATATTGGTTGTTACATGTATTATTTCACTCATTTCACTCTTTAAAATAGATTCTATTTGTATAACATGAACACATCCCTTTCCTACCACGTTGAAAAAAATTTTGACTTTCAACTCAACATCTTTTTTTCCAAGTCTAGTATTCAAGAGAAAAAAAAAAAAAAAGTACATTTTAGAATCAAACAATGTGCTTTTCCTTGGGCCTAGACCTCCTAGATAGGTCTTGCTGGAAAGGGGGTATCAGCAAGCCCTACTTTTCTTGTTTGAAGGTGGAAACTTAATGGGCTATGGGTTTTTTTTGTTGCAATTCAGAGTGGGAAGGGACTGTCTACTATGAACAGAAGAGGGGAAAATGAAAGTGAATGAGTGCCAACATAAAAGAATTGATAGCATTCAAAGGCAAGAGGTTGAAAGCCTGTTTCTTACCATCCCTTTAAAATTCAGAAAGCCTTATTTAAAGTGGGTAAGTTTTGGGTTTCAGTAGTTGGCTGTTGTTAGATTGCATTAGGAACTTACCTCCTAGTTACAAGGAAATACTTATTACATGGTAAAGCCAGCCAAGCATACTGGGTGAGTCCTCTATCCCTTACACTTGCAAACTTCTCATTGCAATTAAATTATCTCTGAATAAATCTCTCTTTATGGGGTACAACTTAATCTGGTTCTGTTTGAGCCAATCACAACAGAAGATTTTAAGTCATCATGTCCTTTCCCTGATGCTGCTGAAGTGCTGGCATTTGCTGTGCTCCAAAGCTTTAGAAAGGCATTCTCATTAGTCTGATTAGAATTAGCACACATGTGCACAAACACGGAGTGGGCATTCACAGGGAACTCAAGCTACATGCTCCTTTTTCAAGTATCACATGAATTGTTGTTACTCTTTCACTCAAGTGATTTGAGTACTCAGCTGAAAAGTGGGAAATGGTTTCAAATCCTCCTGTTGTGTAATGGGATAGGGCTGATAACTCACCAAGAAGTTTCCTAATCGATGTTTAGGTTCAGGTGTATTGCAGTCAGTTTTTTCTCTTGATGTTGTTTTTACTTTTCAGCTCAAGTGGGGCCATAAGTCTGCAGTTCAATAATTAGAAACTGCTCTTGGTGGGGAAGGGCTCACACAGGCTCTCGCCTACTCCAGTGACTGAATAACATAGAAGTCTGAACAGTTCATTAGGAGACCTTCCTGTTAATTGAGGACTTTGATTCCCTCAGAGCAACTGGATGCTGAAAAGATCTCCACCTGTTTTTGGATTAAGCTTGAAATGACTTGCTGAGGGACCTAAGAGCCCACACCTGAGTGGAGAACTCGCCTCATGTGGGAACTGTAAGCAGAGCTCAGGGTAGGTTCTTCATTGCTCACAGATTCATTTCCCTTATTCCTTATAACAGCTGCAGGGAGCTTCTAGGGAAAGTGTATGTATGCAATCAGTATTACATAAGACAACTCTTAGGAGCAGCAGGCACACGCTTTGTGCTCTTGCTCTGCATTTCATCCCACCTTACTGCAGGCCAAAGCACAGCCCTCCCAACATCACAAGTTCTGTTGTGTCTTGTAGGACCCCTACATCATTTCCAGCATTAGAGTCCTGCTCAGGCTGAGGTTACAGCAACCTTCCTTCCTCTATGGATTCCCAAAACAGCAAAGAGAGCACAGAGAGTGAAGAAGCCCCTTACCTTTTCTTAGGGGGTTCTCCAAGCTTGACCTCTCCCTCCTATGCAAAGCTAATATAAGATACATGGCACAGCAAGTGCCTTCCATCAAAGGGCTTTTCTGGAGAAGGCCTAATCACATTGATAGGATGAGTTTGATGCTTCCATATAAGCAGTCTCCACTGAGCTTTCCAGCTGGTGCAGCTTAGTGTTAGCTGCTGACCATATCCAGGTGCTCACAGAACAGAAACACCCCACTGTTACCTAAAATTCCTTCTCAACCCAACCCCCTTCTAGCTTCTAGAGAGCCTCCAAAGCCCTTCAAGTGCATCTGAGAGAAAATATATTGTTTTATGTCTATATCTTCTATATCTATGTCTATATCTTCATCTTTTATATATTGAGTATTATGTATATCTTATGCTTTTGAGTGCCAGTTATAGTTACTTACACCATATTTTACCATTAAGTTCTTCATGTTATTTTCACAATCTGTCTCTTACCTAAGTTAGGTGCCTCAAAGTGCATCAGGTTCTCTTCCCTGAGAGTGGGGTCACCTGAAACACTTTACTCAACCCATAAAACACTTTTACCTTCCTCTTTCTGCTGTGCCATTAGACAAATCCACATCACAACCGTTTCTTTAAGCTTAAACTATGTCTACTCATGATCTTCCAGAAGCACCTAAGTGACTGTCCTTTCCAGGGAGACTAAATGCCTCTAAGTGACACATCAAGCAGCTAGTGTCTGCAACTCCACCTGCTACCAGCTGAGCAGCCATAGCAGGTTTTGCTCTAGAAGATGTGCCGAGAACCTCATTCTTTTTTCCAAATAGACATTTTTAGCTGTGATAGAGGAAACACATACTCCAGAGGTCAGCAAAAATATATCAGTGATTACCTATTTCAGAACATTTCTATTTTTCTAAGCATTCCCTTATGAACATGATTTTTATTCCAGCAAAGCAGTGCAAGAGGCGTTTGCCTGGAAGCCAGCCCTTCTTGAAACATGTCCTCCTCCCGAGAGGTTCCTGTGCACATAAGCCCGATTTAACTGAGCAACCCTTTCATGTTCTGAGTAATTCTTAGAAATAATTCCTGCTTCAAAACGCTCGAAAGATGAGATTAATTCATGCCTGCTCCTTACAGGGAGCTTCTATGCTGTGTTGGCGAGACAAAGCATCACGTAAGGGTTTTGCATCAGACGGTGCGGAAAGACCACCGAGGCGAGCTCGCTGTCCGCGGGCGCACGGGTTCCCCGCGGATCGGCTCCGCGCCGCTCCCCGAGCCCGCGGCTCCCCGCGGCCAGCCCGCTCGGCGTAGCGGCCACTCACCTCCACGAAGTAGAAGCAGGGCAGGAGGGTGACGCTGTCCTTGGTCACTTTGCCCTTTGGCCGCTCCTTCGCGGACATGCTGGCGGGGCTGCGGGCGGCGGCCCCGCG
>VYXC01002720.1:1272533-1386363 GCA_013397175.1 Platysteira castanea | reverse complement strand
CTTTCAAACCAAGACACGGCTGGAGGGAGAAAAACTGAAAGGAAAATAATGAGCCAAGGCACTGGACGTCACTATTGGTGGAACAAGACAAAGGCAGAACAGCTGTGCAGCACGATGGGATCGCTACCAGCAAGCTGGAAGCAACATAAAATTAACATGTCTATAATTTCTTCATCCTTTGAATGTTAAGATTTAGGTTCAATATTACCAGGCAGCAACAAGTGAATGCCAGGCATTTATTTATATCATCCTTCAATATGGAGCTTAATAGATTGATTTACAGAAAAAGTTTATATGACCTAATTGTGACAGCACTTTTTGGGGAAAAATAACAAGCTCTTAACCAACAACACAGGGTCTGCAATGCACTAGGTGATTAAAGGTATTTGATTCTACATTTACAGGCTCTAGAATGTCACTGAAATGTTAAGGACTGGAGCAATTTGAAAATCTATTCAATTTCATATTTGAGGCTCAAGATCAATCATCCAGTGGGAGCACTGCTAGTGGTGACAGTGCCCAGTCCAGATTCCTCAAAGAACCAGCCTTTTACACACCCACACCAATAAATCACCATATTTATGTGTCAGAAAATGTCTGCAGCCACAATGCAAAACACAGCTACATAAAAGCCACATGAGGACAGAGTTCCCACTGAAGGTATAGTCAGAAATTCTGGTAAACTGATGAGTAATGTCAGATTTCTGAGACAGAAATCCGAGCCAGGAGCTGCAGGAAGGGCCAAGCACAGGAGAAGCTGGTCACAGCTCTCTGGAAACCAGTTTGCAAGTTGGCTCTGTGATTTCTATTCCTAAGAGTGGGTACAGTTTAAACACATATTGTGAGGTTCATATGCAATTTTGTGAATCATAACCATAAGTTTGATTCACCTTCATTTACTGAGTCAAGTTGTAGGAGAATTTGAATTATGTCAAATGAACTATTTGCGTACTTAATAGTTATATGAGTTTTAGCACAAAAACTCCATTTGATGATTCATAAGATAAACATTATTTGTCTTCAGTAACTCATGAAAACCATTTTAAAAATTAGCTCCAGTCACCCAGTAAGACAACAGAAATTATTAAGGATGATGTATCTAGATGGTAAGAAAGACTGTATGATTGAACACAACTTATTTGCAAAAATATCCCTCAGAATAGTTCAGTGCCAAATCATGGCATTTTTCCAAAGTACAGTAGATGGCAAGTTCTTGCAAATATTAGAAGTGTGTGAAGAATATGAAACTGGCCATCAGCAATTTGTTAACCACATTAGGAGAAGAAACCTCATGCCATTAGAAAACCATCACTTTGAACAAGCAAATACTTAAGAGTTCATCTTTATTTAGCACAGTGAAGCAGTACTTGAGTCCTGCAAGCCAAAGACATTTACCCACATGCTCCTGAGTGAAAGAGATGTCAGAAGGCTGTGCTGGATGGCCAGCCACAGACTACAGGCGGGAATGAAGGGATGCATCTACGGGATAGACTCCAGGCACCATCAGTGATGGGAAACAGCAACACGGTGACAAGTACATTCAGAAGAGATAATAACATGTAATTATGGTGTTTGAAAGTCAAAGGTGTTGGACAAGTTCCTGGTAATCTACACAATCTTCTGCATCCCTGGTCCAGAGGAGGGATTTTGTGCAGCATTCCAAGAAGCCTCACAAAGGGCAGTAACTTTAAGCAGGAAGGTTTAAGCATCAAGGTTTCTTGCTTTAGACAACATGTTCTCTAGGAAAATAAGCATGTGAGTAAAAATGTATTACACCTTCTCAGAACTAAAAAGTTTATTTTGAATAGTATTAAAAATGCCTATTATGACTCCATACTGTACATTCCCAAAATCTCTGGGATAGGGCCCATCTCCAAGTAGGAATGAAGTCCTACCACTTTAATCCACTAGAGACTATTGCTTAAATCCACAGGATTTCTTCAATGCTTCGAAGTGTCCCTCAACACTAAAATTTCCTTCAGGCACCGTATGGGTCACCAGCACAAACAGGGGAAATGCTTGGTGCCTGCAAGTTCTTTGTAATATTTCAAGGCACTAAATTTGCTCAATGAATTTCCTTTTTGGTTACTTTTTAATCTATGGGAAAAGAAAGCTCTTAACTTTTTATATTAAGTACACAAAGACTGTTTATTCATGTCATTACAGCACAGTTTGAAAGTCTTTGTATTTTTTATTTTTAACTTTTGGGGCAGGGGAGAACCACCACCAACCAGATTTATGAGGCTGGCATGGATTCAAAGCCAAATTTGATCAGAAAAAGCTTTGAATAGAAGACACAATAACTAAGCCAGTGCTGTGAAGCTTTTGATATATGTGGTCTTCCCTCAAGCCATGTAATCCTACCGGAGCAACTTCAGCTTGTCATACTCTTTTAAGAAACATTCAAAGGCTCCCCAAGCCCAAATCTCTTTGGAGTGATTTGAGAGCATCATCCATGCCAAGTGTTATCATCTTCCCCATGCCTCAAACTCAAGCTACTTGAAGGCAATCTCGGTGCAGCAAGAGAGGCAGTCGGAGAACACCAAACCAGGAGGCAAATGACTTCCCCAGGATGCCCCTTTTGAAGCTTTGCTGCAGGTCACGTCACAAGCAGCCAATGCCAACTCCCCTCTTACAGTTCTAAGGAAAGAGCCTGCTTTCCTGAACAACACCACTCACTTGAGGGCTAAATCCCTTTCAAGTGCCAAAAATTAGGCCCAGTCAAAAAATAACCCAAAAGCCACAGCTGGGTTCATTTGTGCTGATTTATGATTACATACACCAAGTCCTGACCTAGACCCACCTGGATCAGCCTAAGCACTGCTGACACCAGAGCAAAGCTCTTTCCCCTGAGTCTTGCCTTAAGGTGTAGAGGCCCTTTTCTTTGGAAAGAAGCAATTTGATTTTGACGACAAACACTTTCTCATGATTCACTGCCACTTCTCACAGCCTCCTAAATTCTTCACTAGTTTGCAAAAGAAACACGGGTAATTGCATTTTATTTTGTCTATGGCCTTGTTAACGTATTACAAAAGTATAACAATGAACGTTGGCAGCTTTATCTCTAGCCTAAAGTCATACACTCTCTAGGTCTCAAGGCCTTTTCACACAAGTGAAACAAGGGCACAGTCTCTCATCCCATTTATCTCTGGAGGGACTGACCTGAAAGGCCTTTGTGGTGCCCATGTTCAAACCTTGACTGAAACACCACAATGTTCTTTTCACCTTGCTGGATCACTTCCAACTGCCAGAATTCTGATGTGAGGGTAAATAATCTCACTTTGCAGGATCCCCTGGAGAAGTTTGGCTTGCAGTCAAGATTAGAAAGGCCTGGCCTTCCCTTGCCTGCCATTTATCCAGCTCTGGAAGGGTTCTGCTGGGGCTAAAATCTCCCCATGGGCCTCTTGAGGACTTGCTCACTGTTTGCTCGGAACACAAACACAAAAAAAGCAGCTCTTGTGCTTCCACAAGCAAAGAGGTTCAGCCGAGTCCTACAGAGTACATGAAACTGCAACACATTTTGGGGTCCTTTTAACTCAAACACAAAGCCAGTTCTACTACTTGCCCAGGCAAAGGGAAGTGTCAGTGACATGGAAATCCTTCCCAAAATACTGTAGGATTGGCTCAAGAGCGGGTGGCAAAGCCGAACATCACAGAACCCTCTGCAAAAAAATCATCAACAGATTTGATACAAATATTGAGGCAAGGATTAGAGAACTTTGAACTATTTTTTAAAACCCCCATTAATTAAACATTTTTTCATAGCTATAGAGGGTTTTGAATAACTATTTTTATTACTCTCCAAGAAAATTTTGACTGCCTTAGAAATCATGGACTTCGGCCCAGAAAACTTTAAAAAGACGAAAAAACCCCCACTGGATAAAGCTGGGAGGGGTTTTATTTATATTTCTTGGCCTTAAAATCTGTGGAGGTTTGAGCAGTAAAGTTTCCAAGGTTTTGTTGGGGTTTTTTTCAAGGGGGACCTGGACTTTACAGATACAAACTAATTTCGTTGAAATCTCTCCTCTGACCACTGCAATTGGCACAAGTTCCAATCCGTCCTATACTTTTTTTTTTTTATTTATTCAAAGATTTTGTCTCACCTATAGGGACAGAGACTTCAAAAAAAGACTGGAGACCCCATCAGTGCCCCTATCTCCAGCAGATATATTCCCAACCCATCCCTAAACCCCGTAACAGAGGCTTCTCTGTGGATCTGATACAGAGATACACTGTCAGCATTTATAAACAAACCTTTTCGTACCTACACAAGGCTTGCATACAAAAAAGTGAGGAACGTGAAAATCGAGTCACAGAGTCTATAAACTTAAGTTAAAGTATATAAACTCCTTGAACAGACATTTCTTTATGGGTAGGAAGGCAGGCTTGAGTTCAGGCGGTGTGACTTTGTGTCAAGGGAATGGCTGGGATCCCTGCCTCTTGCTAGCCAAAATTAAAATTTCTAACATGGCAATTTCATAAGAAGTTGTAGAAATTCCTCACTCCACCATGTGAAAAAGGTTTAAAAAGGATAAGAGCAATATCCAACCAGAGAAAAGGGGACATTGCAAGAAACACGGCTGGCCAAGAAATGGCAGTGTTAGAAACAACACACAAAATTATGAAAGGCAAAGACCTTCAAAGGAAAAGTGCAATATTTCCTTAACAAACCCAAAATCTGAACCTAGAGGCAGTTTTAGAAGCCTCTGCTTTGTTAAGGGAAAAAAAAGTTGTATTGAAAACATATAGAGGGGGAAAAAATCACCCAGGTGGGTATTCCTTATTTTAATCTTGCTCAGCCAAGCCAAGATCACTTGATCAGCTTTGAAGCACATAACTGAATTATTGTGGAGATGCTGAGCTATGCTGCAGTTGATGGTGCTGCCTTCTACCCCTCCAGCTACCTCTGGGAGACCTGTAGCTGGGAAAAATTGGAAATCTGCTCCCTACTCTTTAGCTGAAGACCACGGAAAACTTTTTGCTTTAAATACAAAAAACCCCAATAATTGGAAAGTGCTGCCTGCACTATGAAACTCTGTGATATCTTTTCCCAACTGCTCTGTATCCACGTGCACCCTCTGCACAGAACTTGCACTTGCTTGATCTGCTGCCCTGAGCCTTTAGCTGACCCCCTTTTTGTGACTACTTGCTGTTCTCTCACAGGATATAAGAAAAATACAAAATGTATTGCTCTTAGTAAATATTTTTTGCCCACCAAGGCAAGAAAGAAGTGATTGAAAGAAAAAGATGATTATCTCATTACATCACCCCTCTACAGTGTTTTTTCTGACTCTTTTCTACGCTGTCCAGCTCTCTGCCTTTGGAAAACACAAGATTTTAAATTGCACCTTGTCTGCAATTACTAGGCTCTTGTTTTATACTGTTTTGCAATACATAAGCCTGACAAAGGAACATTTTATAAAGCAAGAGAAATCTCACTTGTCCCACTTGTAGTGATGGTCCCTTGGCAAGTGGCTGCTCACAGCCCTCCCCAACTTTTCAGCTCAGATCTCCCTCCCAGCCTCAGCAGAACAAATAAAGATCCACAAGCAGTCAGAGAGGAAAAACACCAGGAGTTATTTAAGCTGGCAGTGTTTCAGGTGAAGGGCAACACGATTTACCATTTACTTGCAATTACTGCCTCACAATTTGGGCAGCTCGAAGCTCGTCATTGCTTCTATCGATTGTTTTCCAAAAAAAACCATTTGTCGGTGCAGCTTTAAAAAAAACTTGCAACAGGCTGGAGGCAGGTGCCTGTTTAGGTACCAGCCTGTCACTGAAAGTAAATGAATTTCAACCAGCTCAGTCACAGGCAGAAGCACAGAAAAGGAAAAGATATCTAAAGGCACAATGGAAATTAATAGAGAAATTCCTCCAGATGGCTCCAGCACTGCTACATTTCCCTTGGTGGAAGTGCCACACCAGCCCTTATCATAACCATGAAATGGGATAGAGTAAGAGCACATCACCTCGCTCCCCATTCTCCTTTATTCCAGCACCTCTAAATATTTATGGAATCTGATAGCCCAGGCACTGCTCTATGGCCAACTTTATCACGCTTTTCCACACAGGAGGATGCTAATAATTAGGATCCTTCCAGATTTTGGAAATAATTGCAAATCTCCAGCATACAGGGATAATGATAGCTTTAAAGAACCAGTCCTAAACTACTGCTCTCATACCAGGGATGAGTTTACTCTACTGAAACCTGATGCAGGCTGATTCACAGGAATAACAGGAAAGCTGCAGCAAGGCTCAAAGTTCAGAGAAATCTCGGTGTTTTAGCTGCTTACCTAAATCACTCTAGCCTCTTCTGCAGCAGAAGCTCTTCACGAGCAATCTTTGAGAGATTTTTGGTACTCTTGTTACTTTCCACTATATCTGGTATTTTTGGCAGGGGCAGATGAACCAAACAACCGTCCACTTCAGCCTCTTGCTTTGTGCTGTATTTCTCCTGGAGGCTACTTATTACCTGCACTGCAGTAGAGGCTGGGAGCAACACTGACCATAAGGGCAAGTCCCTCCCTTGGGCAACGGATGGCCGAACTCCCAAGACATGAGAAAACCATGAAATGCATGAATCGGTTGTGAACAGCAGACAGAGAGCTCAGGCATGAAGCTGCAAAGCAGCAACAGCTGGAGAGAACACATCCAGACTTACTTGTGCTGAGGGAATTGATCTGGCAGTGGTGAGCATTCAAGGTAGTCGAAATTAAGGTCAGATTGAAGTTTTTTGAGCTTTCATCAAGATCTCTCCCACCAAAGAGGTGGGAGGCAGCACCTGAGGGTCATCTGGATGGAAGGGCTGGTAGGTTACATGGCATAATAAAGTGAAAAATAATGGGAAGAGTGCGGTTAATTTAACATTTCCGAGCCTTTAAAAAAGGCTGAGGCTCCCACTCAGCTGAGGCAATGTTTTGGGACAGAGTGGATGGCATGTCCCCTCTAACAAGCTGGTTTTCAGCCTTATTTAGCTTTCAAGTGAGTTCATTTTCCTAAAGCATTCAGCTATGCAGCAGCACAGGCACCTTCTCACAAGGCATGTTGTTCTAATAGATCAAAAGTCTGTGTTTTCAAAATCTCATTAAATACATATTCAGCTGTCAGACGTTAGTGCACATTACAAAAAGGAAATTGATGGTTGACTCTGAAAATCCAGCCTGATGTGCTGTCCCTAATTTACCCCGGCTCTTTTCAGCATACTCTTTGGAGTGTGTGATCCATTACAGCGCATTCGCTGCAATACCAAAACACAAAAACGGATGAGTCAAAGGCAGAATGTCAGGTCAAATTCTTCAGGCTTAACTCAGGATTTAATTGCATTTAGAGGTTTAAGTCAGACTATTACAACTGTCTTTAAGGTAATCTCCTCGTGTAGGAGGGAGTATGTATGTCCCACACCCGGGTATATCACTCGATACAGCTGTGGCGAGACAGACCCCTCTTTTCCTCATTTTCTACTGAATAATCAGTTTAGCCTGCAAGTCAGGAACCACGGGCATTGCTCATGTCAAGGCAAGGGGCTCACCTCCTGCTCAGATATAGAAGCACATGGAAAAACTGCTACTGGGATTTCACAAAGAGAGGGGCTTGGAAATCATCACTGAAGTTGAAGCTGAAATTTACAGGAGCAAGGCACTGAGAGGCCCTTTCTCCAGGATTTTGTGTGTCTAATTAAAAGGTAATGGTTAAGATCAACATGTTTGAGAGCTCAGCCCACATGAAACACAAGATACGTGGCTTGGATCCCAGCTGCGGGCTCTCCTTCACCAGAGGTGGATGTCTGAGAATATTACAGCTGGTGGGTATCAAATGCAAATGCTTCCACGGGAGAGCAGCGTGCTGGCTTTTTATGCTAATACCAAGCTCATGGCTCAGTGCAAAGGCTGCAGAGGGAAGTGCAAGCAAATCTGCCACTGGAAAGAAGAAAGTGGAGGCAAAGGCACCTGGAAAAGTAGTCTCCCTAGGACAGGAGGCTTGGCTGCTTCTTGGCATGTCATATGGAAACCATAACCAACACCACTCTGTTGGCTAAAATTTAAAGGTTTTAAGCCAGGCACCCACCAATGTACCTCAGTGGGGATGTACCTGTCCATCCTAGCCCTAAATCACAGAGTCATCACAGAATGGCTTGGGTTGGAGGGGACCTTAAATATCATCTACTTCCAAACCCTGCCATGGGCAGTGGCACCTTCCACTATCCCAGGCTGCTCCAAGCCCTGTCCAGTCTAGCCTTGGACACTTCCACAGCTGCTCTGGGTCAGTGCTTCATCACCCTCACAGCTTCTCCAACTCCCTGGACTGTTTGGACTGAAACACCAGAGAGCAGAACTCCCTCTTCTAAATTATTTTTTCCTGTAATGATACTCAGGTGGGGCTTTTTGGACTGTGTCATCATGCAAATACTGTACAAACATTTTTAGACCCAAGATATTTTGCACATTTTTTCAAATTTAAGAATCAAAATTATCACACCCAAGAAGAATCATCTTGCTTGTTATAATCAATCTTTTTAAAAGAAAATACCGAGCCTTGTTCAGCTGCTTGGACTGACAAGTTTAGCAAAAAGTGAAACTTCTTCTCTTGATCTTCAAATAGCCTTTGAATTAAATACTTGTTGCAGCAAGAGAAAGTTTGGGTTGTTTTTGTCATCATATTTGAGATCAAGAAGAGAGGAGATGATCTAGGATGAAAGGCAGAAATGCCAGATGAAGGACTGAAACCCAAGGATTCCAAATAACCGCACAAAGGTGCCAGAAGTAAAACATGGATAACCCCATGGTGCTGGGCTTGGTTCCAGCATATGTGTTCTCTCAGTACCTTGGTGCTGGAGACCAATAAACACCAGACAGAGACAGAGGATTGGCTGTGCAGTGTTGGTTGGGATGGAGCCCACCAACCCCAGTGTGGGGGATGCCCATCCCCAGTGCCTACTCCTAACTAGACATTTATGGTGTTTGGGGGACTTCTAGATGCAGCCCTCCCTTGTCCTTTGGAAACTCATCCTGAGCAACGTTTCCAATGCAAATCTCAGCCTTTTCCTTTTTGGAAACTTTACTGTGCATCATCCCTGAGGTAAGATTTAGACCCTCTGGTGTCCTGACAGACTACCCTGCTCCACTCTGGGAGCCCCTTCTTGCCCCTCTCCTGTGCCACACCTTGGGAGGGCCCTGCTCAGGGCCCAGGGGAATTAGGGCTCCTCTGTGTGATAATTCTGTGTTCCCACAGTCACCGTGACTGCTCTGCTGCAAACTCATAGCCACTTTCTCTGTGGCCCAGCTTTTACTCCTGAGGTATTTTCTTTCAGTGGGCTTAAACAAATTCAGCCTGGCTGCAGCAGGATGCTGTAGAAACAATTATGCAGACCTGATAACATCAGTGATAAAACATGTCCTGTCACATTTTCTGAGCCTAAATTTATAAAGGCAGTACAGCACAAATGGTATTTCACTGCTGAATGTTCTTTTTATGAACACTCTCCATTTTTGGGCAGGAGGGACGGTGTGTTTCAAAGTTCATTTTTCAATTTACAAGCCCCCTACATACTTTTCATCAGGATCACATCAGGGGCACCCTTGGATAATCAGACAGAAATGGGTTCAGCATAGGAAGCGCTCTGACAACCTGTGGGAAGTAGGCTAAAGTCCATAATAACTATGAAGAACAAACTCAAATCAAGGTAAATCAACAAAAAACATAACAGAAAAGGTGCAGATTAGAGATAATCAGCTATTATTCCAGTGAAGCCATTTCACACCAAAGAAAGAAAGAGAGGAATGCAAAATCCAACTTCCAGCCTTGATTTGTTTCATGTGGGTTCAGCACCTTCACTGCTGACACAGGTCAAAACTCTTCCTGAGGCTGGAAGAATGTTGGCTCAGGTCTCCAGCCTGACGGAGGCGGCTCCAGCAGCAGGCAGGTGCTCACGGAGAGATGAACTGGGGTGCTCCAGATAAAACTCAGGGCTGGGCATTAGTGACTCTGAAACACCTTGCAAATATGTTTTCCATCCTTTCATTTTTATTAATACCACAAACCTCTTGCTCTGGAATAACCACCAAAAAATTACCTTGTAAGACACCCAACCACCGACATTTTCCTGTGTCTGTGCCGTTTCCTATGTTTTCATTTTGTAATGTTGGCAAATTCAGTGCAGATGCCTAGGGTGCTTCAAATTGCAGTTGGGGTGTCAAAAAAACCAGCCCACACTTATTTCTTGTAAAACCCCACTAGCAGAGAAAACAGCATGTTTAGGAGCCCACTCATTCAAATTTAACTAAATAAGTTAAACAGCTTCACAGCATCCAAATACTCTTAACTTATGAGCAAACAAACATTATAGAATTAACAAAGAGGTGCCAATCTAATTAAAATCAATCCACAGATATCTCTAAACACCAAGGGAGCCTGATTAGAAGCTGTTTATAGTGGCTGTTTAAGCAAATTGTGAAGGAGTAATAATTCTGATGCTGTCACTTGCCAGAAAGATTTTTCTCACCTCCAAACATTCCTTCAGCTTCAATTTATTTAAAGCTCACATTTTAAAATGAACAGCATCTTTTGTGCCATAATTCCTTAAATAGAGGGGTTGAGAAAATTGAGAATTATAGAAGTGACTGATTCTTGTGTGCTGCCACACGCTTGTGAGCATCCTCACATGCTCATAAGGCTGCACAAAGGACTTCTCTCTGTAGAGAAAGGAGCCTTTTGGGGTGCTCTGCTCCTCCATCTGTGACCCACCTGCAAACGAGCAATGCCAGACACCTAAGGAAGAGGCTTCAAGGAAAGAAAATCCTGTTGCTGCTCCACTTGGATGCTGATTATTCCCAGGAAAATGCTCAGAGAGATACAAAAAGCAAACGGGGATCTACCTCCCAAGACACGGTGCTCTGATCCACTCCTGTAACTGGGATCTACAGGACAGGCTGTGGCTGTGGCTGTGGCTGAACAATGGCAGAACCTGAGCACATTTGGCTCACTGGGAACACAGGACACAGCACTCCCTAAATAAGGAGGGTTTTTCCACAGCTTCTTTCCAGGCGTTTCAAGAATGCTGTGTGTCAAAGGGAGAGAAGACAACAGTTCAAAAAACCCACAGATCTGAGAGAAGAATGAAATTGGGGCTGAGAGAGAATACTTTCAGAAAGAAAAACTGCTTTTCAACAGGACAGCCAGTCCATGCTGGCTGCTCTGTAACTCAAGCTGAAAATTATGAGCCCCAGGCAGATTTTTAGACAGCCTGAAGATAGTAAATCTTGAAAACCCCTCAAACAAACTGACAATGCTCAAGCTTGGGGTGAAGGTGTTTGTCCCCTTGCACGACCTGTGTATTCCATGATTAGTCTGAAGACAGGTTTTCTTAAAAACCTCCCTTGTGTTATACNTAGCAGGTGTGCTCTTGGCTTGGAGCCAAGGGTACCCAGCGCTGTAACTTTTGCTCTATTGTTTCTGTCCCTTATTGTCCTTTTATTAAACTTTTAAATTCTCACAGGAGAGTGAACCTCGTTTTTCACACTTGGCAAAAGCCCTGAAGTGGGTAAAAACTGAAGCAGGAGACAGAGGTTGTGCTAGACACTCCTCAGAACCAAGAAACCCTTAAAAAAGATGGGGATCAAAACACAGCAGCCTCAGGATTGTCTGGTCTGGACTGCCTGGAGATTTCACAGGGCCAGGCTGATCCATGGGACCTTCTGGAGCTGTGACAGACACCCACATTCACAAGATCACTCAGAACTCGGGTGCCCTTCCTGCCTTGCAACGTGAGACCTTACAGTCTAAAAGTCAAAGGGAGGACATGGCAGAGCTTCTCCAGCACCTGGACCCACTCTCGCCCCTGTAATTATGTATTTGTGTCTGAACTATTTTATTTCTTCTTAGCCACAGGACCAGCACCCCGGGGAGATGTCCATGTCCACTCTGCCACCTTCTCGTCCCTCGGCCAAGCCCAAAGGTAGCAGGAGCAGATCATGCAACCTCAGGCTCTGCAAGGACATCTGCAGCCCCCAGCAATCCCTCCCTGCTGCTCTTTCAGGCGCTGAGTGGGAAAAAAGCACAGTGTAGAGGCTCAATCTGTGGATGCCACCCCTCCCCTGCCAATGGCACAGCTGCTGAAGAGCATTTGTTTTTAGAAAGAGTTTTTTCGGTATCCAATTCACAGAGCTTTGCTTTTTCCTTTTTCCTTTTTTTCCCCCTAATGTGTAAAGTGCTTTGTGAATGGGCCAGCTAAAATTATTTATAATGAGCTAATTTCCATAAAATTGGGCTAATTAATTTCCATGCTGCCTGATGAAAATTGCTAACATTGGCTTTTTACTGACAATCAAGGTCCTGCAGGCAGTTTCACACCCATCTGACTGGAAGGAGGTCCAGGCTGGATCCTTAGCAAGTGTAAATCAGCGGGTATCTAATAAAACAAGCAGAGCAGTGTGCTCATTACACAGGAAAAAAAAACAGTTTGGGCCACTTCACAGTTTATATGGGACTAACAGTGTGTTATCTTCAATTAAGCGCATATATAAATAGAGAGGCACAACATAAAGTTACTTCTTCAAGCTCCTGAAAGCCAACCAAAGACTCAGGTGCAGTGGAATACTTTTTCCCCCTCGAAGCAGAATTAGGAAGGATATCTGGCTTGGTACAGCAGTGAACTGGGAAGCTTCAGGACGGGCAGCTCAAAGGGAAGAGAAAAAGTAACCTTACAGGAGCACTTCAGTACCCTGAGGTTCACAAACAGCCAAGGGATTTGTGGGCACCTAATGGATCTGCATATGAAAATTGCCACTAAAGGGATTAATGTCACCCTTTTAAAAGCCATTTCACGCAGTACTAGTGGACACAGGTCCAGCTATGGCTAATCCTGCAGGGAACAGTTGACTTGGCAAAACAAAACTGTCATGTCTTACATCAATTGGATTTCTCAGGTACAATTAAAGACAGCATTTTGCAGGGCTCAGGAGCAGGAGAGAGCTCCTTGTAGCAACTTTGCGTTGTGGGCTACACTTTGATAATACTTCCTAAATCATGTTAGGCTTGAAGTACCTAAGCCCACACACCACCAAAGGCAACTACCGTTGGCATTTAGAAATGTATGACTGAGTTGTATCATGGAATTCCTGGACTCCTAAGAGAAATTTGATTGATACTCTCATATTATTATGACCTGAACCCTCTCCTGTGAGCTCAGAGGTCTAAGTTTGTGACTGTCACACCCTCTGTATTGTGAACATTCACACCTCCAGCCTCCCTGGTAACACACACCATCTTTCCTAGAGAGAAAAATCTTTCAGGCTAACACTCTGGATCCCCTTGTTTGCTGTACTACAGAACACCTACGCAAAGCAAAACGAAGCAACTTGTTTTTCATGTCTAAATACTGCTAAATGACACTGTATCAAGCTAATTTTGCCTTGGGCTTATTAACACAAATTGAATTTGGTGCTAATCAGATACCACGTTGGTATGCAATATGGAAACGTGTGATTTGCACTGACTGCTGTAAAATACCGTAATTGTATTTGTGCAAGACATGGATCTTGTAAAAGACCCCACAATTACTAGTAGTCACACATCAGCTGTAACTTACTGGGTAGTGCCTAAGCTATTTATCTGTTCTTGGCCTCAGGCCTATGCTTTCAAATGATTACATAAATTAGGGGTGAGTGTCTCAGCTTTTGAATGTATCCTGTGCCTTCTCCCCTTTAACTCATGTGGTGAAGGCTGAGCTCTCTTCTTCAGCACAGCCCACCACACATGGAGTTACTCTTGTTATTGATATAAATGCCAACCCTTTTTGGCAAAGAGCAACCCTTCCCAAGAGGACCAGAGCTACCCATTGCATTGTGATACATACATACACTTAACACACCGCATTTATAACATTTTTAATACCAGTTAGTTAAACACTCAGTTTTCAAGTATTCACAGCATCCCTGCCACAAGAAAATGCAACTCCGCGACTCCCACGGTTTTGACATCCAAGATTTATCTTCATCTCTGTCAATTGATGGAAATTCTTTAAGAGTTCATTCAAAGGCTTCATTTCTGTGCTGTCTCTATGTTCCCCTATTAGTCGATCACACGCTAGTCATAACTGCAGTGAATATATATCTAGCTAAAACATTGATATATGTCAAGCTAATATCTCTTTCTCCTTTTATTTCCCCTCTTGCCCTTATAAAGACACTTTATTCTAGTGAGATATTAATTATGATTTTTCTTTCCCTGGATATGACTGCATTTGTCTTTTGCCTCTATTTACTGCTTCATGACAGCTCATGAAAAGACAGTCAATAACTCTCCTTTCCACTCCCAGGAAATCTGAATGGGTGACTTGCAAGAAAAGAAGAGCAATTTAAAAGGTGGATGGTGCTGGGGAGGAGGACATGAGTATTGGGCCATGGTGATGCTGGATGACATTTTCCAAAGGGGGAATGGGACAATGGGGCAGGCTGTGAGGTTACCCAGAGGGGAGACAAGGCAGGACTTCCCAGCTGCCACTGTATCTGACCTGGGGCTTAATTCCCTTTTGCAAATGTAACACAAGTACTTCCGAAGAGGGCAGCCCCGGCCATAACCCCACGCTCAAGTGCATTAGAACAGAATGCAAAATATTAGGAGGGTTAAAGGGCAAATGACTACCAGAGGGATGCTGCAACACACTCCGTTTGTAGGCAGTCCAGAACCACGTGGGACACAGTGGTTTCCACTAGCAAGGACAAAGCTAAAATAAAGAAAACCACAATAAAAGGGTGACCACTGAAACGAGGAGGAGAAATGATAAAAATATTTCCAAGACTAAGTGGTGGAGGGGAGATGGATTGCAAAATCCTGTTCAGCCCCCCTTCAAACATATAATCAACCTTGAAAAGATGCAAAAGCCACCAAATAAGGCCTGGTAAATTAATCTAACAAATTAATTCCAATGCCCAGGTAGCTGTGGCTCTTGCTGGCCCAAGGTACCATTGAATTCATGCATTTAGAAAAGAATTCCAGTTAGGATCCCAAACCTGAAGAAACAACCAGAGTATTCTCAGGTATAAAAGCAAATCTTTTAAAGGTGTAAATACAACACCCAGATCTGGGGCACTGAGCTATGCCTGTGATCAGGGCCAAGAAGGAGCTTTGCCTGGGGGAAGGAGTTAGTGCCTGCATGGTGCACCTTTGACTTCTGCTGGAGAACCACCTTTCCTCTGCTGCTCCTGTTGCCTCTTGCAACCACCCCTCCTATTTGCATTCCCACATTTCAATTGCGAGGTTTGGCCCAAAACCAGAAATGCAGAGGTAAAGAAGCTGAATGATGAGTATTTCAAAACCAAACAAGTTCAACCCTCCAGAAAGAATCCCCTCAAGCCTGAGGAACCACTGTGGGTGGATTAACAGGATCACTCGTACTGGCTGTGCCATGGCAGCTTCACCCTGTTAGGATTTTGGGACCCCCAGGCTAAGAGCAGATCCTCAAGCTGAGATGAGCAGTGCCAGTTCTTGCGGGGTTCATTTTGATCAGATTCCCCCGAGCTGGAAACACAGTGCTGAGGTGGTCCTGAGCTATTTGCACAGTCTGAGCCCCAATCCAGCAGGAGATACTCTACGTCCATCCATCATTACCACACACTCAGACTAAGCTCTCCTGTTTCACTGAAAGGAACTTTTCCAGAGTGCTATTGATATTACACACTGAAGCCTAAACAGACAGACTTGTTAAGAGAACACATATTCCATGCCTGTGACAGAGGCGCTCATGGAAATACAATTAAATCTTTTCAAGACAGAGAAATGTGCTTTTTACCAGGGAACAAACTTCCCCAGCTTCTAACAGCAAAGGGCCAACCTAATTTAATACATCATTCTGCTCAATAAAAGGTTTTTTCTGCAGAACATGGCAAATTCAATCTAGAAAAATATTAAAGTGTATTAAAATGCGCTTTTTTGATCCCATAGCTTTATTCCATTTTGCCTACAATTTGTTGCGTATGGGGTATGTCATTATAACTGTATTTTAAGGCTATTTTTTTTCCAGAGATGTTCAGAATACACAGGTGTCTGTTTTTCATTCATTCTGAAGAGTAACTGAAGCTGTACTCAGGCAGACTGAAATGCTTGGGCTGGGTTAGCACATACTCACTGAAACACAGCAAACTGCTAATACATGACCTTAGGAACGCTGTGTTCTTAAATAATAATGAATCGAGGTCCTAAACCAGGGCATTCCAGATGAGGATAGAAGAGACTTCAATCACATTTATTTACTTCAGTCCCGAGGCAGAGTCGGCTTAACACACCCACATATCCCAGGGCATAGTCACTGACTGGAGCCACAAGAGCTCCAGCTCCTCTCTCGTAACCCACTCCAAAACCCTCAGCCGCTGTCTGCAGGATGTATTTATGTTGCTCGGGATCAAGAGGGAGGGAGGTGCTCTTGCTGGCATTACAGCATGTAATCCCCCTTATAAATTTAACAACCTCCACCCTGAAATTCCACTCGCCTTTACGATCATATGCTCCAAAGCTTCTGCTCTCTGA
Source organism: Platysteira castanea (assembly GCA_013397175.1). Lineage (NCBI taxonomy): Eukaryota > Metazoa > Chordata > Aves > Passeriformes > Platysteira > Platysteira castanea. The sequence continues at coordinate 1,369,845 of VYXC01002720.1, read as the reverse complement.
TACCTGGGCATCTTTTTTTAACCTAGAACTCAGCTCACCCTTATCTAACGCTGCCCTTTCAGCCATCGTACTTCTTTTTGCTCTTTTGGATTTCTTCCTTCCCTACCAGCAATCTAATTTCCTTTCAGCCCTCTTTTACTGCACTTCAGTGATTTCAGCTCATGATCCCGAGGGCTCTGCACTGGCCGCATTTGCAGCCAAGCTCCTTGCAGCTCACCTCAACCAAATCCTATTTTCTTACACTGATCCCACCTTTTTGTTACCATACAGTATCTGTTTCCACACCTTTCCCCAGAAGAACAACATCCTCCATCCTGCTGCATGACATGATTTGCCTCAAAATAACAGTTTAACATTCAGTTTGGTTCTAACTGACCAAATTGACAATGAGCACTTAAGCTGAGTATAGGACTACACATTGCACCTGGAGAGCCTGCAAAGGGATGCAACACTTAAATAAACTGTAGCAAGGCATCAAACTGACCTGCAAATCAGCACATCACTAAATGAGCTCACCAAACCAGTGCCACTGTTGCCCTAATTTCACCACAAATTATGTTGTTGGCCATGACAATCAGTTGCGAGGTGGTTTGATTTTCAATAGAAAACTGTGCTGAGGTGAGGGAGGGAAGTTCAGCCAAAAATTTAAAAATGCTGCCAGCAGTATCATTAGCTCTCCCGGGAGGCATGCAGATTGCAGGCTGGCAAAAGGCAGCAGTGCTGAGACGTCCTGGTGGACCAAGGACGGGGAACAAACTCACCCTGAGAGAGTGCCATGCTTTAGGTGTAGACTTGACTGGGAGATACTCTAACAAAAATTACTAGTTCTGACAAGATCTGCACACCAAGATAGGAATAAGATCTTACAGGCCAGTATAGACACATATGGAAGTCTGTGTTCATGGTTAAGTGCATCCACATGTTTACAGTACTGGTCTAGTGACTTAAAGCACTCCTGTGGGATGAGGGAGACAGAGAGAAACTCCTGGGGTTTTTTTGTGGAGGCTTCAGACACACAGCTGGATTTTTAAAGTAATGTTTATGTTGAAAGTACTTGCTGCCCAAGATACAAGGGCTTCCTTATTAGTTTTGTACAAAGCTGAAAACGACCCTCAGTCTGCTTCACCAGCAAATGAAAAATCAAACCCAGATACATCATCCCCTCTCAAGCACTGTTCCTTGATCCTGAGCAGGTTTTCCTGCAGCCTAAGTCAAATTGCACAGGCAGGATAGATCTCACATCTGTCTTTGGAACACCGATCAATATGAAACCCCTGATTAGCCCTTAAGTGGTTCCCCTCAGTGATGCTGCTGGCTGCGGGCAGGGATGCACCAGGGGCAGCCCAGCACCTTCCCCACGGGAGACCTGACTCTGGACATGTTGGATTTGATCCAAGTAAGTAGAACCCCCAGCCTGGGAGCTGTGAGAGCCAGGCCAGTGCTGCTTTCCTGCAGGGATTTGGGGCAGCAGGAGCGAGGGGTGGGCACAGGAGCAGCACAAGCACAGGGCATTGTTTGTGCCATGGCAGTCATTTGGGCAGATGGGAGAAACCCATCCCAATTTCAGGTGGTCATTTTGCTCCAGGACTTCTCCTGTGCATCAGTTCTGCTCAAGCTGGATAAGTGTCTTTGACCACAGGTCAATTTACAGCAGCATCTGCTGCCCTTCAGTGCCAGACACCCATCTGCACCTTGACTGCCTCTGCAGCAAGAAGGGTGCAGAGGGTCTTCAGAATAAACAGCTTAAAATAACTACTGCCAGGCTGACTGCAAGCACCCCCACAGCTCCCCCCACCCAATAAAAGATGTCCAAGGAAATAAGAAAATAACAGTATCAACACGGAGTATCACCTCCTGCAGCAAACGCAGGGAGCTGGGGAGCTGGGAAGGCATGTCCTTCAATATTTAACTTCTTCACTCTTTGTTCTCCATCTCAAGTTGAACAATACGTTAATTACCTGATGAAGCGCTATAATTACTCTAACAGCTCTGCTCTTAGTTATAATTACTGCATCAACACTTTCTTTTTCATATGCTTCAATCTATACCTATTACATTGTCATGATGAAGACACATTAACATTATAATACCGTATAATTAGCTGATGAGCAATTAAATTATTCCACTGCTCTTGTTCCTCTTTGCCAAGAGGTTGCTTTCCAAGCACTATTGTCTTCTTTTTCTCTGGTCTGCTTCAGAGGTTGGGGGTTTTTTTGCTCCATTTTAAAAAAAGGACCTCATATGCTTTATTCAAACAGATTTGATTTAAAATTCTGAGAGAGCATGGTAGTTAAGGTCCTAGGAGAAGTTAATTTGTTTAAAATATTTCCAAATTCTCTCCCCTCAAGTTCAAACTGAGTTTGGTTTCCAAAAGCTAACAAGAATAGGGAAGTGTTAGAGAAATATTTGTGTAAAAAATAAATGAGTTATTAATTACTCCTTCAAAACACTTCCTAGCCACAGAATAGGATCCTGCTAATAGGGAGGAAATGGCTGAACCCCTCAAAATTTATTTTATATTCATATTCATTTATTTTAAATCTCAGTGAAAAAATCATAGGCATTTTTGCACTTTTTTCTTTAACACCCTAAAGGAAAGCATAGATAGCAAGATCACTGTGAGTATTTGAGAAGTCTGACTCAGTCTAGGCAGCAGCACCGGGAAATTCTCACAGCACCTAGGAAATCTAACAAACACTGCATGGTACACAATAATGTTGTGTAAACTTCAGCATTTATCTTGATTATTAGTCAGTTGTAGGACTCATTTGCTTTGTCCTCTCACCTGATTTTTGTGGCTGAAAATTGTCCATTTGCTTTCCAATCAGTTCAAGCAACTTGTGTTATTGTACAGCCTTTCCCCTCTCTCTCTCCTGGCTAAAACCCTTTTATTGTAGTTGTGAGATGTCCCCAGCCCTGCATCAGTGGGAGTACCAGACACACCAATTTTAGGTGGCACTGGGCTGACTGTTTCCATTCTGGGATTGTTACTTCCTTTCAGCCATGACTGTCATGACTGTTGCTCTTCATTCAACACTTTGTAATCAAAGATTACAGATTTGTTTTGATTTAGTAACAGACAAATATCAGCAAAGCACCTCAGTACAGAGCACAGCAGAGGCTGGTGGTGCCATCTGACCAGAAATCTATCCCAAAACAACACTCACTTTCTCCATCCAGCTCCCTTACCCAGGGCTTTTTCTCCAACTCTCTTAGTTCCGCAAACCCTCTATTTCCATTTGAAGATAAAGACAAGTGCTTAAAATCAAACCCATCATTTGCTATGCTGATTAAATTCCTCAATTTCAGATCTACCCACTGAGTCTTCTGCCATCTAGCACAGCAAAGCCAAATTTCTCAACTTCAGGCTCAAGCTGTTACTTGGTCTAAATTTCCCATTTCCTGTAGGCACCTGCCCTTGAAGTGCTCATGGCTGTGCCTGCCTTCATCTCTACCCAAGAAAACCTTGAAAGACCTGACTAAATTTGTCCCAGTGAGGATTACTAAAAATGTATGGCATCTGAATAAACGTGCAGAGGATGGAAGGTTGGCACAGAGGAATTTGCTTTGACTCTTTGCTGAAGGTTCCCCATCTCTGCAACACCTGCGTCCACCTCATTACTAATAATGCCCTTGTTGGTGTTTGGCATCCATCCCCCGAAGTCTGCCTTAGTCCTGCCCCCCCAGCTCTCCAGCCTCCAATGCACGGACAGATTTCCATCTGAGCAATCTGCTCCCAGGAAGGGCTGGAGTTCACTCTCCTCCTGCCTGCATTAGTCCTAACACTTCCAGGTGCAGTGCGAGGCTCTGACGGCTTTGTCAGATGGAAAAGCACCAGGAAAACCAGTGTTTATCCTCTTTGATGCTAGTGCTGCTTCCCACAGTGCTCAGGATAAACTGAGTTAATCCCAGACAGAGGGACAGACTGCTCAGCTCCTGCGGCCACTCAAAGCTGTGATTAGATATGGATATTTCTTTTCATCTACTGGCCACTCTCCTGCATTTAAGTTATTTTAAAATTATATAGATCAATGATGTGTTATTTGTTTTATCACCCTCTTATTTTCCATGAAAGCTTCTATTTGTTTTCCACAAGGTTCTTTGCAGAGATACTGCGAAAGCACAAGACAGTGCTGGAAGACCACAAACTGCTGAGAAGAAGCACGTGGGGCTGATGCCTTCCCATCCTCCTCTGATCTGCCCCATGCCCCATCCCTGCACATGCAGGTCACTCCATCCACGCCAGTCCCAAAGAAGCCATGGGCTTGTGTTGCCATCTGGGCACCTGGAAGCTGCCTCGTGCATGAACGAGGGAAAAGAGGAACATCACAGCAGCGCTTTGTCTTCCTGGATATCTCTATCTGCTGCAGCGGGCACAGAAAGTTGAACATCTTGGCAGCACAGTGTTGTTTTGGGCCTTTGTTTGGCAGGGCTCTTCCCAAAGAAAGCCATTTGGCAGACGTGGCACACAAACTGAGCCAGCCAGCTCATTTGCTCAGCCTCAGTCCTTACGCTTCCTCCAAGGACTTCACACGAGCAACATACGTGCCTCAGCCAGCCAGGCTTTAGCACCACAATTTCACTCCTAGCAGAGCTCCCAGAGAGACTGTCCTGGCACAGGGAGCTGGCGCAGGTAGGTCTGAACACCAAGGTACCCAGTGCCTTCATGCAAAGGACTCTCCACCAGCTGCCTCCAGAAGAATTATGGAAGGGTTTGGCTTGAAAGGAACCTTAAAGCTCATCTTGTCCCACCCCCTGCCCTGGGCAGGGACACCTTTCACTAGACCAAGTTGCCCCAAGCCCCATCCAGCCTGGCCTTGAACACTTTCAGGGATGGAAGCTCAGCTTTGGAAGTTTTCCAGTCTCCTCCTGCAGTGATCATCACCCCAGCAATGCTGGGGTCCTGCTCTCCCAAATGGTCAGGGATGCGGCTTTTCTTAAAGTATTAGCCAAATCCAGAAGAAGATTTAAGGATACATCCCAGTGCCTGATGGGGTCACCACCCAGGGAGGAAGAATTGAACTTTACACTTGATTTTTGGAAGAAAGGTCAGCTTTGGGCTTTGCAGGAATGCTGGACTGATCTGACTGCTCTCTCCCCCACTCCTCAACACGCCTTTATCAGCACTCACAGCTTTTCTGCTTTAAAAAGCATCCCATCATTTTTGCCCATGCCATTTATTTCCCAATGTTGTTTTAAACTGTTTGCACATGGCCCCTGGTATCTCAGTGGGTGAGCACTTTACAAATAAAAGTGATGAGGGGGGTTAAAAGAATGAGACTTGATAATTCACACTAGGAGCAGCCAGATGTCTTATTGCCTTAGAAAGAAACAAAAAGGAAAAAACAGATCATCTTCATGCGGGTTTAGATGTACACAGAACACTTAAAAAATGAAAGCAAAATGACATAGCAGATGCAAAAGCTTAAAAGCTTAACACAAGTGAGCTGAAAACCAAGTATGCAAAAAATGACGGAACAAGTGTTTCCTCATGTTGTTTTCCTTCACTGTACCCACATTCAGTAAGGTTTTGGTAGCCTAAACTCCTCTTCAAGCAAACAGTTCCTACATACTTTTTCGCTAAAACAAGATAGATTTTTCTAGTTCCTAATGAAAAACAGAGTTTGCACACCTTAGTGGTGTGGTTTACAGGAACAGGGCATGGGAAGGGTAAATCCTGCCTTGGTGCACTTTGCTGATGCTTCTGCATTACTGTAAAAACTGGGTTTAAACTTGCCTTGCAAAGAAAAAGCAAAACAAAAAGCCACCAGCTGGATGACACAGTGCTGCTCTTACAAAATAACACATGGCCATAATACAGTGCCTAAAATAAAATTATCACACGCAGTATCACAGTAAGTCCAATCCAGAGCTCCAAGGGAGCTGCAGAGCCTATATCTCCCACACCGCGGTGGGAGGAAGGTGCAGCAGCCACCCATGCAGGGGCTCTGGGCTCCAAGGAGGGGAACCAGAGAGTCCTTTGTGTTTTTACACAATCCTCCGACACTGAATGGACCCAGAGCAGCAAAAAGTCTCCTCTTAAGATCACCTAATTCAGAATGATCTGCTAAAACAAGCCAAATGATTTAAAAGCACCACTTCCCACTTCCAACGCTCAGCTGAGCTGCCATTTGGGTACACCAGACAATGCCTGACATTCTGGGGCTCTCAGCCCCGCAGGCAGGTTTGGAGAACTGTGGCCTCACAGGAGGCCTTGGAGGACTGGATGGAAAACACCCCACTCGAAAGCCCCCACGGCCAAGTCAGAGCAGGCTGCACGTGCATCCCTGGGTGTTGGGGGAAAGGACACTGCCATCTCCCATGGAAATCATGCAAAGGCTTTACAGAAAAAGATCTTTTCCTTCACAGAAACTGTGAAATTCCATATAATTTCCACATTTGAGCAAGTGGGGTTTAGCTGTAAGGCATGGCAGGGGAAACAGCCATGCACAAATCTCAGGACTGTGATCGCCTTCAAAAAACCATCTGGAGGCTAGAATTAAGCCTAAACCTAGTTCTGCCTCAGTATCAGTAAATATAATAGTAAAATAGTCCAGGTAGTGGACCAATTCCAACTTGTAGGGAAAGTAGAAAAGTGACTTTAGTATCTAAAGGTGCTCTTTTTCCTTTTATTTTCCCCTCTCTTAATCAAGAAGAAAGACACTCACTGAGAACCTTAGTTAATGCTCCTTGAAGCCAATTTTCCACTGAATTTCACAAAGCTGTGGATTTTGCTCCTGGTGAACTTGGTGGTAGTTTCAAGGATGATCTCTTCAAATACACAGGTTGCAGGATTAAATGTGCCTCTGTATTTACTTAACCCTTTGACACAACACTTCAGAAAAACTTGGGTGCAAACTGTCAATACTTACAGATGCACAGGGGTCTCTGTTCCCTGTGAAATCATACTGAAAGCTATGTTTGTGGGATGCCAACACCAAGAAACCAGCTGCTTAGCAGATAAAACCTTGCACAGCATCAGTCAAGCTCAGCTAAACTATACTGGCAGCAGATCGAGCCTTCAACACCTAAAGGTATTTACTGAAATTCCAGAAATCATTCAGTTTAGACAGACACTACATGTGTCCAGTAGTGATATTAGGGCAGGGGTTGGAATACATCCAAACAAAATCAGGATATGCATTTTTTGTGGTTCTAGAAAGTATTTAGATTGATGGAGTTAATATGGCTAGTTTTGGGACTGAGGTTGATAGACACCCAATAAAATTAGGAAACACTCCATTCTTGTGATTCATGCTAAAAGAATCTTGATAAAATAGTAAGCTTTTGGCCTTTGGTGGGGTTCACCCTGGATGCAATACCTGCACCTGCTCTGCTTCACCTGCATAGCTGGCAATTACACCAGATGTGAAAACTGGCAAAATGGAATGCATCCTTGGGCCAGTTCTTCCTCCTTTTATGTCCTGGCTACAAGTCCTTCCTTTAGCTGGAAGGACTGTAGCTGCTAATTGGGTTTCTTGGTCATGTCACCATTTCTTTCACATGGGCCGTGGTCAAGCAAGAAAGTGCCATGGCAGACCCATTCCCAGATTAAATAAGTTACGGTTTTCAAGGACGACATGTACGTATTCATGTGGTCTGTCCTGAGACAAAAGGTAAGTCATGTTGAAATGGCTTTTACCTCTTAATGTAAAGCTGTAACCGTGGAGTAAAGTAAGTTAAACTGCCAACAGTGACTCTGTTTACTTCATTGTGCACAACTCCTTCCAATAACCAACATGGGAAATGGGGGTGATTCCTCACTCCTGCCATGCAAAGGGAATTTTTTTCACAGCACATCAACATCTCTATAGTCCTATTAAGCAGAAATCTCATCATTTACAGAAAAAAACCCAGAAAAAATCTCAACCATCTTGACACAGTCACCTCCAGCATGACTTCCCTCAGATCAAGGCCTCACCAGCACGCCAGACATGGCTGTTTTCCGAGGCAAAGGAATTCATGGCCCTCTCAGTCTCTGAGGCTGCACAGAGCTGGAGAAGGAGGCAGCTGTTGGGCAGTTCTTTCCATCCCCACCATTCAGTGCACAGCAGCACACCTTGGCCAACACCAGAGCTTCCAGCTCCTGCTGCAGGGCCCACAGGAGGCCTGGAGACAATAAATGCTAAAACCAGTGGGGACAGACGCTGCCCCTCCTTCGGGATAAACGGGAAAAGCAACTGGGCCAGCGACTGCAGCATGGCAGATGCCGCGAGAACAAAAGACATGGCCGTTTCCTGGGCGTGTGGGGGGAACAGGTGTGGGAATTCAAAGACCCCAGAGAAACAGAGGAAGAAGCAGAAATAGAAGACAAAAGCCCCCATCAATGGAGAAAACCAGGCCTTATGCAGGACCAGCACGGCTGGGCTGAGCAGTGACTGCTGGGCGAAGCTTGGAAGAGTAACTAAAGCAATTACCTCCTCTGATTTTTTAAATTCCTCCTGCCTTCAGAGGGAAAGGGCTCTGGGCAGTGACAGATGGTCCCTTGCGAGTCTTGCTGCGTTGGTTCGAGACTTTGGACGTGTCCAGCCAGCCCGTCTGTGCCACGGCCCTGCAGCAGCAGCGTTGGCAGAAGGTGACAGGGCCAGCACTCACAGCCCAGACGCAGCCCAGGCGGGGAACGCGGCGCTCGACCTCAGCTGCCAACCGAGCTGGGTTTGCACTGAAACACTGGACACTGTTCTGGGTTCAGTGGCCAAGCTTTGGTAGTGGGGGGGCTACAGGGGTGGCTTCTGTGAGAAGCTGCTGGAAGCCACCTTCCCGTCTGGCAGAGCCAATCCCTGGTGGCTCCAAAGATGGACGTGCTGCTGGCCAAAGCTGGGTCAGTTACAAATGGTGGTAATGCCTCTGGGATAACAGATTTAAGAAGAAAGAAATAGAAGTTATGGTGCAGTTGTAATTGCAACTGAGAGAAGAGTGGAGAAGAGTGGAGTGAGAACATGTGAGAAGAACAACTCTGCAGACACCAAGGTCAGTGCAGAAGGAAGGGAGGAGGTGCTCCAGGCACCAGAGCTGAGATTCCTTTGCAGCCCGTGGTGAAGACCACGGTGAAGCAGCAGTACCCCAGCAGCCCATGGAGATCCACAGGGATGCAGAGATCCACTCGCATCCTGTGGAGGAGCCCCACACCAGAGCAGGAAGATGCCTGAGGATGCTGTGACCCTGTGGGAGGCCCGTGGAGAGGGGAGCCCACACTGTAGCAGTTTTGGGAGAACTGTTGCCTATGGGAGGGACTCACACTGCAGCAGCTCACAGGGTTTTGTTGCTTTTGAGATGGACTTATGGTGGAGAAGTTCACAGAGAACCGTCTCCCACGGGAGGAACTCCATGGTGGAGCAGGGGAACAACTCCTCTCCCTGGGTGGAGGGAGAAACCATGGGTAGTAAACTGACCATAACTCCCATTCCTGTCTCCCTGCACCACTGGGGTAGGAGGTAGAGCTGGAAGGAGGGAAGGGTGGGGGTCAGGTGTTTTTAAGGTTTTATTTTACTTCTCATGATCCCGCTCTGACTTTGTTAGTAATAAATTCAATTAATATCTCTAACTCAAGTGTGCTCTGCCTGTGACGGTATTTGCTGAGTGATCTCTCCGGGTCCTTATCTCAACACAGGAACTCTGTTCTATTTCGTCTCCCCTGTCCACCTGCAGAGGGGAGTGAGAGAGTGGCTCTGGTGGGTACCTGGAGTCCAGCCAGGGTCACCCCATTACAGCCACCATCACAAGAGTAGCTACATCCTGAGCCTGAGGGGTCTCTGCTAGGGGGACAGGCAGCTGGGGGTGGGCAAGTTTTAAGCCAGGGCACAGCAAAGCCACTGTAACAAGGCTGCCTAAATCCTCAGCAATTCCCGTACAAACAAGTGTATCTGGGAAATAAGCACTGAAAACGCTTGTCACAGAATCACAGAATCACCAGATTGGAAGAGACATTCAAGATCACCGAGTCCAACCCATGCCCTAACACCACCTCAAAAACTGTCTTCAAAATCCACCTCTTTTCTTGGACAAAAGTGTTGCTAGACAGAAGTCAGGGCAACAGAAGATCAGGAAGGGCAGCAATATGAGGATTCACTTTAGTGTGCATCAGCATTTCCCAGGCACAGAGGAAAACAGAGGTCCAGAGAGGAAAAATAACTGTGCTGCAGGAATTGCATTGCACCATGCTGCAGCCTTGAGAGGGAAACTACAACAGTGGGGTCACCTTTTTCTGGCATCTCCAGACTTGAATTCCTACCCAGAGCACCTGGAGCAAGTTAAGTGCGTGTGGACTCCCAGAGATGCACACACACCACAAGACTTACTTTAAACCTGGAAGCCTTTGGGCCATGCTTTAAGCGAAACATTCTACTTAATAAAGCCAATAGCCAGGCGCTTGGCACCTCTTTGAACCTGCCTCGCCACACCCCAGCCCAAGTGCCCCTAATCAGCATTCCTCCTGACAAGTTTATACTCTAATTGATAAAATTAGACTAAGTCCTATTGTGCCAAAAGGCAGTATAATTTCAATTACCTCTATTTAAACAATTGATAGCTCTCATATAGAAAATACAGTACTTGAGGCAGGCAAATTACTTTTAATTCCCTACTTTTCTACTGTGTCAAGTATTTTCTTGTGGATAAGCAGACTCCCAGGTCTATTCTATTCTGTAACTCTTCTTCCATTCATCATCATCAATCTGAAATGAGGCCCTTGAATATCCTATTACTCAACAGAGCATCTTTGTTTATGCCTGTTTATGCTTAACCCCCAGCCGTCTGCAGAACAGCCTTCAAGAACATACCAGCACACACCTGTGACAGAAACTACAGTAGGAGAAAACAAAGAGAACTGACAATGCCCTGTATCACACGGCAAGAGGAAGGATCCAAAGTGCTACACTATCTCCCTGAGAAACAGTGATGCTCCTGCTTTCCTGGGGACAAAAAGCTCTGCAAGCAAAACTTTGCTCTGACTCTCAGCTCACCCACACTGTGAGAAAAGTGACAAAATTTGCACAGAAACTGGGTAAGAAATAAGTAACATTGAGAAGTGGCAGGCCAGAAAACATGTGTCTCAAGGAACACTGTAAAAAATGCTTAGCTGTACACTCTGAACACTCAAATTTTATACAAAGGGATATGTTAAAAACTGCCCCAGATTTTAATTTTCCTCCTCAGTCAGCCACTTGTAGTCTTTCTTATAGTGAGAAGTATAGAAGGTGGTTTTCCTATCATGCATGCTAATAGCAATGTTAAAAGATCTACCCAGCACTCCTCACTGAATTAACTTTTACAGCTTTCTCCTGCATTTCAACATCATTTACCACAGCGTTAGTGCCACTGTGTTCATACAGGGTAATGTAAAAAGACCTGGCTGGAAGACTGGTTTTATTTTTTGGCCCTTCAAAAACAAAACAAAACAAAACAAAACAAAACAAAACAAAACAAACCAAAACCAAAACAAAACACAAAACAAAACAAAACAAAACAGTTTTCAGTTTGCAAAGACACAAAATCCTTAGGATTTTTTTTTTTTTAATGAGAGATTTGCTGAGATGGGTGATCCTACAGGGATGGGACAGATAAGCTGCTATCCCATAGGATTCACATGTATATACTCTACAAACACATAAATATTCCTATTTTCAAGCAAACCATTACTGTACATAGCTCAAGCACGCATGGCTGTGGTCACATATCCATGGTATCAATCACAGGATATGGTCTAAGCCTTCCCAAAGTTATACACCACATTCAGATTTAGTGGGAAAGACGGGCAATTGTTAGAAAATGCTCATTTTCACTCTACTCACTGAAACAGCAACATCTTTTCTCAATGGTGTAGAGAAAAAATAATTGAAGTCACAAGGACAAAGGTGACCTGGCTTTGGCCAGAGCAAAGACCATCAAACCAGAGTTCTGGAGCAGAGGAAACACACAGTTATTTTCTTGCCTCCCTGATGGTTATCAGCTCTGTTTTTAGGGGTTGTGTATGCCAAGCATGCACTACCTACACACACAACATTTCCATCCTACCTCTCTAATTGGTCTAATCATGCATTTCATTAGTAAGGTAATTTCTAATGTCACACATTGTATTAACCAAGTCCTTCAATTTATTTTCTTCCCCACTTCTCTCAGCTAATAAAGGAGAGCAATGCAGAAGGGGAAAGAAACTGCCCATGTTCAACACAGTTAAAACTTAACCAAGCTCTGCGCAGGCTTTTGAAGTTCACACCTCCCAGAATCAGGGCAACTTGATTTCACTTTTACTGCTGCTACAGACAGTAATTTCTCTAGAGGTGGGTTTATAGGGCATTGGGACACTGTTTTCCAGCTGGATGGCTGTAAATAGGTGGCTGGGAAATGCCTACATCCTCAGTAGCTCCCTGCAGCCCTGGGAGCCGGAGTCCCTGCCTTTGAGAGCCCATCAGAGATGGATTAGTGACTCCGTTGTCACTCAGCGTCAAGGAAAGGGATCCTAAACCATGGGGATGATAATTTCCAGCTTGTAAATCCACTGAGGTACCTCCCCTGCCCTTCCTCTCCTCTCCAACTCCGCCGTTTACTTTGTTTTAAATGGATTTGCCTGTTTATTTGCTGTCAACTGCTACTAGTCTGCTTCTAGCAGGACCTTAAATGAGCAGAGGACATTGTCCTCTTGGCTCAGTTCAATTAATCCTTTCAACTGATGGCTGCTTAATTTAGTTGGCAAAACATCAGCAACTACCCTGCTAATCCAAACAAAGCCAAATCCCTAGGGCACAGTATCAAGGCAGGGTGTGGGGGGGAAAGGTGGGGGACCATGGTCAGACCTGTCCCACTCTGGAATTGCTCGTGAAGCCCTTCTACACCCTTGGAAAGCATCTCAAGTAGCACAGGGACATGATGTAAAGGCAGGACCCGGGGCAGAGCAGCAGAAGAGGACAAGACAAGCACCTGAGAGCTCCCAGCCCAAATCCCTGCAGCAGCCCAGAAGATCTCTGCATCACTGGGAGTCTGGGTAACCGTGCTTTATCCGGAGCTTTTTGTGCTGTGCTGACAGCCAGGCATGGAAGAAAGCTGAAAAACAGCAATCTGCTCTTTTGTAATCTTGCTGTCTCGCTTGGGACACTTCACTCTCAGTGATAAGACCAGATCAGTGGTGAAGGTATTCATAACTGAGAGCAAACACCTGCCGTCTGGCTTTCAGTAGCTTCCTCGGGCTGGCTGTTCTATTTCCTAACACCTTTAAAGACCTCGGACCCATTTAAACTAAAGACACTATTTTAAGGAACTCGATGCTAAACATGTTTTTGTCATCAATAGGAGCCTGCCTGACACCTCACAGCAGCTGGTGAAAGGGTTTGCCCGTTTACACTGACCACAGGACTTACTGAATAGCAGCTCAGTTAATATGATGAAAAAAGCTCCTAATTTTCAATTAAAGATAAAACTTGATAGATTTATTTAATAAGCAGCTGACTTGGAAAATACAGGTGTCTCCGGAGTGTCATGCATGATCCTGCAGTGCCACTCAGGCCATCTCCCTCCTCCCTGGACTTTGGTGCAAAAACCTTCCCAAATGCTAAATGTTGCCTAAACACAGATAAATTTAGGAAGTCGGATTGACTGCTCTTTGACACAGCATGACTGACAGCTTGCAGAAACTAGGGAGAGAATTAATGTGTTTAACAGTGCCACAATAATCACAATATATTTACATTTTTCTGACACATTAGTCAAACATTTATCACTTCTTAAAATGCAGCTATGATACTTTGTCTAAACTGTCATGAGTCACAATGTAATTACATGGTAATCATATGGCAATTAATTTATATGATATTCATTTGAAACAGAGAAGAATTAGGCTTGTGATAGCGTGCAAAATTAACAGGCACACCAGACAAGGAATGAAAATCAAGCCACTGGAAAAAAAAAAAAGTATGAAAATAAATCTTAAAATCAGTGTTTAAACAAATTGCCCCAAGCTTTAGGGAAAAGCTGTGAGACTAAACCATCTTAATTTTGTCTTTCTGAATTTCTTTCTGAAACAACCCCTCAAAAGTTTTCTTTTTAAACTTCAGTTTAACTCCTTCCACCCAACAAAAACGATCTTTTTGATTGCCCTACAACATGCATTTTAACAGTTTCCAAACTGAACAAAATAAGGAAAACAAACAAAACACGAGGTCGACACACTAATGCAAAGCTCTTCTGTGTCCCTTTTCAGGATTTCAGGTCTCCAGGTCGCTGCCAGGACTTACGTGATGCTCATGTGCCAACAGACAATCATGGCAATAAAGAGCTCTTCTTGCTTCAGAGACCTCCAGCCCTGCAATCTCCTTCTCTAATCTATTAGACAACTGCAGGTCAAAACTCACTGTCTTGGGCACCGAGCTCTGGTCACCAAGCTGAACCTTCTGGTGATGGGAAACTCCCAGAGGGACAAGGTCCGAAGCAGGCAAAGATGGTTCAGTCACAATTATTATATTTTCTCTGCCCAAAACGTAGGAGCAGGATGACTGGGAGAAAAAGAGACAAGCTAAAAAAGCGAAGGGTATCCACCAAAGATGAAGTTCAGAACTTATGAAAGGCCTTGAACAGCAACATTTTAACAGCAACAGTGAGTAAACAGTAAAAAAAGAAAAATACTTCACAGTGAAGAAAATTAAGATGCTGTATGTGGTAAATTATTCCATTTACAGCTTCCTTTTAAAAAGTCATACTAATTAATGACTTCAGCTATTCTCATTCTTATTCACACGGCAGCCTGTATTTATTTTGCAAAGAAAATGTTTAAATGGAATAGCCTATTGAGAACTTCCTAACTCATCTTCAGCAGTTGTCTTGGGAAACAGCACTGTAGTCATATTTAATACATGCACTGTGTACAGCAACTTTGATGAAAAGGGGAATAAAATTATACAATTATTGCATTAATTATACATTATACACTTTTGTTCAGTGGCCCTTAGTGCTTTTCAGAATAGCTGGGTCACCTGGAGGAAAATCGCACTGCAAAGCTTTTTCATTAACACTCCAAGCAGCTGTAAGAACAAAACCCAACTGTTACTCGAAAATAAGCCCCGTGGAGTAGGTGAGGTGGGGTACAGGGGTCATGCAGTATCATATTCCCAACAATCCCCTTATCCTGCTTTGGTCTTGGAAAAAACTCATTAATTCTGACTCCTCACCTTGGGATGCTCTTGAAACACATCTGAAACCATTGGGTTTTGTCCAGCAGTTTAAGTCAACCTGACATAGTGCTGCCATAATTTCCCCATCCCCCTTATCCTAACCTGCTCTCATCCAAGCACAGCACCTGGCCCAGGAGCTCCCGTGCACTGGGAAATGGGAAGCACCATTTTGGTGGCCCCCTTCACCAGGGAGCTCTCTGTGCACCTGAGATAACATCACCCTGCAGGAACATGTTCTCTCCCTGTCACACAGGTCAGGGAGCAGCAAATCCCAAACAAGAGGATCCATGTGCTGACATGGAGTCTGAGAGGTCACCATGGCAAATGTGCTGCCAGGAATAGCACTGTCCCCACCACTCTGAGCCCCCACGCCTGGTAGCCAGCCAGGCCACCCACTGCTGGTGTCATTTTGGCAAAAGCACCAAATGAGTCGGTGTGAATAAAAACCCCAAACTGTTTCTGAGGAAAGACCAGAGGAAGGGTGGCTGGCATTGCTCTGGGGAGCTCCAGCCACAACCAGAAGATGGTGGAGGTGACGCCAGATGTGGGAGGGGACACTAACAAAGATGGGGGGGAACCTGTGCAAAAGGGTTAAGCTGGGGGGTCACAGCTGCTTGGGGCCTTTCATGTGCGTTGATTTATAATTTCTTGGTGCCTCAGTTGTGAAATGGGGCCCAAAATGACTCTGCCCATCCAATAGCACAGAGCAGAGCCCATCTCGTTCAGGACACAGATGACAAATGACACTTGACAGCATCCCATCACTTCTTATATATCACAACTTCATTGCCAGCTGTCATATTGCAGAGCCACTTGCAGGTTCCTCCCCTGAAGTACAGGGAAGAAAATAGTTATTTCAAGCTCCTGATCCCATTTACTGGTGGCGTTTCTATTTGTGTGGGGTAAATACACCAAGGCTTAGGCAAATAATGAGAAAATAATAATGACCTAATTAATTCTCTGATTGATTTGATAAATCTCTCCAAACAGAGAGGAAAATGGAATAATAAATAATGTACTCTTCCGTTGATGGATACAGTTTTGAATAAACTTGCACGTGGCTCAGTGTTTGCCCAGACAGCTCCAGTCCGTCCACAAGTACCACGCCTGCCAGGAACTGACAGCCTGAGTTCTGCTGTGCTCTTGCTCCATCTGATACAATGCCAGATGTTTAAGGAGCAAGGTGGAGAGTGCATAGAGCAGCTGAGGCAAAGAGGTGTCCTGGTCCAGAGACACGAGACAGTCACTCCTTTTACCCACCCCCCTCCCTGAGTACAGCATGTGCATGTTAAACTGCACCAAGTCGGTGTTTACAGGTGGGCAGAGAAAGGATTCAAGTGGTTTGGCCTTTTCCAAAACCCAAAGTCCCATCTGGCTCAAGCTCAAACACAACAGGGAGCTGCTGTGCCTAGGCAGGAGCTGGTACCCCCACACAGCACCTCTTACCCAACAGTGTCCCCAGTACCCAAAGCCTTCTCCAGGCTCTGCAGCAGATCCATCTCCTTAGCACGTGCCTGAGGCAGCCGAGCTCACAAGAAAGGCTTCAGCTGAACTTTGTGTTTGTTTCTGGCTGCCCTCCCTGCCTGCAGAGCTAACACAGACAGCTCTCACAGCGCACTTCTGTGAGGTGCATAGAGAGCAGGCTGGGCAAAGTGTCAGCAAATAAATTATTTATCATATTATTGAGCGGGTTTAGCTGATCAATATGAAGAAACCCCCAAATGCACTGAAATGCTTAGCAAGGCAAAATCCTTGCATCCACCAGATCAGTACACCAGTCTTTGCAAGGACTGGATTCTTCTCTGGATTCTCATGGAGAAGGACTCCCAGTGCAGGTATGTGTGTATGTTTGTAGTCAAACCCTAACCCCATGGCCCAAGGCGTCACCAGCCCACGGGCCACAAGACAAGCACTTCCAAGACTGCCCAGAAGTATCTTGTTCCTGCTTTATATGCCCAAATCAGTTTTCACAGATGACTCTTGATGAAAAGTGCCTTAGTGGACTATAAATTCTGCCATCTCTTCTATGCCTGCTCTAGGCTTCCCTTAAAAATGGCAAAGCCAACTAGTACTCTTTAAATGAGTAAATGAATAAATTATACTTCTATGGATAAAGCCAGTCAATGTGGGAGATCAGATCCAGCTCAATTACTGCCTCCATAACAGCAATGGGAAAAATATTCTACCATGACCTATTGTAAATGCAAGAGAAGAGGCTCCAGCAGGGACCAAGCAGTTCCTGCGCTAATTGTACATAATTAAACAATGTAACAGCACTATTTACAATAATTTCAATAAAGTTCAATGATACACACATTTATGAATTTTATTACAACTTCTGTGATCTTCATTATTACATTTCTTATGGAGGCAAGAGCTCTTTTCACTACAACAAAATCTGACCTGTATTTTCATGACTAACTTGTTTCCATCAAATTTTAACCCAGCAAAGAGAAGGTAGATTTGATAAAATGCCATGGAAAAATCCATCCTTATTAGTTTGGAGAAAGTTTTCAAAGAATAAACGTATCAGCAGAGAGGGGAAAAAATACCAATTTTTGGTTGACCAAAGTAAACTGTACATTAATCTTGAGTGTGGCAAATAGTTCCACCTGGGAAGGGGAAGGAAAAACACACTTGAAAAATCAAGGTGCTTATTGCTTTGTAGTTTACTAGAACATATTATTTAAAACAATTTAAGAACTTGGAGATGAAAAAAAAAATTTCAATTGTTGCAAAAAAACGCTTTGCATTTGATGGACTTTTGGTTTGATGAGTAAAATAAAAAGATTTCTCACTTGGGGCAACCCAAATTGACTTTTCGAATTCTTTCCCAGTTCAGCTGAAGCATCAAATATTTCTACAGCTCTAGCTTTTATAGAAGTTTGCTTCTCTTGGTCACAAATCCTCCTTTGCCACCTCCCTCACCCAGGTGTTCAGATCTACTATCAGGTCCCTCATAAAACATCACCCATTACCATTTTTTTTCCCTATCACAAAAGCTTTATCATCGACAGCAGTACAGTACTCATGAAACATCCTTCCAATGCCATCAAAAGAGCACCCACACCCCAAGCTCCACTCCAGCTGACCAAGGTGAAATCCCAGCACTGAGATGCCAAGAGCACTTGTGCTCATCTCTTCAGCGTGTTTTCCCCCAAAGGTTCTGGGGTGTGCATCACCTCAGTTTGAACCCAGTGATAACTTTCAGTGCACAGCTTGGACAGGGGACAGTCCCCTGAGGCTCTGGCGTGTGCATAAAAAGCGCATTTTTAAAGCTAAAATGGAATAATCCATTTAACTCGTACCAGTGGAATGGGATTCCCCATTCACTGCAAAACCTGGCTGCTCTATAGTGCCTTGTGTTTCAGCTGTCTGGCTGCAATTTGCCATTGTTCCAGTGGGAAAGTTTTAGAGGTCTCCTGAGGAAGACTTTGAAAATATAAAAATAACAAGGTGAAAACCCCTCAATGAAAACATGAGGAATTGATTTAGGAATCTTAGAGGCAAAGATGACTATGCACCACCTTACATTTCTAGGATGAAGCTCTGCCAGGCACAAAAAAGAGAAGGAGCAGAGGTCTTATGATGAAGCAACCATGTGCTAAAGGTGAATGGGTGGCTGGGGCCAAAGACAGAACAAGATGAGGACATCTGGACTCCGACACAGACAGGAGCAAAGCTGCCTGTTAAGCACGGTCAGATATGAGGTTTGCTGGGATCCCTGGCAGAAGCATCTGCTTGGCCATGATTGCGTGCAAACCATGGAGTGATCCAGCAAACGCTCTTTGACAGAGGGCAAACAGGTTTCACACTGACAGCCCAACATAAGGGATTGTGGTTTGCCCCCCCCTCGCACTTAGGGGAGCAGCACGTACGTCCTACCCGTCCTCCTGTGCCTCCTACCTGCCTTGTTGCGCAGCCTGCCTGGTTTATTGCCTCTCTTTGAAGAAGGTGAACCTCGGGGGAAACATATCAGCAACAAATCACAATCAATCCTCGTAAAAAATAACAACAATAAAGGAAAAAAAGCGTGGCTGCCCACAACAGCTGGCAGCTTTGCCTCCTACGGTTACCTCCATCGGCTGCTCTTCCACGCACTCTCCTGATCGTGCAGAGCAAGCCAGAAAAATGAGGAGACATGGAAAAGGAGGAAGGAGAACCTCGGAAGCAATAGTAGGCTATGAATCTGAAATCTGAACAACAGCCTTTTTTTTTTCTCCTGGTAATATTGTTCCAAGCAGCATGGGCTTGTAAAAGTCTAATCACTTCCCATCTGGCTCATCAATCACACAAGGGAACCGTTCCCTCGCACAACAGAGTGAGCCTCAAATTGGCTCCCACCAATAATAAAAGATAGTGGAGAAGGACAATCCCTTCAGAGGATTGTTTAATAAATCACGGTTAGACAGGGAACACAAGAGAAATGGAAAAGATCTCTTGGAAAACCAGGGCCATTCAGTCCCACACGGCTTACATTATTGATACCCACTTGCTTCGACCAATACTCCTTAGTGAATTTCCATATTTTGATTCTTGTTATTCAACATCATCCAAAATTAAACACAGAACTTTAAATATTTAAAATCAGGCCAAGGTAGTAATTGGAGCTGATGGAAATTGCACGCTGGCACTATTCCTGCTGCGTGTGCTTGCCTGGCTGCAAAAATGCCAGAGACACACTGTTGCTACTCCTCTATTTTCAGCAGTTGCTGACATTTTACTGTAATTTATTCTCATTTTATCCTCCTCTTCTTAAAAATAACAACAACAGTACTGTCCTAATAATAAACCAACAGCTCTGACGTCCAAAAGACCTTTTGGCAGAGGACTGTTTATGCCAGGAAAGGGTGCCCAAGCTCGGCACACACGGATGTCTTGCGGAGCATACGCCACCTTTAAGTTGTACGTTTTCCTTTCAGTAGCCTTTCCTTTCCAGTGCAGGGGCACAACTGTCAGCCACCAGCAAGATCCCATTCCAGCCTGTATGTGGTGCATTTTTTGATGGGCTCCTCCTCCACTTTTATCTGTCAGGAGCACTAAAGACTCCCACAAGCCATAAAGTGTTTCTGACATTCACGGCTTTTAGATCCTGGGTTTCAAAGAACTGCTGAAGGTTATGTTGATTAAGCCCAAAGACATATTTCTAGAAAGCTGTAGCTTAAATAAAAAAGGTGTTTTGCTGTCACAGCGATCAGCCAAAACTGTTCCTGAATCAGAGCATATGGGAGACGAAAGCCATTGGAGAAACGTGTGATGTTCCAGGCTGCTAAGGTTTGTTTTCTCCAGCAGAGATCAGAGGCAGTGGGAAAGCAGAGAAGGCATTTAGCTCAATTAAAAAATAAACAAATAAAAACAAAGTCTTGTATTGAGCGAGATGATGGCCGATTACCTGCCAGTTAAGTGAGGGCTGAGAAAAATCATTGCCTCTTAAAAGTGCGATCAGACAAGAGTCCTTTTTGTTTTGTGAGAATCCCGGAGGGGCACTCCGAGATGCCCCTAGAGGATGGAGCTGGAGATGGTTATTTAAGGAAACAAGAGAAACCTTTACTGGGAGCTTTCCTGAAGCCAAGATGAAGGCTGGCTCCTTTTGCTTCTGAGAAATCCCTGCTAACCACACACAATGGGATTCATCCTTCTGGCAAATTAACATCCAGTGGATGCTGTCTGCAGCAGATCTGATAAACATTTGCATCCACTATGAATTCATGCCATGATGGAGCATTAAAATTTCATGGGAGAAAAAGAAAAATTGAAAATTGCTTAAGGAGCTGTTGGGTTTAGGCTTCTCAGAGTTGCAGGGATAGTTCAGCCAGCAGACATCGTAAAACTACCAGTTGCTTCACCTAGCAAGATTTCAGCCCTTATTAGATGTAAAAAGATACGTAATTTCCTTCCAGAAGGAACAACCCAAGACTTTGGGTACAGCAATGGCTTTAACCAACAACTGAAACCTTAAAAGAAAAACCATGATGAGGCCTCACAATCTGAAGGCACATTTGGAGAAAGGTGACCTTTTACGGGAGGAGCTGAGGTGCAGAAACGCAACCGAAATTATTTCTTTTTAAACTGAAATCTCAGGGAGTAGGTGAACTCTATTCAAAGTCATTTAAATAAATAGGATTTTTATAAGTCCTGGCCACAGGCTTAGCTGGCTCCAACGTGTTTGTGCATGTGTGTGCAGATTACCTTATTCGAAATGCTTCCCTTTCAGTGCTGGTATTTTCAAATTCATCTTGTTAGATGGAGCTAAGGACACCAGGCCTGGGAACACTGAGTGCTGCGAGGTCTCTTGGGAACAGCTGCTCCATACCTCCCAACACGGGGCTGTGTAAAACCCTGCCTACAGTGCTCCCCTCTCCCACCACTCTGCCTACTGAGAGGCAGAAAGCTTCCAAATGCCACCTGAAAAATCCTGTTTTTCAGAACTCAGAGATATGGGTGGGTAGTTTACCCCCCACAGCACAGTGTGCACAGAAGCACACTGGGGAACTTTACAGTGATAACCACCGTGTGCTGCCTGCATCCCTGTGATCCACCGGGGAAAAGCACACTAATTAATTACCTCTTCTGTTAAATACATACTACACACTTTGGTCAAACACCAGGCTCACAAAGCCAAAGCAAAAGCAATATTTTAACATTTTACCAGCATTTGCTTGGTGAATACTTGCAGCCAGCTCTATTTAGCCACCAGCACAAGCTGAATTGATCCCAAAGCAAGGGATGGCAGGGCTGCTGTGAAAGATGCCAAAAAAACCATATTGGTACAGATTTACATGTGCTGGACCTACTCTGCCCAAGAAAATGCTGGCTTGCTTACTAGGAATACCTCTAGCTATGCCATTATTTCATGAATTTGGGACTTTGCTGTCTCATTAGCATAGTCCAGGCGTGTGCTGGCCAAGCACGCTCCGTATTGATTTGCAAGATGAGGGGTCTTCACTGCAAATGAAGCAAAAGTTCTCAATTCCACAAGAAACTTTTGCTTAAAAGGCCAATAACATCAAGTAAAAGACCAGGTGAAAACATTCGCTTTGCAGGGACTGATCTCCCACGCAATATGCAGTGCTTCCCAACAGGCTCTAAGCAGATGTATTTGACTTTACATTGATCACTTTGAGTGATAAAGGTGTCCCCCAACCAGGGACACTTACAGGCAATGCAAGAAATAAATGCCCTTTCAAGCACAGTTTATTCTTATATATGCATTATTCTGCTAAAATAATTCACTGCCTCCTAATGAAATGAGCACGACTGGCTCCAGGAATGAATGAATACTTACTCCCTGGTGATGGGTATTTATGTGCAGGGACAGAGGGTCTGTAATACAAGATCTATCCTTAACGCCTGAACCCATTTTATCTTCATTTCACGTGATACAAGTGAACTGAGTGTTGTTTTGGGACATAATTGACCTACAGATGAAACAAATCAGCTCTGCAGCTCAGTGAGGAGACGAAAGAGTGGATAATCTGTAGTCTAAAACCAGCTGTTCTGCTGAGATCAAATTATTACTTTGGCACTGAAGTGATGAGCTGACAAGGGAGCGTGTTCCAGCACCTGCCGTCATTACCGGGCACCGGTGCCGTGACCTCCGGCCACACTGCTGCTGGGCACCAGAGCTAATTACAGCACAGCGGGGTCAGCTCCCACTTCCTGAACTGATGGACCTCTATTCCGAATGTCAGCATTTCCAGGAAAAGAAACAGGCAGAGGAGGTGGGCAAGGAGGATGCCCAGCACCAGTTGGAGAGCTGGGGCTGCAACCAGCACCAGCAAAACGTAAGTTGAAGCTGAGCAGCTGTCTCCGCTCTCTATGGTACTTATAACACAGCAGAAATACCTGCAAAGATTTTCACCTTATTTCTCTCTGCTTCCATACCCCTGACAATTATTTGGAACTGAAGTTCACTGCATGCCTTCCTGCAGTGCCCTTCCACAGGGATCCAGGCAAGGGCTGTTTTTAACCCATTTCCCTGTTTTAGGCAAGGTATCGTGCTCATGAGAATGGGACAGAAACGCAGGGAGGACACAGGTTTGCAGTCACCTTTTCTTTTTCCTTCATCATCTTCTGTGCTTCCCTGATACTCAAAATGGATTTTGCTTTCTTAGGCCTTCACTCTGCATCATAGTTTTGAGGCTGAACTGTCACTATTATTCCTGGGGTATGTATTACACCAGGGGGGTGTTTTTGGCTTACAGAATTTAAGCCAACCCTATTGCACACCTCAAGCTCCCCTGTCTGGAGGCAGCAATATACAGATACTTCCACCATCACCATCGTTATCCTGAATCAGACACCAATTTGTAATATTGTACCATTTTTTTTGCTGGTACTTTAGGGTCTGAGTCAATCCCAAAACATCAGAAATCAGAATAAGTAGTGACATCAGGGTCTGGCCAACATTCAAGCTCTTGGACCGCTTGGCTACAACTCTCACCATACTCAAACGAAATGGCATTTACTTTGAGGGTTTCAGCTCTATGTTGTGCTCATTAAGGTTGTTTTCTTAAAGCATGAGCATAAACTCTCTCACAAAATGTATTTTTGGTATAACCACTCTCCAGTGAGCAACATTAAGCTATCAGTATTATTTTTCCTGCACAAAACAGTGCAGGTTTGTCAAAATCAGCGTGATATTTCTGCCTTGCCTTTTGACATTTTCAGGTTTATTATGTTCAGACGTTACCTCAAAGCACTTCATTCTTCCTCTCTGGACGGACTAATGACCACCAAAGGGGGAAAAGAACCACCGCATGCTATTCAGTACAGCATGCAGACTCTATTACCCTTTGAGTTAACTTCAAACATGAGTACCAGTGGATGAGACCAGTTGTGCTTACCCTGTGGAAGTACTGCCTTGAATAGGCCTAGATCCTCGACATGGTAACCAAACCTTTCCTGTTGCACCTTTCTGTGACAATGTATGACCTCGGGCACATCTCCCCTGAGAAGTCCGTTTTATTCAGCACTCAGAACCAGCTCACGTGTGGTTAACAGAGATACTCCTGCTTGCTGCTTGTTGGGTTGGGCAAACCCATCCTCAATCCCCCAGTCCCACAAAGACAAATCCTCTATCACACCCCGGCCAGCTCCAGACCCTCAGCTCCTCAGATCAGCCTCACGCAGTGAAGCAGCTTTCACCAGCACACATCCATGAAAAGGCTCCCTCGACACGCTACTTTTGAGGAGGATGCTCAGGAAGACCAGCTTCTCCCTCTGCCCTCGCCTTCCTGGGCACCCACACAGGATCTGCCTGACTGTGGGGCTGTAATTTGTAGTTAGTGGCCAGGTTTGGGGAGCGAGCATTGCTGCTGAATTCTGCAATCTGCACAATTCTGCTGACATTTCTGAATTATAAAAGCCCTACGGCTGGCATCTACAGAGGAAACCTTTAAAATTGATCCAGTTTAGCACAAAAACTGTTGGCTAAGCCTCAATCCGTCCCTCTGCTCCTCCACCCCTTGACACAGCTTACAGCAAAAGACTTTGCTTTCCTTTTCATATGGATTTTAACAGTAATACAAGCCCACTGATCCAGGAGTCTGAGTCAGTGTATTACAATGCAAGATTATTCAGCTCTCTCACAGTTGGTTTGTCTAATTTCATTTTATTCCATAATAAAATGGGATTGGAGGGAGGGAGGGTTAGAGGAAAAATTGGCAACGTCTTGCCTAAATGCTCAGGAAAACAGAAAAATGTTACTCAAAGGAAAGTGTAACACACTTCCATGTGGCACTGCGTGCTATACCTCAATTACACATGCAGTTGTACTCCTCTCCATACCTCATCTGTGCTCCCAACTTCCATCTCTGTTCCACTGAAGGATTTGAGAGGGTGGGTGGACAAAGAGGAGAATAAATAAGCCTTAATGACATCTGAGCAAAGCTTGTCAGTGAACAGCATGAAATGGTGGAGTTTATACCATCTCCTAGCTAGGGTTAGGACTTCAAATCTCATTACACTCACCATTTACACCACATAACCTTTCTTTCTATGCTTGAAAGAAAACTGCTTATTTGCTTTACAACCTAACAAACCCGTTTATAATTTATAAGTGTTTGCAAGCACAGTTGTTTTGGGGATTTTTTCCATTGGCTGGCTTAACTTTACTCTGCTGTTTGTTTTTCTTAAGCTTCAGTAGAAAGCCAGCAGTTCCAATCACATTGGTAGGGGAGGTTTACATTTAAAGAGTAAGATCATTAACAACATAAGGTGGTTGCAAGAAAGGGTATAATTGGTTTCACTGGCCTAGAGGGAAGATCAGCTTTGAAGAGAAACAACACCTAATTAAGAAGGTTTGCACTGTTTTGTTTTTAATAATGTCCTTCCCTCCACTACCAGCATTTTTATAGCACTCATCCCAGCAGCTTCTGCCGTCCAGCTTAGCCACATCTATTCTGCAGACAGCCAGGCATCAGACTCCTTCATGGATGGACAGAAGGAAGACTCTGATGAGGCACTAAACAACCGGAAAAGAAATAAATTGATAGTCTGTATTTAATTTTTAAAAAGTAACAAGCC
This sequence comes from Platysteira castanea, assembly GCA_013397175.1. Lineage (NCBI taxonomy): Eukaryota > Metazoa > Chordata > Aves > Passeriformes > Platysteira > Platysteira castanea. Next base: position 1,344,160 of record VYXC01002720.1, on the reverse strand, counting down.
CAGACAGAGCCATAAATCCAAGCAATTTTTGTTCATGTTAAATACTTGACTCTTGGTCTGTATTTTCATCCTCTACACGTGACTCCAGCTGAACTGCTGCCAGCCTGCACCCATCCAGCATGTACCTCTGCAAAACTGGGGAACACTCCACCTGGAGCAGTGATCCTTATGTCCTGGGCATATTTTTGGTCCTGGAGCCTCTTGCACCTCATAATTTCACAGCAAGGTGGTGGGAGTACTGTGGAATGGCACACTGTCACAAGCAGGAGCACCCCCATGCCATGCATCCCACACCCACCTGGGCACCCCTGCTGGGCCCAAAAGCTGCCAGGGAGGCCTGTGAGGTTCAGCAGGACCAGTGAGAGGGACAGACTTCCACCTCACATCACAGGGAGCACTGGTGCAGACCCTGGGCATGGGGGAGCCACTCCACGTCACCTCCCCAGTGCTCTGCTCTGCCTACCCAAGGGCAGCTTCACTGCAACCACAAAAATGGGATAGCGAGTGAAGAGGATATTGTTGATCTCGAGCATGTGTGTGGGTCTGGACTACTCTGAATAATTTAAGTCAGGTTTCTTTTATCTCTCTTCTGCTCCTGAGTGGCTACCACTGCCTTGCACATCAATCAGACAGGCTTCCCAAGCAGCTGGAGATGGGGCGCTTGCTATACAATAGGAGCTGAATGGGAAATGCTAAAAGACAATTTAAAGAGACTCCTTAATCAACCTGGACTTCAAATCTTGACCTCTCCTCTCTACATGATACAGCTGAAGGATGCTCCCCCTTATTGAAGGAGACACAGGGAAAAAAAGGCTGTGGGAGAGCTGGCGAAGCTCTTGGCCACTGCTAACCCAGAGAAGGGGCAAAACAAGCCCCATGCTGGGATCCATCCCCACGTCCCCCAAGAGCCCTGGCAGGGGAGCCTCTCTGAACTCCCCCTTCATGGGGGAATGCATAACAAAGGACAGACTGATACCACCTACTCGTCACTCCACGAGAATGATGGCATGAGTTTTACACAGCAAATCAATCACGGGGACATGGAGACGGGGATGTGGCCGCTACTGCCCCAGTGGCTTTGGCAGCACTCACAAGGCCAGCCCTGCAGCAGGTGGGATGTGAGGAGCAGCCCAGTGCCATCCTCAGCAGACTCAGGCTATTTTGGAAATCTGCAGCCATCTTCCATTACAACCTCCCTCAAAAAAGTGCTTCCTGTGGACCCTCAGAGCACTCAGCAGACACAAATCTCCACTCCACAGTCCATTGCTGCACCAAAACAGGAGCTTGCATTTCCAGACTCCAGCTCTGCATTTCCACAGCACCAACTCTCCTCCTAAACACAACTGGTTATTTCAAATGTACCTTTCATACCAAGCCACCAAAAATAATTGCTAAATAATATATGCTAATGACCATATATTTGGTTAGAGCTTGGCAAACGCAGCTTGAGGATTATATTGACGCAGCCTTTTAGGGAGAAGGAAGGGGAGGTGTGAGCAGGGTCCCTGAGCTGCCAAGTTGCATCCAGCAGCAGCAGCCAGAGGCTTAGACCAGACACTTCAGCACAAAATGAGCAGCACCACATCCTGTGTCTACAAAAAATGGGTTGAAACCACGACAGGCAGAGCTAAAAAGGGGATCTTGAGCATCCAAGGGAGGGAGGCACAGGGGCTGCTAAGGGCAGCCTGCAGAGCTACAGGGACATACCTGAATTCCAGACACCTGTAATGGACACTGGGACAGCACAGGAAAGCAGGTGATCTGTCAGTATAACACAAGGGGGAAAAGCAACAGAAGCACAAAAATATTGTAATACCTCTGAAGACATTTAGGTCAGAAAGGGCAGGATGCCTTTTCCCTACCAGATGGGGGCTCTGGGAGTGGTGGGGTCAGGATGGAGCTGGGTGACTCTATGTTAGGGACTATGTGGAGTGTGATAGCAACATAAAGGGATGAGGGTCATGGGAACACCAGTTACCACAACAGTGCCTGGTATTTAGCTACTCACTGTGCCTGCAGCATTTCAATACCCCCTTCCAAGCACGGGACAGGCCTGGAAGACCGTGCAAATCTGTGGCATTCCTCTCCTTGGCAATCCAAGCTTCCTAGCCATTTTGGGAGGAGTTTCAACTGTTATTATTATAATAACTGTGATTATTTTAAGCTGCTATTTCTACAGAAGCAGTGGAAAATGGCAGAGGAAGCCAGTCTCCCAGAGCAGAGCTGTATCACATATGCCTTCTGAAATTAGCCTTTGTTCCCACTCCACCCTCCAAGTCTGGGATGCAGCTCACTTTAAACTCAGCTCAGGTTCACCCAGCACAGCTGGCAGCTGATCACAGCCAGTGTGAAACATTTTGTCTATGCCAGAAGCATGGTCTGGCATGCAACTGGTCTCTTGTAACCAACCCGGCACAGCAGTTGTGTTCAACAGCAAGTTGGAGGTGTCCTCTTTCCACCTGGATGTGTGTGGCATGCACAGCTCTGACCATCACATCGCTGCTGTTTATGCTTTGTTTTCTAACAGGTAAGGTCCTGGGAGGGCAATTACAAACACATAAATACATGTACTCATTTTCCATGTCCCTAATTACCTGGAGGCCACTTTGCCTCTTGCCAGCCAAGGACAAAACACACACTGGCAAGTGATGCACCTCACTGCATGACAAATGCTACAGGGTGGCCTTGCCCAGCAAACCCCTCCCGAAAATCCCTGTTCTGGGGTAGGGCAACACTGCAATGCTTTCCTGGCACTTCTGGGGAAAATCCCCCTCCACAGAGACACAGCTACCCCCACAGCCTGTCCTTCTGGGAACTCCTGACAGGCACAGTACTCCACAGCCCCTTCTGTTGAGCAGGGACCTTACTGAAGCCTGTCAGCTGGGCAGTCAGATATCATTTTGCTGCAGAAGGGATGCAGAGCTGTGCTGCCAGGCCTTCAGGAGCCACACACATCATCACACTGCTCTGCCAAGCAATGCACTCCCATCTCTGCACACCCCTCCCCAACACGTCTGTTCAGATGCAGACTATCTCTGTGCCAAGGTCTCCTCTCAGCTCTGCCACCAGAGCTTTCAAAAGGGTCTGCTTAGCCCTGTTTTGCTGTTAAAGACCAAAAAGCATTAAAAAAACCCCCACTTCTGTTTTTTTAACTAGAAGCAGCTCTGAATGCCATGGGGCCAGGCAGCATGCTTTGCAACCCAACTCTTCCCCTGGCTCTCTGGCAGCCCTTGCCCCTCAGAGGGGTCTGTTTCACCAAAACTTCCTCCAAAGATTAAACACAACCAATAACAAAGAATACAAAGCCCAAAGCGCCAAATCCCATCTGCCACAGGGTCTACATGTGACTGCAAGGAACGGGCTACGGTGGGGCTGGCAGGGGTTCTCACTGAGCACAGGGCTGTGTGTGCTGACAGAGGGGAGATGGGGCCTTACACCTCTGCAGTAACCATAGAACCGCCCCCATGAAACATCCACCCTGTTAAATGTCAGACAGCTGCCCTGCAAGTGTGGCTGGAGCTGCTACACAAGCTCTGCTGAGGTAAATGAAAAAAGAAGCCATAAAGCAGTGGTAGATAATTTTTGAAGACCGCTGATTGTGGTTAAAAATGAGTTTCATAATCACTTAGGAGAGTTATGGCAGGGAACAGCACAGAACTTTGATCATGCCTTTAAAAATAAATAATCTGAATTGGTTAAATAAAATCCAGGCACGAGAAGACTATTTACTGACTGTGAATTGCTAAAAGCCAGGGGATTAGTCAAAGATAACTCTCATTTGCCAAATGTGTTTAACAGAACAGAAGTACTTGCAGGAGATTGTTTCGTGATACACTAATTGTGTATTTTATTTTGAAAATTGAATATGGAGATGTTATTAAGAAATAAGAACAGCTCACAATAGGAACTGTCAGCTCTGCCAAGTGAAACTAAAATAGGTTCCCCCTTCTGTACTTCAAACAGTTGTTTGCAATATGAACCAGTGAACAATCTGAGCTTTTCTCAAGGTTTTTTTTTTCTGAAGTCCAAAGCAGGGAAGTAAATCTCAGCTCTCGCCTGGACGAGACTCAAGACGCACACCAGCTCAACCAGCTTATCTGGTTCCATGGAGCAAATCCTAGTGCAAAAGCCTGGCCTGTGCAATTAGGTGAAGCATTCTGGTGGGTTGGGAAGCAGTGGGAGATGGGGCCCAACCCCTTACCACTGTCACTGCTGACTTGCTGGGTGAGCCTGGACACAGGACAGGGACAAGGGAGCTCCAAGGGACTGCTTTCCACCCAATTATTTGTCCTGCTCAGTTCAATCATGCTCTTGGCAGCACCTATGCCAGTGGAGAGCCTGCCTTGGCTGCGACAGGGAGGTAGAACTGCAGTAGCCACGGGCTGCATTAACCTCAGCCTCCTCTCACTGCCAAAGCTGGCAGAGGTAGGACTTCAAAAACCAAATAACCCCTTGTACATTTTCTGTGACAAGGCTGAGCCTCAGAAGAAGGACAACGCAAGCCAGCTACCAGTCCAGAGATGTCAGAAATATCTTTCCTTACCCAACACTCAGGCTTAGACACAATTTTTCCTGCTACTAAGTGCTCCTTTCCTCTGCCACGACACCCACTGTGGCCACAGCACAGGGAAGCAGCAAGCACCAAGCAGCAGGAACAGAGCTGGTGGAGCTGGAGGGCAGCACGTGCAGAGCACAAGTTCATACTGCAGTTGCTCACAGGAAAGCAATATCAAGACTATAAAACAGCCAGGAACCAAAATAAAATACATTTAAGTAACACAGAAGATTTGTACTCCTGCTCTGCGCACATACAAGACCAGAAAAACAACTGGCACGTGCAATCCCTTACAGAAATCAAGCTCCTCATGATCTGCAGGCCTGGAAGTTTAAGTGGCTGAGCACTTCATTCAGGTGACAGACAGCCCCTTTTAGTCTTCATCAGCAGATATCCAGAGAGCTAACTCATAGACATAAAGCAAATCTACTTAGGGAATAAATGTCTAAATAAATATGAGAGATGGGATGCTGATCTTTTAATGTTCCTCTGCAGGGTAAATAAAATTATGGGTTTTTTTCACTTCAATTCATTTATGCTATTTGTTTATTACTGCATGATGAAAAGGCTCAGCGTGCCTACAGCTCACTGGGTCTTGCCTCTGCCCTGGAGCAAGAAGCTGCCCAGCTAAGCTGAGCACTACAGAGAAGGCAGGTGGGCACACAGAGCCATGGTCGTCATCAGCAGGGTACACAGATAACCCAGGTTGCACCAGCGTTTACCTGAAGTGTTTTTGGTGGAGGAAGAGGGCAATTACTGCAACAGAGACTAAAAAACTGAAGCAGGCTGAAGGAGCGTGATGTTGTACGGTGAGTTCACCGTATTTAAGTCTGAGAGAGACAAACAGCCTTTCTCTTAGTTATGTCCCATCTGCCACCTTCATTTGGCCATTAAAACCATTTTTAATATGATAAAACAAGTAATACTGCCTAACTAATGAATGTCGAATTATCGGCGTAAATGTGCCAGCATTTATTTATTTATTTGCCTCACCGAGAACATGTTCTCTTCTGTTTGGTTTTCTACTTTAATGACTACAATTTATCATACTAACTAGGCCTTCCAGTTTGCTGAGTTTTGTTTCAAGTTCTGCTTTTTTGCTGAGACATCTGTGAGGGGGCAGATGCAGGTAAAAGAAGTAATAAAACTAATAAAAAAGCGATAGTAGCTGTCACCAAAAAAGTACAGGTGACCAAACCACCTTCATTTTCTGAACAGGGCCTTTTCTTCTTGTTCTCATTTGATGATTTTACTGCCTTCTTTCCACCAATATTTCACTCTGTTTATGGCAGCCCTCTGTGAGGAACGCTAATTCCTTAATTTCCAAGTAATTTGCTTTCCCTACCTCCCAGCAGGCAGCATAAGGAGGAAGAAAAGCTGAAGCGGAAGGACTGTCTGTGATGAATTCGAGCCACGCACGATGGCCCAGTCAGGGGTTTCAGGAGGCATCTGAAACTGCAGAGCTGCCCCAGTCAGAGCAGGGATCCTGCCCTCACAGGAGGAGGATCTGCCACCTGTCCAGCACGTCAGGGAACGCTGGTCCAGCTGCACCGAGGCTGTATCTGTTTCAGAGCAAAAGCACATGTGTTTTCCCCACCTGTCACAACTGTGAAATGTACGGACAGCATTTACTTCCAAGGCATTCGGCACTCAAATTAACAGGCAATCTGCTAGTCTGAGTGCAATTAGCACCCCAAACTTTACTCCAGACATGTCTGGTAGCTGAATTTTGCTCGCAGATCTTTCAGCAGCCTGGTGTACACTTAGAGTAAATATACGCCAATGTATGAGGTGGCAAGGCTGTGAAATCCCCAACAAATTCAATGCGAAGCAAAGCTAAACATGCTGCTGGAGAGTTGACTTTGCCTTTTTCTAGAAACTGTGGTGGAAAGTTCACAGTTTTACAGACTGGAATTGAGCACTCAGTTCACCCAAGACCCAAGAAAAGGAATGAGTGAGTGTAACCCAACCAACTGGGGCTGACTCCCACCACCTCTTCCTGCTGCCGGATTTAAACTCCACCGCTCCTGCCACGTGAACATGCTGCTCACACACAGACTCGCATCCTGGAACACGACATCAGCATTTTTCAGAGGTACAGGCAGGCAATACGAGCGATGTAAGCCCGTATCTGTGTCATGGAGAGTACAATCACAGCACAGACTGCAACCATGCTGCCATGGGCTGCGTTTTTACCCTGGCCCTCAGACGTACCTTCCATATTACAGCCACATGGTCTGCAGCATCCTCAGATGCCCACCTGCATCACTCCTTTAGTGGGATATTTCTTTAAGCATAAAAATTGTGAAATGCCAAATAACGATGGGCTTAAGTTCTTTGAACTCGGTGTTCACCTTTCTCTCTTGTGGTTGCCAGCATGGCATCAGGGAATCTGCAAATCACACTGAAATGTTCCTTCACAAATCCAAAATTTGATGTAAAGAGGACTGAGGGAATGCACAACCCAGGCTCCTCAGCAGCAATACAGCCTTCATCTACCACAGACTGCTCCTGGATGCAGGAGATTCAGTTAGGCTCAGAGCCCCAGTCTCATATCCGAAGAAGGTTTTGTGTTCACTCAGCAATCACTTTTTTTTCTTTTTCTTAAATGCTCCACAAACATTGCCCAGAGTTCTTCCTTTGCTTAGTCTATCAATCAGTCCCTATCTAGTATTTTATTAAGATTAGCTTCTCCAGTCCTCCACTGCTTATCTGCATGATTCTCTGACCTTCCTAAACGCCACCTAACCTGCCCTGTACCTGCTGGCAACACGAAGTGAGAGACCTGTGAGGTGTCACCTTCCAGTGTCATGGCTTTCTCCCCCACGTCCTGGATAAATCTAAATGACTCACACGCAGAGCACCTGTCACAGCAATGACAATTGCTCTTGTTCTCTGCACATCCCTGACATTTTATCATCCTCTTGCATCACCCTGGAGCTGGTAGGAGAGATGCCTGGTCTTTTCCAGCCCAGCACTCATCGCTGCTCCCCCAAACACAGAAGCAGAGGGAAGGAGAACAGCAGCCTGCTTACCCTCAGGAAGGAGAGGTCTCTGTTGTGCTCGATGCTGGTGATCTCCAGGTTGCCCATCACTACCTCGCAGTTCTCATAGTACTTGCGCAGGGCCCGGTACTGCTGCTCCAGGTCAGAGAGGGAGCTCAGCTTGTTCTCGGTGCCGGCACACACTGCAAGGAACCACAGCACAAACAATCAGGCCAGCGTGGAAGAGAGGCACTGGAGCACAGAAGGAAATAAAGTCTGTACACGGTGATACAGGGAGCTGCAACAAAAATCTGTAATGATTCACAGGAGTGGGTCACACAACTCACACCTGAATATCAGCAGCAGAGACAGGAAGGTAGAAATACAGCCCCTCATCATCTCAGCAATTTAAATACCTCTCACCAAATGGGCTGAAGTACTGGTATGTACCACCAAATGCAGAAAGGCTGAAAAGGCAGAAATGCAGGAAAAAGGCCAAGCAGGTTGCCCTCAGAACCAAAAGGGTCAAACCCAGGCCTCAGTAAACCCCTACCAGTTCCACCAGTGACAGAACCAGGCACTGGGCAGAGGCACTCCCATCAAAGGCTGAAGGGCACAAGGCTGGAGAGACCTGTGCATCCAAGCTGACCTGGATAATTCAACATTTTCAGTATTCTGAGCAGTATTTTGGACAAGCCAGAGCAACCTGAGCAGAAGACTTATACCAAACAATGTTTTCCCCATCTCTTTCTTAAGACCCCAGCTCTTCCCAGATGCTTTATGTAATTAAATAGGAGAAAAACAACAGCAAAAACCACATTGTCTCTCCACAAGTCCCCAGGCTGAATGCACAGCGGAGATATGTCAGGAAACACCATCCTAATACAGGTTTCAGAGGACACCCTTTAATATTACATGGCTCTGTTCTACATGTTGAAGCCCAGTTCAAAGCCACCACAGAATCCCAGTCTATCAGCCTGCCGTGCATCATGCAGTGACAAAAAAAAAAAATGAGAGAAACAAACACAGAAGCAGCATTTAACACAATCAGCTTTTCACACATTGCTCAGCCTGCCACGAAAGCAATGCTGCTTAAATGATCAAGTGTGGGGCTGGGCTGGTTTTGGTTTGTCTTTTTCAATGCACTTACTTTTCCTCTTAATCAACAGCTTGTGGGCTGTTCTCATCTGTGAGCAAATTAATCTGGGTATACCTAAACTTTTGAAATGGGCATTATATTATGCAAATCAGGAGCCTGAGAAGAATAGCATTTCTGGAGCCATTCCTCCTTCTGGATCAGATCAATACAAACAAAACTCTCCATGACTGGAGGCATAATCAGTAAAATTGGCTAAAATATACTCTTTTGAATGATGCAGGTCCTTTTTATAAATACCAAAAGTAATTAGGTTTCAGAGTACTACAATTATTGACTGTTTACTTACCATACCCCCTCCACTTTATTTTTTTTCCTCAATAGAAATGGGAACAATTCATCTCTGTTCCCTCTGTGGTCTCTCTACTGCAGAACTATTTGCTCTTGTGCCAGGGCAATTCAAGCTTCCAGCAGCCTCCTGGCAAAGGGCTTCAGGAGGCAGCCAGAAGCCTATGACCTGCTCAAAGTTTTCTCCCAAGGAAACTCCCTCTGCCCCAAAAACGGCAGCAGAAATCTCTTCTGGCTGAACCGTGGCTCCCACAGGGAGGGTGGGCACAGGCTGGTTTCACTGCACACCGTTCACAGGGTGAAGGGCTCATCACATCATTTTGGGGTTGTTTACAGGGACTTAAGAGCACGGACCAAAGCTGAACAGGCACTGCGAGGCCTGCTTCTCCAAATACACATTGGGTCTACCCACCACAGGAAATGCTGGAATGTTATTTCTTTCTATGATCTAGTAAAAGTAAAATTTCAAAGTTCTCGCTACAGTTAAAAACTTGAAATATTTGACCTATGTTCATTATACTGTGTTGAAGAAAAACAAAACTGCTTGGTTTGCTCAGGTTTTAAAATAGAATCTACCACCTCATTTTGAGGCTTAACTTAAAAGCATGAACATTGCAATTTTAAAACTTTCTGGTAAAACCTTACCACTTAGAGTAAATCATATCTAAACAAGACTTCATTCATAATATTTTTAACAGCTATTTTGGGAGATCTCCAAGATGGAAAGACATGGTCCTATTGGGATCTCACGTAGCTTTGGTGGACTGGGAATACCTGGAAGGATTAACCACTGCAACTAGGAGATGGCACATCTTTCTTTTTGAATTACAAAGCCCTGTCCTGGCTCATGCATAGAGTTTTATTCAGAAAAACATCGAGATCTGACCTACAAGTGTGCTAACCCTTCAAGGAGACACATGCCTGTGCCTGCTGGGACATCTAAAAATTCTTGCTTACCAATTACAAAATGGGTTTGTGTGTTTCCTCCTTAAATACAGCAGTATCTATTACAAGACTGATCATATTTCCAGCCAGGTAAGTATTATTCTGTCTTATGGCTCCCAAGGGCTAATAAATACCTTCTGTTCCATTCTGCAATCCGTGCGAAGGACCAACACAACTCAGAAAACAATTCCTGCACCTCAGCTAATAAAGCTATATACTGCAACACTGATATTCCACACCCATTAAACATTTCCTGAAATCTAATGCAGCCACTTGTTTGCTGGGAGGAGGCAGAAACACCTGGAGACTGTTCTTGCAAGAGGATTCAGCAGAGGTGAAGCCAGGCCAGATGTAAACCAGGGCTATGAGTTTTATTTGACTGAGATAAATTTTGTACAGCCAAACCACTCCAGTAACTACTCCCAGTTTTTGATATAGTTAGTAATCAATTTTTTTGGATTAAAAAAAACCCTTTAAAGCTAATTTAGAATAAATCATGCTGATCCTTTAAATTTATCTCATAGCAATTCCAAGTACTTAATGTCTGTTTTAAAAAGAGAAGTTTCCTCTGATGCTCTGTGACACAGAACATCTTGCTGCAGCTCACACCTGGGCCTTTGCTGCCTGACTCATCTGTGTCAAAAGATCAGTGCAACGCAGATCCTGCCAGCCTGCTCTGCCACAAAATTTGGGAAATCAGGGAAAGTGACTGTCCAACATTAATTCTCCCAACTCATTGCAAGGCCTTGGCCTGGCTTCTGTAGCTCTGTGCTGACTGGAATGGTCATCTCCGCTCAACAACAACAAAAACGTGGTCACAGATTCCATCATATCAAGTCACATACCAAAAGTGATTATCCTACATCAGTTGAGGGGCACAGAAGTGCACATTTTTTTCCACTGGTACCCAACCAGCATTGCAAGTTGATGCAGAAACAGAACTCAGAACAGGAGAGAGCTCTGACCTGCACAACAGGCTGAAGTCACATAGCAAATGTGGATATAATCATGGATCATTAATAATCCATTATTACAGTAAGTCATTAATCTCTCTGTCTCAGCTTTGCAATGTATACTTTTGATGCACCTAATAATTATACCACATTCAAAATACGAAAGAGGGAACTATGCCAGTATGTAAGAAAAGCAGGTTGGGTCCTTCATCACTTGCAGGAGGAAGGGCTGTGACAGTACCTCCCAGCCTTTGCAGAGAATCCTTTAAAACAGAGAGATTAGATATTCTCTTGACAGGTTTTTTAAGGAAAATAACAACCAACAGGGTAAAAAGGCATTCCTGCCACGAGAGAGAAATGCTGCTGCCATGGACAATCACAAAGGTGCTCCTGTTGGCCCATGGACGCCAGGGAGCCAAATCTGGGAGGGACACAGGCCAGAAAGCAGGCTGTGAACTGGTACTTAACAAGTTTTATGCCCTATTTTGAGCCATATGAGGCAATTCCCAGCTGCTCCAGGGCAGAAATAATTGTTCTGGGTCTGATTTGCCAAGGTAGTTAAAAAGCACTAAAGTAAGTGTGTGTGAAGTGGGAGCTGAGCAGGAGTCACACAAGATTCCCAGTACTTCTGTCCCTGAGCTCAACACAGAGCAGGAACATATCCCACTCACCTCCTGCTCCTCTCCTGGAACAGCAACAGGCATCATAGATATGTGTTGTAGCAGCTCTTTGAAATTAAGTGCCAAAATAATATGTATTTGCAGGGATGTTCCAGCTGTATACAGGCATAAACATAAGCACAACAAAATGTATTTCCTTGTCACACCATGCAAAACCACCATAATCTGTATTTCATGAACCCTCGTCAAAGCACTCTGTTGTATATTGTTAGATGTGTTGTTTTATACAGCCCCAGAAACTGACGAGCAACACAAAAACCAAGATTGTGTGCTTTAACTGTTCCTGCAGCAGAACCTCTGCTGGTTAATGAAAACTACTCATTCCCTGTCTCTAACACAGAGAAAAGAGTAGCAGCTTAAGACGTGCCTGCAGTCTGAAGCTGCTCTCGTTGCTGAGCATCTCTGGTCATGCACTCTCTGCCTTGCTCAGGGGAGGCCTTACAGGGGCATCGCCACGAGGGAAATCCTCCAGTGCTCTGTCAGTGCACACCCAGGAAAATCAGACTTCCCCTACATTTTGCCCAAGTTTGTGGGGGAAGCTCCAGTCTGACCTGATTTACTGACATACCACGAACCCCTCAAACCCATCTCTCCACCTAAACCTGCTTGGCCATTCTTGTTCTTTCCTCATTCTGCCAACAAACCTCACAGAGTGTTCATGTGCAGGGTCACCCACCACTAGTGTTATCCCAAAGCTCAAAGGCATGCCTCTTCCATCTGGGAAGTCCCAAACCAGCAGTGACGGCAACAAGCCAGTGGCCACTTCTCACGTACACCCCAGTCATGGGGGATTTGGGGTGAGTGCTGGAGCAGAGCACTGCTTGGGCATCACAAAAATGGATTTCAGGCATTACCCACACATTCGCACTTCACATTCAATTGTTTACTTATTAACCAGCTACCTAAAGTGACAGAGTGTCGCTCCTAATGGCCCCAATTACAACCGTAATAATCATCTGTATTGAAATGAATTTATGTTTTTCATCAATATTCATGCACATGACTTGGAAATTAATTTCCCATTGACATTTTTCCATAAAATTGCCAAATCATTCAAACGCCCACTCAAAGGTGGAAAATAATGGAGACATTTAAAAATGTCCATTAGATTCTGCTTTTTAGCCCATTATTTTGCTCTGCTCTGTTGATGCTAAATCCATACGTTAAATTAAGAAATCACACTTGCCTCCATCTAGTTCTCCTTCTTGTAATACTAATGGATTTTATAATCCTCCCAGCTCAACTTTTGGAAGAAGATAAACTTGTTTCATTTCTTATTAAACCCCTTTCCAGATCAGCCTACATGTGGAGTACTAAAGAAGAGTGGAATCCATTATCTCTACCACGGTCACCCCCACCTGAAATCCCGGCATCTCACTCTTCTCCCAAAGCACACTCAAAGAAGCAGTGATGAGGCATCCTCGTCACTAACTCCAAGGGAGTTATCTCAAGCACCTGAATATATTTTCCTTTAAATCATAAAACATTTATTACTATCTCTTTGGCAAGGATGCAGGACAGCAGCGCATTTGCCCTGCACCAGCCTCTGCCTGAAGGCAGCACAACCTTCCTTTGTCAATCAGTTTGTCAAGTGTGCCAAAAACACAAAGGGAGGCTTAAATTCTTGGAGTCACTGGTTTCAGGAATGTCTTTATAAAAGGACAATCACACGTTCCTTCACCCAACAACAGTCATCATCTCTTTCGAACACATTCTGCTCCCGTACTTCCCATTTATTTACTTAATTAGTTGTGTTTTTACAGACAGCACCATTATCAGGGTTACTTGAAAGGCAGCTAACAGAACTGTTTATTATAATTGCAAACACTCCTGGCAGTTTGTTAAGACCCCCAGATGGGGGGAATACTCGAGCCTCTTAAGGAACAACTAATTACCAGCAATGCCACAGCAATCCCCATTCACTTCTTTCTGCTCCACACTCTCACCAACAGCCCGGGCACCCTGTCATGTAGGCACACAGGAAGGGGAAACGCACTTTTAATCCTTTCATTATTATTTTACAGTTCTCCTTGAATGAGCTGCAAAAGCCCTGAATTTTCTTGCAATTAGGCACGTCCTAATGAAGCGAGGGCTGTCTGCACTTACAGTCCCGCAGATGTTTCCCGTGAGAAGGCAAAACACTCCTGGAGGTCGCCAGCCGTTTTCCTGTAAACCCAGTGGTTTGGGAGAGTGCGTCAGAATTGGAGGCTTTCTTTCCCTAGGTGGGAGACTGTAATGAAGGAGAGCATAATTTTCTCTGTACTCCTAATTAAAAGCTCAGCTGGCACAAGTGTTTTCCTTCCGCAAGGCCTGCTCTACACTAGAAAATTATTATCCCATTTGAATCCAGTTGCACAAAATCAACCCTACTGCCAGGAACCCCTGGACAGCCACGTGGCCACGAGAGGAGCCCAGCACGGCCACCCAGCTGCTGCCCAGCCCGCCAGGGGCCCACTGGCATGAGGTGACACAGTACAGGCTGCTCCATGGCAGCACCACTTCAAGTTTTAATCCCTTGTACCTGCATGCAAAATTCCAAAGGGCCAGGAAACACAATCCTGGGAGTGCTATTATAGTGTCATAAAATAGTTTGGGTTGGAAGGGACCTTAAAGATCATCCCTCCCCCTTAAAGTTCCACCCCCCTGATATGGGCCACCAAATTCCCAAATCAGGTTGCTCCAACCCTCATCCAACCTCATCCAACTTCTCTGGGCCTTACCACCCTCACAGTGAAAAATTTCTTCCTAACTTTTTTGCTCTTATATTAGTTATTTTGATTTTCAAGTTAAGCTCTCCACACCTACTACATTAAGTCAAATTTTAAAATCACCTATCATTTTCATCCAGACTTTCATTCACAATACTAGAAGAGCAATCAAACACTTCCCCCACAGCCTTTCTTCTCCACGGCATGGAAAAGCGGTCCCTGGAGTGCATAGTACCAGGGACCAAAAGCAAGTATTTCCTGAAATTTGGTCACTAAAATCTCATTTGCCATTATAAATGCTTTCCAGCACTTCCAGAAAAGTTGCAAGGATGTGTGTTACCAGTATGGTCCCGCCTCCAAGAGAGGCTGATCATATGCCACCTACAAATGGAAGCTCATTCCCAATTTTATGGACAGAAACAGCTGGGCACAGTAGAGACTGACTGATTGTGACTCTATCAAGAAGGATTAGCTATGTGTGCTAACACATTCCCGAGCTCATGGAACCCTCTCCTCATGCCAAACTCTTCAAAACCCCTTTGGCGGATGCTACACAGCATATTTTACTGATGTGCCTTCCTTTTCATACCAACCAAAAAACACCATCAAAATGCTGACCAGATTTATACAGCGACATTTCAAGGATATTTGCTCGTACTGACCGTGTCAAGCCATCATCACCAGCTTGTTTTATGCCAGTGTTTCCAGCATTGTTTCTCTTTTAGTCATGCCACCTCTGTACTATGGCACAGGAACTGGAAAGGACAAAATAGGAATAATGTTGTGCAGGACCTGTATCACACAGCTACCACTAAAAAAGGGCAGAAATTAATACAAGAAGTTTTACTGGTAGTTCTTCCTCCTCAAGCCTTGGTACCAAAGTTTTTCTTTGTGTACTTCTTCACCTTTTCTCCCTACTCTTCATGAACACACACACACACACATGCACACACACACACACTCTTCCTTTCCTCATTTTGTTCTGTTTGAGGGTAAATAGTCGCTCCTTAACTATAATGTAGGTACTGGACTTGACAAGCAATTAAAGCGAACAATTTCCACTCATCTAACTTTGCCAAATTAGTCATCTACCATCTGCTCTATCATCTGGCTCTCCTTGAGGCCTTGCTGTGAATCTGGAAGCACTCACTCTGACAAGGAGGCAGCAGATAAGCCTCCAAGCTGGTGGGGAAGCTGAGGGATGGAGGTGACACGTGGCACCGTGCTGCTGACCGCCACCCCCACCAGGATGGCTTTGAGGAGATGCTTCTGGCTCCAGTGGTCAAACTGGCAAATTACCAGCACGCATGTTGTGATGGGAAAACATTTAAAATCAAAATATTTCTTCTGCAGCCACTTATGCAGCAGGGTAGCTTAGGAAGACTGTGGGATTTTCATACCAGATGCAAAAAATTAGTTTATCGAAATATCTTCAGCATTTGCAAGCTACTTTCCAATGAAGTGCATAACCCAAACAAGCAATTAGCAGACATTATTCAAGGAAGATTTGAGTGGTCTCTGCTCCCAGCACCTGGCTTAGCTCAGGTAAGGCCGCATTTTGAGACAACAAAATCATTTTCAAGTAGCTCCGAAATACAACACTGGTCTCCTCTGCTCCCCAGCTTCTGAGCACTGGCAGGACCTCCTTTTACCAGGCTTCCATTCTGGGCTCCTTACTGGGCCTCCCAGTACAAGTGAAGTATCACCAGCATCCCTTTTCCAGCTGACCTTCGCTTCCTCCCCAAGGAAATCAATTCCAGAGTGCAAGTTAGTCCACGCAAAAGTTGCTGCTCCGAACCATCACGCAGAGGAATCCCCCTCCCTGTTGCTGCTGAAGAACATCACAAACTGTTCCTGCACTAGTCAGGCACTTGAGTGCAGCACCCAAGATTAGGCGTGTGATTAACTCTTAATGACATGAACCAAAATTCTTCCCTACAGCACCAAAGTACAGACCATCACCATTACCTTCTAAGACTAATAAGCCTGCAGATAAATGACTCTAATGCAAGGCCACGTGTTCTTCCAAGTGCCAAGCTTGGCTTAAGAGAGGCCTAAGAGTGTCCAAATATTGCTCTCCCTGCTTTCCAGCCCTCACTCTTCTCAAGTCCTGCTCCAGTGCAGCAGCAGTGCAGCCTGCTTCCCTCTATCACTGTGCCACAGCATATCCTGGCTCTCTGCCAGGGCAAAGTGGTGGAAATCTCTACAGGTCCCAGCTGTGAAAAGGATTTGGGTTGTTTCTTCAATGCCAAGGGAAGGAGTGGAGGGAAGAGGATGGAGCACAAACCCACAAGCACCAGGGGAACATACCCACAGGTGGGACCAGGGGAGCACAGGGGAATCCGGGCACTTCGTCTGGCTTTTTGTACATGTGCCTTCAATGAAAATCAATTTGGCAAGGGATGCCAGTAACATCTGCTGTGAGGTTGGACCAAAATAATTTCCCAGCTCCCAAACCAGGCTGCTTTGCTGGGACACGAAGGGCTCTTTCCCCCTGGCAGTGCTCTCCAGGGGTGCTCAGCTGGCACAGAGCACTGCCCTGGTGCTGTGGTGGTGGTGGTGGCCGTGTTCCCCAGCAGCTCCTGCCACTCCGCCGGGACTGACACAGCTCCCGACAGCCGCAGGCCTCCGCCTGTCTGCCTCCCTCCCTGCTTCTCCCTTCCCCAGAGGGCCCCCAAATACCGCAAGCACTCACTCAACTTAAATGCATTTTAATTAACATTGTGCAAACACGCGGAGTTTGTGCGTGCACAGGGGAGCGCATTCATTCAGCTTCCGCCTGGTTCTCCGCTTGGGAAATCCGGTGGGAGTGCTGGCAGCCGCTGCGATGGGAACGGGATTGCAGCCCTCGCTGCCTGTACAATATTGAAAATACATTGGCAAGATGCTCACAAGCCCTCAGATCCTCCTCACTAGTATTTAAGCATCGCTTATGTAAGAGATGCAGCTCAGAGCGGGTAGGTGGGACAGGTGCTTTTATGTCTCTAGTGTAACTGCGGGTAATTAGTCACCACTAAAGCACACAGCAAGAGGCGCCTCATTACAGCTTAAGCACAAGCCACTTGTGACATGTAAAAGGTATTTCCCCAAGATCTCCCACAGAAATCTTTCTCACATTACATTAGTAATTATCACATAACCCAAATACCACCTAATAAAATGATTAAAGTAACTGTGAAATTTCAACACCTAAAGAAAAGGATTGCTTTGGTACGAACAACCTTCCCAAATTCTGGCAACCCGACAAGGCAAAACTGCAGGGGGACTTAAACAGTCCCTGGAAAAACACTTGGGAAATTAAAGAAAAACAATATCTCATGGGACACACCTGAAAGGGCCAAGCCATGGTCTGGGTGTCCCCATTACCAGGCAAGAACAGACCCAACACTTCGGAGCTGCTTTGCCCAAGTGCTTCAAGGTGACTGTGCAATGCAGGAGAACGTGATGACAGAAATGTCCTATTTTAGCCAATACACACACATCTATTAAGTTGAGACTGAATGCAGTTTATTTTTCGTTAATGAAAATAACAGGTTCTCAAGCAACACGATAACCTTGTCAAGCAGGCAGGAGAACCCAGCTCACGTAAGACAGCTGAAATGGTAATTACTTAGACTTGGAAGTACTGCAGATGAGAGGAATGGCATTGCAGTTGGAGGGAAAGGCGGGGCCGTGCTGAGGCTGTTCGGACCCCCAGGTGGACACCGCACCTGGTCTGGAGCCAAAATATGCTGGGCAAGGAACAGAGAGCACGTCCTGGTGTCTGTGGGGGCCATATATGTTATGGTCATCAAATCAAAGAATTAATGTGTTCTGTTACACAGCACTTCCTTACACCAAAGGTTCTATTTGCCTAACTGCCCATGGCTGCACTAAGTAATGAACCCCGTATGTTTTATTAAAACAGGTGCTTTCAGATAGCAGTTTATAGGCAACAAAAACAAACTCTCAGTAAATAAAGTCTAGGCAAGAACCTTTTTTTTTTTCTATATGCTGTGCATAAAAGCATGCAGCCCAGTGTGAGGGCAGCATCCTCTGCACAGCCCACCCCTGGTGTGCTGATAACCTCACTGTACATGAGCAGAATATTCAGGGCAAACTCCTGCAGCACTGAAGCTTCTGCCTGTTTTTCCTGGGGGAGGAAGACTGAGTGTTTGAGTTTGAGGAGCTTCTCAGTGTGTCTCATTGATTCTTTAAAAACGAGTGAGGCGGCAGCTGAAATCACAGACCGGCTTGTCCCTCTTCACACATTCCTCCTGAGCCTTTGTAAATGGTTTTGCTTCCCAAGGCTGGCGGGAGCACGGGGGAGTGCACACTGCACCTCAAACGCAGTTTGCCCGCAGTTGAATCTCACAAAGCAAATTCAACATCTCTAATTGCTTCCCTCACCCAACCTATTGCTGCACTGCACCAACCTAAGGCATATTTATTTGTTATTTTTAGTTATATATACTTTCAGAAACCATCGCAATAGCTGAGTTCTAACTAACCATACTTAGAATCAGGTATTATAAATTCTTTACAGAACAGTTCGTTCAAATGTACTCCCTGTTAATACTTGCTGTTATTTCTGTTGGGCTTTTAAAAAGGCACTCCATATATATTTTATAAATGTTTGGGTTCATTCCTGCCTTCCCACCCCAGAGACTGCCCTTAAACTTCTGTCCATTGATTGTGACGGTATCAATTTGTAAAGGTCAACAGAAAGCTCCTCTGACAGCTGAACTCAGACAGCAATTTTTAAATGAGCTGTTTCTCTTCCTCTACAAAGCAAGATGCCAACAAAATCAAAACCCAAGGTCTTTATTTCACAGTTCTGACCAGTGGGTTTGATAGGCTTTGGATCCCTGATGGCCACTGAACACTCCTTGGAAATACGAGCTTGTTTGAGTGGCTTAAAAAATAGCAACATCTGAAATAGCAAGTTTACAAAGAGAAAGGGAAGAGAAAGAGAAAGGTTTATTGAAAGAACAACATTAATTTGCTGCTTCTCTGAAAGCCTCTGCGGACCCTGGATAACAGAGCTCCAGGGACTGCCACACAAATATCACCACTCTGTGGGTTTGGGCTCATGCATTCTTTCATCATACATGAATAACATATTTTGCACTAAAAAACCCACAACCAGCTGGCCAGTCAAGAAACAGACTATGCCAACTTATTTTGATGCTTGCTTCTCTTTCTTTTTTGAGAGAACAGGTTATTTTATTTGGGATTGGGATCAAAAGCCTCTTCAAAAGGCATCTGCCCTTTCCCCCATGCCATAGTTTACTGAATATCTCAAATTCATAACCACTTAAAGGAGGGCTCTGCAATTTATGACACTGTTATACATGAAGAAAACCTGCCATAAATCAAAGAAATCAGTTATATAAATGAGCATAAAAGTGCAGGGAAATGTCACAAGATAGCAATAAAGTATCTGCCAAATGGTAAATCCCAGGAGCAGAAGCACCATCAGTTTAGAATCCTCCACTCAGCAACAGCAAGACTAGTTTGTCACTGGAGCCACGAATACAGCAGTCCTTGGGAGGAAGTTACAAGCACAGAGTGAGGGGGTTTACCCTGCAAACAGCCATAAAGCCTTTCACTGACTTCCCGCGTCCCAGCCCAGGCTGCTATCTGAGATTTGGTCATTTTTCTGCAAACACTACCAGCAGAAGAACAGACATGTAACAGCAAAACGCCAAGGAATTTGTTGGGATGAAAGAAATACAATGCCTTATAAAACTCTGCTGCTCCCAGAGAAGTGGTGGCAGCACCAGGAGGATCCGTGGACAGATAAAGCTTCAGTTCAGTGGCATGTGGAGACGAGGGCAGGAGAAAATCTCTCCGAGCTAAGCGGTAGTGCAGAAGAGTCCCACCCCACCCACCTGTGATGATTCTCCAGGGATTCCCTTTCCACCCTGCTTGCTCCAGCAAGGCTTTGAGTGAGCAATCTGCAGCAACCACCAGACTGTGCCCTTGGGCTTATTTCTAAGGTCTGTACACAAGCCATTCCCCATCCTTTTGGACTTGGAGAAGTCCCAAGACTATTCCTGACCTCTTAAGTGGACATTTATATGCACTTTTATCCTGCACAGGGTAACCATTAGCTCACTGTTAAAATAACACCCTGCAGTGATTGCCGAAATCATCTGTTTTCTGCTTCTTAATCCAAGGCAAGGGGGACAAAAAGAGAAGACACAACAGAGGACAGGTTTTTTTTTTTGGAGACATGGACGGCACGTTCCCACAGACCAAAAGCAGCTTCCTATTGCTGCCTCTCACGTGAGGATGACACCATTTCAACCCAAAGGCTTCCTCACCTGACTTTATTTTCACGAGCAAACATGGAAGAAGGGCAGTGAATGCCAGGTGCCTCGCTGCTTCTCCCTGGGCAGAGAGCAGCAGCAGGCGCGCTCCTCAGCAGCCTCACCGAGCAGAAAAGCCAGGAAGCAATTTTCCCAACGCAGGCCCTCTGTGAGGAGGCTGCTCCCGAGGTCCCCACTTCATTAATCCCTTCCTCTCGCTCGCTCCACTCCACAGTGCGGCTCAGCTGAAGCTAAGGAGGGAGAGGGACGCGGGAGGGGGAGCACAGGGCACCCGCCATGTGATTCCCTGCCAGGCCTTGTGCCGGGGGCTCTGGCCAAGGCCTTGCGCTTAAGTGATGCGGGAGCACGTGCGGCCAGAGCGGCTCCCAGCAAATTCACCCGCGGCAGAACGTCCTTGGAGCTGCCTGGCTGTGACGGGGAAGTGGCAGCCAAGGTCAGCACAGCTCGTCTGATGGTAATGAGCCTGAGCCGGTGGCCCCATCCTTAAAAACACCCAGACCCTCCCCAAATGCATCTGGGGGTGCAGAGATATTCCCAGGAGCAGGGCTACCTTGTTCTTCCCCCAGAGCACTGTGCTTACTAAATGCCTTAGCTTTTTATTACATCCACAGAAAAGCACAATCCAGCTTGGACTGCTACGAACAGCTTAATTAATAACAATTAGCTGCAGCACAATTGTGATTCAGGTGGCGTTTTGGAGCATGAAGGAGAAACTTGACACTTCTGCTTGTGTGCACGGACATAAGAAATTCCAGGCGAAGTTAATGGAAACTGAGCGGCTGAACAATGCCAAAATTCAAATGTACTGTAAAATTACTAAATTATTTCAATGTCACAGGAAGGCGCCGCACTACTTCCAGGATTATTAGCCCTTGGAGAGTTTTAATAATATTTGGTCAAACACCTCAGGAGCACATCACTGGGATATTATAAAACCACTGAGAGAATATAAAATCCTTTCATACTTTAGGGAAGAGTGGGGTGGAAATCCCTGTTTACAAAAGACAGGAGGCAACAGCCTCGAAAAGCTGGGTGCCAGCTCCGTGCTTCCTGAGGCCACCTGGTCCCTGCCTGGTGGCGGATGCCTCACAGGGGGCCTGGCTGTCCCCTCCTTGTCAAGGAGAAGGGGAAGGACACTTTATGAAATTGCTGTTGTCTAAAGTGGTCGAAACACCTGCCAGTCACGGCAGGTTTATTGGCCACGCTCCCCGCAAGGGGGGCTGCATCTGAGTGCCTCCGCCTTAATTAGTGTCACTGCAGTCAGATGCAATTTATGTTTAAATATACATGGGTAACAAGAAGACAGTCCAAGTGACTACTTTCAAACAACAGCAAAGAGGTGGAGACTTCAAAACTCTCTGCTGGAAATCAAGAGAAATTCTTGCCTGGAGAAAGAATTGACCTGCTATTAAGAAAAACTTTGCCAGGCTGGCGTCATCTTAGTGAAAACAAGCAAACAAAGCATGAAGTGACTGCAGGACCATGTTTTGAGAGCATGAAAAAGCACAGAAATATGCACCCAGTGTGCTAAATGTGAACATAAGAGGGCATTTGTGCAAGGGAAGTTAGGCAGCCCATGACACTCAGTGTGAAAACTGCACACACATGCTGATGTTGATTTTCACAAGGTTTCTTGTGGATTTTCAGGAAGCCATCACCCTGATCTCAGGAAAATAAATGTCCTGTATGGATCAGCAAAGTACACTTATTTTCTGGCAAAAAAAGAACATATCACAGCCATGTTGCAGGCAGAGGGAATTCCAGGTGGTAATGCCTGGCCTGGAGGGAGTATGTTTGGAAATTGTTCTGATACGCAGTTAGAAAACCAAGTGCTTCAGACTACTTCCCAACAGTAAAACAGACATTTTCTAAAGCAGGTAGACCAAGAACATGTGGGCAAACACTGGAAATGAAAGCAAGTGGCTCCTGCCCCTAGGGCTTGCCACAAATCCTGTCTGAGCAGAGCCCTACCTCCCAGAGGAAAATCACATGCTCAGTAACGTACGCTTTCCTTATCAATTACAAAATCTAAGCCATATTGTTGTAAAAATGTGTCTGAAAGTATGAAAACTGTTCCAGGGCTTCTGGCAGAGCCTGCAGATACACAGGCCAAAAATCTGCTTCCCAGCAGCACAAATCCACCCTGCTTGTCCCCAGCATCACCACCCGGAGAGCGCGTGGCTGCTCAGTGCCACTGGTGCTGATGTTCAGCAGCCGAGGAAATAGAAATCACCACATCATGAGCTTGCCAGCTTATCTTCACACCTGCTTTTGTCAGGTGCAGCTAGAGCACAACACTAGACTTACTTTCTCTTGGGTCTCTTAAAGATCCCTCACTTGACCGTGACAGATTTCCATCACACTTACATTTGACAAATTTGGCATAATTACGAGAACTGGTTGGATATCAGTCTCTTTTCCATTGGTGGTGCTGCACGAGAGAGAACAGTGTTTGATGAACAGCTTTGGGTCCTATTGTGTTACCTACATCAGGTTGAAAGGCCCGTGGCTCTCCACACCCACAGAAATGAGAGAATAGAAAAATATACACCTTACAGGTCATTTGGACTCAGTGAAAACCTAAGAAAACCTCTCAGGCGCACCTCAAGCTCAAACCACAGCCTTCTGTAAACATACTACTTGTCAGTAGTCACTAATGCAGGTAATACTCCTGTGCTTAAGAAAAGCACCACTTTTGGTTTAGCTGCCTTGGTTGTCCTCAGTCATGTTCCTTCCCTAGGAAGGTAAAGTTGGGCTTGAACTCAAAACTAATTGCCCCTGTAGATTTGGCTCTTCATGGCCCCACTCCTCCTGAAAGGTGGCAGAAATCCCGCAGTACACAGCCCACCCACCACGCTCTGCAGACTGGCCACTGGGGAACTGTAAGCACTTGCTGCAATTAATGTTCTCTGTGACCCTTGTCTATAGATGAAAGGAGGCAAACCTCTTCCAGTGGGCTCGGAGATAGTGGCAGCACCACCCGGAAAAATACAGCGCCTGTAAAACTCTCTTGAGTGTGGTACCCCAGTCTGGGGGTGCAGAGGATGTACCCCCCTTGGGGAACGGGATATTCCTCCCCCTGCTTCAGCAGGAAACACCTCCGTAAGTCACACACACGCCACGCTGAATCCTTCCTCTCCCTCTCCTCTCTGGACCCACTGGTGCTGCATGATTAATATAACATCAAATTTGTCTTTGTACTCTATCCCACCAATCTTTCTTTGTGTAATGTTCGCTTTACACCAGGTGACAGTTTTAGTGATTCCTCCGTTATTTGCATGTCCCCTTGAAGAAGCTTCATTTCTCCTTCTAATCAAGTCATTAATTTTCAAGAAAATCGTTCCCACCCTGAGATGGCTGGATTCTAATTTGTCTCTGTCACACAAATGACAAGTATCACCTCATTGTCATGCTGTGATGTTCCTCCACATACCTGTATTTGAGTAGAAAAAGCACCAAAATTATTTTTCCACAGCCACAACTGCTTTTCTCTGTGGCAGTTTGATTCTATCATGATCCTTCCTTCAGGTACTTTGTAGCAGTATTATACAACTACTCGCTTTTTATTTCAAAACACATTTTGTTCGTCATTTCTTTGTAATGGGAGAAGTAGAAATGATGGTGCCAAAATTACTTTCTTTTTTATCTTCTTTGCATCCTGTTTACCAACAGAGCTGACCACCTGGGATGCCAGTGCACACTCCCCTGCTGTCAGATTGATGCTTCTTTCCAAAAGTTCTTTCCATGTTGTTGTCAGCACATGGATTTTCACAAAACAAATGCTGAATGCATCTTGTAAAAACAGAGTTTATGCAATCTGAAATCACACCAGGCAGCTCCTCTTTTTCCTCGTGTTCTTCCAATTACACCCCTTGCTTTTCCTATATCTCTTTTTCTTGGATCCCAAACTGCCCCCACTTATTCTGGGCCACGAGCCAGGAGAATCATGAGATGCTTTTAGGAAAGGTAACCTGTAGTGTGGCTGTTTAGGACGATGGAGAACCCCAGTTTGCAACTCGTACCTGCCTTTTTTTATCAAAACACCAAAACTACTGACTACATCTCTGACCTACTACAGCACTTGCACAGTCTTGAGTGTACCAGGAATATTTGGCAGAAAACAAAGGCTGACAGCCAGAATTGTGGCCACTGGATGATCCTTACTCTCAAGTCCATGAAACTTGCTTCCAGCAAAGAGCACCAAGCCACCAATGAGCCTGCCTGACCACAAACAGGGGCTTTTCCAGAGGAAAGATCTTCCTGATTTGCAGGGCATCTGTGATTTTCTTCTGCTATTTAACTATAAGGCACTAACTTCATATTAAAATCAAAAAGCTGGCTTCTCATAGATCTTTAAGAACATAGATCGAATTCTTTCTCATCTCATGCTACTTCTCCTTGAGGAAATGTACTCGAGCCTCAGAACTACCCCTGAAATCATATTTGGAAAAAGGCTGGGGCTGCAATTCCTTCACTAGCTATTCCCAGCACACAGGATAATAGATATTAACAGATTTCAGTCCAACATAATTGAATAAATAAAATCTTTCTCTTAAAGACAGATTACTTTTGCTTCATTAAAGCATCACGGTTGTACACAGACCCTTGAGGATTGTCCTGTCTTTTTGATTTCCTTTCTGTTGTGCTTACTGTACCACCTGGTGGAGAACACCACCAAAAGTGATGGGAAAACAGAAGTAGAATTATTCATAGAGGAACTGAAGGCCTTGCAAGGGTTTCTTTTCTTATTACTGACAGTTCAGTAAATAATTTCTGCTGATGGGCCTGGATTACCTGCTTATATATTCACACGATACCCTGAGTTCACGTGGTAATACTGGGCACAGCACCCCAGGGAGAGGGTCATTCACCAGGGAAGTAGCCTGGTCCTTGCCCTCAAGGTTTTCCCTGGCAGTGCTTCTCCTTCTTTATCACCTTTACTCCTGCCCCTCCTCTCCCAGAAGTGCCTCAGCAGCAGGTTCATCCCTGCAGCCACACCTCTTGCTCACACCTCTCCCCTCCCGGGAGCCAAACCCACCCAGGTGAGGTGAGAGAAACCTGCAGACAACAGCAGCTGAGCCAACAGACCCCAACCCCAGCCCTGAGGGGTGGGAGCACCCTTCCAGCAGCCCCCTTGCTGCGGGAGGGAATTCAAACAGCGCTAGGCTAATTGCAGGGCTGGCAGGAGCACGGGCTCCGATTCAGCACATTCCAGAAGCGCCTATAAAAGTGCAAGTGCTCAGGTAAGAGGAGTGAACTGTGACTGAAAGGATTGATTTTGTGCAGTATCATCTCCCTCCCTCTCCCACTCTCACAGGCTGTTGCCGGCTTGTGTGCAAACACTGGTCACATTTTTCCAACCTTATAATTGCAAAAATCTATGAAATTCTCAACCATAAAAAGGCACATTAGCAGAGGGGTTCCCCAACACGTTTCATTGTTGCTGAAAAAATCAGAATAGAGAAAATGAATCATTGGATTTGGGCACCATTTCAAAGCCCAACTTCAGGGAAAAAATTAATTAAATACCTATTTTAACCTCAGAATTAAACTGACAACAAAAGTTGTGGTTTGCATTTCCACTGTGAAATTCTCCAAATGCATTTCAGTGTTTGATTTGAGAGGCAATGCAAGAGATGTAAAGCATGTGTGCAGGGGGAAAGCACGCGTACTTTTTCATCATCCTGAAATAAAACCTCTGCAAGTGACAGATCAAAGAACAGACAAGAACCTTTTACTAGATCTGGAGGTAATGCCATTATTTGTAAAAGTTCGGTTGGACTCAGAAAAAAAGGTAAATGTATGAACTTAGGGAATTTTTTTTTTCCCAGCTGGGAGAAATAGCTACAACTCTTATGAAGTCTTATATATATATATAGTAAGATATACATAAAGTAAGATATAATGTGAAGCAACACTACCTGGCAAAAATTCAGATTCATTTTGTTTGATGAATTTATCTTGTTGGTCCCCAGATAAAAAAACCCTTTTCATTCAGTTCTAATTTACTCAGCCAGGCTCCTGATGTTACAGACATGCAGCAAACTCAACACAAATAAATCACCTTGCAAAGAGTAGATCTGGAGCACACAACAGACCTTAAGCCTTTGCTCTGGTGTAAAAGCAAACAGGAAGAGAGAATTCCACGTTTTGCATTTCATTAAAAAGAAGCTTAACTGAAAACTCAGGCATCATCTCTTTCTTTCCCATCAGCTATTGCTAGATCACTTGATTCTGAAGGAGTCTATAGCTCAAGGGGAAAGCACCCCTGGCAACACTTTTTTTTAATTTTGGGTGTATTCTGGGTGTAACAATATCTGTCAATTTTGCCTTCAGTCTTCAGGTATGTGGCTCCAGATCACTGTGACCTTCTGCTGTGTGTTAGAGCAGCCTCCCCGTCTGCCCAGGGATGGATGTGAGAACCCTGCACCTCGTGCTGAATTCAAGCTCACACTTGACCCCTGACCACTCAAATTCACCTCTGCCTCTGCAGCAACACTGGTGAAATCCCAATTTCGAGTGCCCTGAATTGAAGAGGTCTCAAAAATACTAAAGAGAGAAAGCTCCTGCAAAGGGGAGACTCACAGATCCAAAATCATCCCCCCGGAAAAGAGTTCATAGATAACTGGGATTCTCAGTATCAGATAACCAAAGATGTGGGGTGTGCCAAAACGAGGAGCAGGAAAATAAAAAACTGGACGAACACATGGCAAGAAAGCAAAATGGCAACATGGTTTTAAGGTCAGGAAGGTATAAGGCACCACCAAGTCTGAAATACGAGCACTTTTCAGCACTGCTTTTGAAGTCTTTCATTCAGAGGCCTGGCAATCAGTAAGAGCAACAGGGTTTCTCTTTGTGTTTTAAACAGCATCAACTAAATTAACCTCCCTGTAAGAATTCACATCTAATTTTAAAACTTCCAAGCCTTTCTCCATGTACTTAAGGACCAGGCAGGCACTTAATCACTGCCTGGATTTCAGGCAGTGCAAAGAGCTGAGTTCCATAGATTGAACGATTGCTTACCTGAATATACATTTTGACATGAAGCATACCAAAATATCGATTTTTAATCCTATATTTAAAGTATCAGCTTCACAGGGTCAGATCTTAGAGAGTTATACAGGTATAACCATTTTCCAAATGTGATGGAAAATCTCAGCAAAAGAAAGACCTCTGAGAGAATCTGGGTGTCAATATATTCCTGAATTAAAAAAAAAAAAACAGCCTTACAACATTAAGTCTTACTCTCTTTTAGGAAAGCAACAGAATTAAGTAAATCCCTGGAAATATTCCATTTGCTGAAACTAGTGAAAAACCCAAAAAGATCCAAAATGTATCCCTCAGAAAAAAATCTTCCTTGAATAAAAGCCATAGCATCTTGTGTTCAGGTCTGTAAGACATTTCTTGGGGATTAATATTAGATTTTATTTTGTTTTGTGTCAGTTCCCTGCTGTATATCGTATGCACAGCATTGCTGCAAACATCAGATAAGTAGGATCTCCCCTATTTTATTTGCCTGGTAAGTGGATAGAATAAGCAGTTTTTCCTCCACTGAGGATAATAATAAGAATACAAAAGTTTTCATCTTTGCTTGTGTCTGCATTTATGGTTTTTTACTGGCTTTTGGGATCGCACAGCAGTAACACTGCCTGAGATGAAGTTGCAAGTCCTTTGTTGTGGGTCATGATTGATTTTTAACTCCACCACCTTCCAAATTCTCACGCCCTAAAGCCACAGCTTTTATGTTTTCCTCTCTTCCTCAGCAGAAGTTGTCTGGGGGAGAGAGTAAGGACTGGATTGAGATTGATCACCCTCCCAGTGGCATTTGAAGATTCAAGCTGTGCCTTATCACCGGGCGCAGCAGGGAGGATGCAGCAGCAGCAGCTTTGCAGACGTCAGCGGGGGCTACCTGTTCAGCTATTGAGTTTCCAAGGGGCTTAAAAGGCTTCTGAGCACCACTCATTAGCAGAGCAAGTACCCTCCACCGCAGTCCCTCTGGAGGCAAATAAAACCAACAACTCAAGGAGAGATGTAACAGCACTTGCTAACTCTCGCCTGTTTAGGAGGGGATGTGAAAAGAAAAAGAACAGACAATTGCAACTGCTTTATTGCACAGACGAGGTTATCAAAATGATCTGGGGACACTGACGATGCAAAGATGCTGGTTTTGGCTTTAAAGGAAGACTGGACACAAAATATGCTCAAATAAGGTAATAAGCTTTTCAAAACTTGCTCCCAAATTGAAAGTGCACATTATTTTCTGTGTTTCCAACTGAGGGAGAAAAGATCTTTTTCATGTAGTTAGGAATGGGCAGTGCCTGAAGCCAATCACACTGAATTGTCTGGTCGATTGGGCCATACACCTTGACCCCAAGTCACACAGAGATGAGCTTCCCTTACCAAATACTGCTGAGAGTCTAAGGGGAGATGGACTGAGAACAAGTAGAATACAAAGCGCATAAAAACTTTCTACTATCAGTTTGCTTCACATTATTTCCTCATAAATCACAGCTCCCACTGCCTGTCCCATAACTTCATTAAGCAAAAGGCTCTGTCTAGCTGGCAGATGTCCACTGTGAACTGCCAGACCCAGGGTTCCAATGCTAGTCTTGAATAAACTGCACATCTCCCATCTCTCTTGTACTCTAAAACAAAATGCTCCCGCACCGTTTATAGTCAAGGATACAGTTTAAAGTCAGCAACAATAATTCCACAGCCTGCAAGTCAGAGACACAAGAAAATAGTATCTCACTCATGTCTGCATCAAGGACAGAAGTCAATTTGTTTTGGAACAGCATGTATTTTCATTTTGGGAATGTAACTAAGGTGAGCACCCTTGAACTGTCGTGAACAAACCCTTTCCATTTTGAAATTCAGATTCAGACAAAAACCAAAGCACAAGATTTCTGTATCTTCTGAATGATCCTGAAGTTTGCACATACTTCATAAGAGTAGGAGTATCTCAGCCTGTGGCTCCTTGAGCTGGTACCTTGGTGAAACAGAGTAGACAGAGGCACAAAGCTAAAGAGGCTGTTTGGCTGGTCACAGAAGTGCACGCAAAACAGTAAGAGAAACAAACCATGGAATTCTGCAGCAAAATACTCTTAGAAAACTTTTCATCACAGAGTCAGAACAGCAGGTCTAGAGGATGCCCTGGGTGGCCACAGGGCCCTTCTCTCTACCCAGCCACATAATCTTACCTAATATAATTTCAAATTCTCTGTGTACTCTCACAAACTGCTACAGTCTAAGATGACTATTGGATATGGGTTTGTTATATGGCCACGCAACTTCCTGAGGCCACCGAGTCCCTGGTCAAAATAAACATTTATGCCCATGTGTCTCTGCTGGAGTCCTGCCACTTTCTTCTTCTGTCTCCTTTGTCCCTATTTACTTGTTGCTGTCCCAATACTATCTGCGAGATCCTGAAGACTTGTGCTTTATCTGCATTATTTGCATAGCACCTGTGACACCTTCAATCAGATTTTAATGTCTCACAGCCTTAGTCAGAGGAACGGTAACAAAGCTGCTTGTCCCTCTTCCGTAAATGTGAGGGAGAACACGCTGTCTATTCTTCCCCTCCCCACACCCTCATGCCTTTTCCACAGCTAACTTCTTACCAGTGTGAAAATACCTTTCTCCTGCATCTCTCATCCCTGGATTTTGTACAGGTGACTCATTACTGCAGGTCATACACAACAGCTAAGGACAAAAGGTGTCACATGCTTTTCACTGAAGGTGCATGGCAGCATCCCTCACCACTCTGCAGCCACTCCAGTGGAACACTCAGCATGACGAGCTCTTCCACAGGGTCATGACCAGCTCCCTGCTTGAGGTGGGTAACAGCAGCAGACCAGGAGCAGGCTGTACCTCCAGCCCCCCATGTCCAAGTGCCCTCTGATGGCTCCAGGGTTCATCAAGATATGCAATGACAGTTTTGTGGTCCAAAATAATGCCGAATAACTCCCTTTTTTCCTTTCTATTTTCAAATAGTTTAGTATTTATTGGTTCAGATCCACAATAATTAAATTAAATGCTTATATGCCATTCAGTGACAGCCCTACCCAGGGTTACCACCAGGGTTTAGACAAGGCGAGTTCGCCCTGCCTAAACCGCTCATCCGATTCTTTCCCTTCTATCCACGGAAAACCAGAAAAATTAATCCCAGGTAAATAACATTTGTGTTAAAGGAGGGATCACCACAATGTCTCAGCATAGCTGCATGTGCCTCCCAGTGCAGCCTGGTGCAACACTGTCACAGCTAATTCCTGAAATTCCTTCACACTAGGCCAGGACTTTTCCAGGCTGGAACCTTTTTGGAGACTAAGAAGGATGGGGAATCTCATCGCTGACACTCACTGGCCAAACCACCTCTATTCATTATTCACTGAAATAATGGAAAACTACTCAAATCACCTCTACTTGAGCTGGAAGGAAACAAATTGACAACAAAAGCGAGTGACAGGCCACATCTAAGCAAATAACTTGGAGGCAAAGGATGCCACGGCGTTGCTGGGGGAGCCCCTGGGAACTCCCTGGGGGAGCCAGCCTCCAGCCTGTGGTGCATCCATAAACGGAGAGGATGGAGCCTGAGCTCTAAAGGACACAGGCACGAGTGGCTGTGCCTTCCATGTGCACAGCAGCAGGCGGAGAGGGGGAGCAGCAGGGAGATGCCTGAAGCCTTTCCCAGATAGCTAGGCAGATAAAAGACGACAACTACAAAGCATGCAGCCTGAACAGTGAAGGTTAAATATGGGCTCCCACTGCCATCATTTATCCCCTGAAAGCTGGGAAACTTCTGAAGTAGTTAATATATCACGGGAAGGGAGGAAGCGAGACCGGCTGTATAAACACACCTCGGGGCCTGCTACTGTTCCCATTCCCGCCTGTCGCCCAGAAGGGCTCTGCTGTTTGCCAGCCTCCTGTGCAGGACTGAACACTGCAGGAAGGCAAGAATTATCCTAAAAATGTCTCACAAGAGCTTTTTCAGGGAAACCGAATTTATGTGGCAATTTTGGGAGGGGCTGGGACCACTCACATGCTCGAGCCCCTGTTCTGTCCCACTGCAAGCTACCTCTGTCACAGCAGCTCTCACAGATGCAGAACAGGATGCAGCTGTGCATTTTAAACAGGAGGGAAAACATCACCCTATTCCAGTAAGGTTCAATCTGCAAAAGGCAACATGGATAAAATCAAATCGTAAGGAATACATTCGATTTCACAGCAGACAGAGGTGAAAAATTACCAAGAGCTGATCTCCTAGGGGCCAGAATATGTCACGGAGAAGTGTGCTGAGACTAGAAATACATTAGAAAAGTTCTATGGGTACAAGAATCTGAGACAGCTGAAATACCCTTTTTTGGTGTTACCATCATAATGCCTACAATGAAAGGGGGGCAAAGCTTCAGAGCAGCTCTCAGTTCAGCTTTGCATGAGAGGACAGATGGCACTCCTGCAAGCTGGAGCTGTGAACTCAAACACTGAAGTAAAGCAAGTTTTATGTCCCTTGGGAAGGAAGCCTGGTAAAATTATTGAAAATTATCTATTTTATTTCATACCACAGTCTACAGCAGGTATCCAGTATCAGCAAAAATGCCCGTCCCAATCTGACTTTTGTGGGGTTTTTTGTACCCCATAAACTTTCTGTTGAGTAGTTTGAGAACAGGGAGTCCATAGGGTCATTTGACCAAAGCGCTTTACAGAGGCAGAATACATGGTGGTAATGTATTTCAGATAAGCAAAAGCAAATCAAATGATGTCTGGAGATGCCCGAGTTCTCTGTCTGTCCAGCCCCTTGCCCTGGGCAGCTCCCAAGCAGCACAAACACACAGACTTAAGCAAGCAGGTCTGTATCCACGCCAGCTCTCTTGAGGGCAAATTGGCAATTTGACTTGCCCAGAAGAAATGCCTGAAGCAATTCAGGCTAAAAAAAAACAAGCTATGGCAAGGTTCAAAGTACTTGAAACGAGCAGAAACCGCCCTCCAACCTTTACAACCACTGTCACTGTTATCTTCAGGAATAAAATGCAATGCATATGGTAACACAACGTATCACGATGAGGGTGCGTCAGGCAGATGCCTCTGAAATGAAGAAATGGTGATAATTACAGTGCATAAGCAAAAAAATTGGTTTTACTGTTCAGAAATCTTCTTCCCTTTTATATGGGGGAATGTAGCATCTGCTCCTAATATAATGCACCAATAATTGAAGCATATAGTGTATACCCACGGGAACCATAAGGCAGTTTTATTTATTCTTGGCCAATTGCGAGGATAAACAGATTTCACCAAAAGCGGTGCATATGGAATCCTCTCTTCATGGAGAGCCCATATTTCTGCAGGGAGACTGAAATGCAAGAGAGTCTCAGTTGTGAATGCTAATGGAACTAGCAGAAAAAGAGGTAGTACCATCAAGTTTGACCTTGAATCCTTCCCTCGGTGTCGAGGAGTGCCATCCAGGTTAGCCAAGTACCTCTGGAGTGAATGGTTTTTAGGGAGAGTTCAAGCTCACTGAAACAAAACATGAAGCTGCAAAGTTCAAAACTACCACGGGCACTTGCTTGAGACATTAGCAGAGGGATCTAGATTAAAGGTAAACAAGCAAAGAGTGAATACAACTCCCATTCCCTGCCACACCACCTTATGCACAAATAACATACCCACAGACTGCCTGACCGTCACTAGAGATGACCCAGGGAAAAAAGAAACAACAAACAAATCATAAATAGGTAATAAATACCCCCACACACAAATAACTGCAAGTTCCTAAAGCCTGGCAGGTGGTCAGGACCACAGACGACCAGTTAGCACTCATCTTCATGAATTTATCTTGCACACAGGTGTTTCATTTTGGATTTGACAGCCAGCCAAAAGCGGACATATTTCGGGGGGTTCCCTCACAGTTGCTGTGTGGAGAGACTGGACCAGAGAGCTCTCCGTGTCAACCTGCATTCATTACAATAATCCTCCTTCCTAATGGTTTTAGTGTTGCAGCCAGATAGCTCACTTTGCACTCTTGCAAGGTGATTATAAACAAATCAGCCTGCCAAGGTGCACAGATCTTTTGGAAAATAACCCTAACACAGTATTTGCTCCTTCTCTTTGCTCTACTAAGTTAAATCCAGCTGCCTTCATCGTTTAGGGAGAGCTGAAGACGATGACAGGAACTCCATCAGGTTCAGCCTTTTAATTAACTCCAGCACGTAACATTTAGCTTCTGGTGCAGTTTGTAAGCAGATCAGAAAATGACAACTTTGCCTAGGAAGATGCTAGATAAAAAAGCCCTAAGAACAAACACTTCCACTGACTCCATAAAAGAGCTGTTTGGCTTTGCACAATCTCGAACTCCACTGAGTGCAGTGAATTGAAATCTGTGGTAGAAGCTTTCC
Organism: Platysteira castanea; assembly: GCA_013397175.1. Lineage (NCBI taxonomy): Eukaryota > Metazoa > Chordata > Aves > Passeriformes > Platysteira > Platysteira castanea. Next base: position 1,310,189 of record VYXC01002720.1, on the reverse strand, counting down.
AAGTACACACAGGAGAATATCCATTTCTCTTCCTGGGTTGTAAGCAAAAGATATATATCAGCTCGAAGAAGAAGAAGAAACTGCATCTGCTTGTGAATGAGTACAGATTACAAGCAAGGGGTTTTTTTTTAAATCTTAACCTAGTAACTCAGCTTCTGTCACCAACTAGCTGAAGGAGAACTGAATCCTGTCTCCTAAAAATATTGATAGGCTACATTTAGAACAAGCTCCAAATTATTTTACTGACTTGTGGTGACTCTTGAGCAACTTTAAAATGGTTACCAAGGACTGTGCCTGAAGTGAGAAGCAGTCTTTTCTAACTCACATGTTGCTCAGGCTGTGTATAGCCAGACCTAATACCCCTCTACCTCTACAGATATGTTGCATCTCTGAGACAAACACACAGCCCTACGGAACCATTTCTGTTCCCAGCATCTTCCCGTGATGAAGAACCCAGGATCTCTCCATTTTAATTATTGCAATGCTTTGTCATCCTCAGTGTTACAAAGATACCCCCTAATTCCTACCTTCTGTCCTTTCTGCTGGCATTTAACACCATGACTCATCCAACGTCCTTCTCTGCAGCACCTTTTACACACAGACACCAGTGAGCTTCCTCTGCCCCGAGTCTCCTCCACACCAAATTTTTCACCTTTCTTCTCCTCTTCCTTTCTGTCCAATATTGGGGGCAATGCCAAGGAGCAGCTTCACAGCCCCTCACGAGATAGTCAATTTCTAACACCAAATTTCTAACTACCTTCACAAGAACCCGTGCCTGGCTTTCAGCTTACAATCCCCATAACCCTCGTATTAATGATGGCTGTTACAGGGAAATTCTTCACTTCTGCATCCATTCCAACACAACGTGCGAAATGTTTTAGAGCAAGGTCCTGCCACACACAGGATTAGACTCCAATTCTGAAATTTGCTCTGTGTAACAGCTTTTACCTCAGGTTACGTTTGCAGCAGCAGTACCTGAATGAACCACTTCCATTAACGCAGTAAAGAACAGGAGATAAAGAGTTTACCAGGTGAATCCCCCTGCGAGTGCTTCAAAAACGAGTTTGAGCTGCCCGGTTTAGAGATGGTGCATTTGTTTACTCCAGCCTCACTGGAAAGTCAACAAGCTCCCTGTTGCCCACCGGCTCCCAGAGCTGGAGAGGGAAGGGAAGGCAGAGAGCAGCCACCAGCACGGCCTCTCCTCTGCACCAGCCCTCCAGCCCCCACCAGCAGCTCTGCCTGATTTACTGATGCATTACCAATTTATATCAGGAGCTTCTGCAGGACAAAATTGAAGCCTGCGTCTCCGTGAAAGGCTATAAAGAAACCCACACACATTCAAAATCATTACAGGGTGATATTTTACACTGTTAGCCCATTAAACAACAGATGAAGTATCAGGCTCCTGAAATCACAGCAGCGCTGTCGTTTCTAAGACACAGCCCTTAGAAGACCACATATTTTTTATTCTCAGGATTCTCAGAAACTGTATATTTTTTTTATATCCCAGAAGCCATCATCTGCAGAAAAGATTTTATCTTATTGCTTGGCAATGGCAAATCTGTTTTCAATAAAGAATGAGTGTTCAGAGGCTACTAGTATCACTCACTACTGCTTGCAAATGTTGGCATTACAACTGTAATTTCTTCTGAGTGGAAGGATGAATTACATTTAGATTAATAACTGCGAATCCAAAAAACTTTGAAATGTATTTACCAGGCATTAGTTCCAAACTGGGTATACAGCTTGGATTTGTTCTCCAGTCCCTGGGGTTGTGCATCAAGGTCTGTCTATGCTGAGGAAGCGCTGCACACTAAAGTAGAAATAATTTAATGCAGCCTAATTGTTTCATGAAAGCATCTTTAAAATGATGCATAGTTCGTTTCCCAGAAGTTCTGGGAAAATAGCTGAAGATAAATTGCACTGCTGTTGTCAGTGCCGAGCAGGCAGGCCCCGTGCTCCTCGGTGCCAGTCTCATTCTGCCACGGCAGTGACTGAGCCCTGAGCCCACGGGCACTCACTCAGATGCCTTCCTGCACCCCTCAGCATGGAGGGCACTTTGGGACGCTGAGGGGGACCCACAGAACACACAGGATTTAGGTAGCCTGTGAAAATCAAGAGCAATTTTGGCTGCAAGCGGCCCTAGGCCTGAAAAAAGGCCTTAATCCCCCTTGGCACCCCCAACTCCCCACCCCACCCCCTCATATACATTGAGCCTCCAAGGGGCTGGATATCTCTGCCCTGCTTGGAAATTGGAAATATTTCCCATTGAGGGCAGGACTGGTTATATCCACAGTCAACCCAAACCATAGACACATCACTTTCTTCACCAAATTCCTGCCAGAGGTCCTGAAGCTTCTAAGCTGCTGATTTTACACACCAAACAAGGTATCTCCAGGAATGCTTAAATACCTCTAGGAAGGATTTATTTCCAGAAGTTTTTGTACAAGCGACCTTTCTGCATTTTTTCTCTCCCTGCCTCCTGGAAACTTTTGTCTGCTTAGATATGTTACAGCAGTTATGTTTCGTGACTGACAATTATCTCATAATGAAAAACAAGTCACAATTAATAAAGCTCAAAACTAATACCTGCTAAACTCATTTAATGATTTAATGAAGTAGGAGAGAGTCTTATGAAAAGATTTTAAAAGCAAGGGACTCAATTTCCAATTAGAGCCCACAATCATTTGAGAGCCTGCAGGCTCCCAAGGTAAGAGATGGGGAAGAAAGGAATGGGGAAAAAACCCAAACAGACATTTTTCTGGTGTTTTCCTTTGTATCCTTCTGCAGGGAAGACTGTCCTCTGCTGTTCATGCTGAACCAGTCCCTCCATGTGCACATAACTCCATGGACAATGCAAGTTCAATTTACAGCCCTACATTTGATTCTTGAATGATGATACACCTTTAAATATTTTTGCACTCGACCAGCTCTGCTAATAAGCCTAAAACTAATTTAATGTTGTGCTATTCATTAATCACTATTATGGAAGAAAAATGCTGAATGCAGGGGACACCCTATGGAGGAGTTTTCAGGGTGTCAGATTTCTACCAAGCATACACCACTCCAACAACAGCCTAAATCAAAAGAAAATCCATAATAATTTCTACAACAAAGTACTGGAGGAAAACACCACCATCAGGCTTTTGAACAACAGACAAAACAAACAACAGGTGTTTAGGGAGAACGTTTACCCCATCCAGTTTTCACACAAATTACATGAGACCCCAGTTTAGTTTATAAGGCACTTAAAATTTTGGGGGGGAGGAAGAAAATTCACAGCAACTTCAACCAGCTTTGCCAGAAGCTGACAACTGCAGGCAGTGAAGAGAAGGGCAGACAGGCAGCTTGAAGTCAGTGGATGTGGAGAAGTCAGATCCAGCTCAGCACCCAGATTTAATACAGAATGGGGTCACTTCTCTTTTTCAACCCGTTATATCTGCAAGCACACTTGATCTGGGATACCCCTTCTGCCATCCGCAGTAATAATCCTAGCATTTATCTACTTATTTTCCCCAAAAACTGGTGACTACGTAGTTCTACTAATTAGATTGTAACATCTCATTTCTGGACCTGTCAGGAGGCACCTCCCTGACGTCTCCAGCTCCAGGGAGAGTGACAGTTTCCAGCCAGGCTCCAGAAAGCTCACCTAAGGCTGTACACCCACGGGGCTCCCCTGGGGTTTCGGAGCAGCTAAATACCTGAATCCCTCTCAGTTACCCATGAAAATCTCTACTGCTGGGAGGTTTTTTTAGCTGAAAAATCCTCTAGTTTATGCCCAAGTAACATAAATTTAAGTCCAAGAGGATCTACAGAGGAATTGCAGGATTTTACAACGGTTGAAGTAATGAGTTCACAAATCTGCAGAGAGTTGGATCAAATCTCACCTTTCATTCTGAATACACTCACAAACATCTCTCTGTTTGCAGTTTACTACTGAGCTTATGCTGCTGTTATCCATGACTGTCACAGCTTCTCCCACTGTCACCCTGAGTGTAGCACCTGGATCAGGAGCGTAGGGACAGGCAGGACCACATGGCACCGACAGGAACAACCTGCAGGGTTGTTTACACTCGATTTCTCCTCTCCTTATGACTTGCAGCAGTGAAACTATTTTATCTCCCTTAACCACTGGCTCCCCCACAGTATGTGGACACAAGGAGCAGCTGACAACCACGGCAAACTCCACTGAGCAGTTCTCTTCAATTCACTCCACAGTTCACTTCCTTTCACAGAAGAGCAAGTGAACTGCTCTTCACTTGTCTTCTCTGTCTGGGAGAGTTCTCTACCGATCAAAACATTATATTTATTAGCCACCTGTATTATATATAAAATGAAAAAATCAGAAAATGAAAAAATCATTCGACACTCCTTCATTTTGTGGCTGCTAAAGGTCACCCTGCCCTGAGAAAATCCTGGAAAGTGAAATAGAAATGGCAAGTACAGCACAAGCTGCTCTCCTCCTGCCCACCCACATTCACCTTTTCTCGTAAAAAAAAAAAAAAAAAAAAAAAAGAAGAATTCTAAGACACCAAGACCTGAAGAAGAGTACTTGAGTCACCTGCACTGCTGTAGCAATTACCAAACCAAGAATGACAGAGCTTCTTGCAGACCTGAGGGTAACCCAACTGGTGCCTGAACGGAGCTGTCAATTGCTGAAGCTGCATCTCCTTCCATTGCTCTCATCTGGCTCATCAGTGGTTTACACTGGCTCCCATCTTGTCAAGCCACACAGGATTTTTATTTTATTTTTACTGGACCTACAGAAGTTTCACATACCTAAAAATAAAAATCCTCCCATAATTTTGGCTGGTGCCAACGTATGTTCAGCTCCTGAAAATGTGTATTTCCAAGGCAGACAGTCTGTTTCCAACTGTATACAAACCAAACCGTGAAGGTGGAATCACTTTGCTCATTGTTCCTTTCTATTATATAATTTTTTTTTTTTTCCATGCCCAGGGCTCTCACAAGGGTTTGCAATATGAGATAGAGCTGCCAAAAGAGCAGATTTAATCTCCTTCAGTTTCTGGGCTCCAGAAATTTCACAGTGAAAGCTTAAAACTGTGTTCAGAAAATGTATGTCTGTTAACAGCAAACCTCATCTCTTCCTTGTGTTTTATGGACCTCCTCACAAACTGCACAGAGGAGCCTAAGATGACAGATCACAATTTTAAAATCCTGTGCTAGAGGGATCCTGGACTGTTTACCAGTCCCTGATATACAGACTACATATCTTACGTATGTAACTTTGATTCAAAGTGCTTATCTCAGAAGGTAACGCCTCAAACCCCACTTTTCTCTCCAAAGCCAGAAGAACTATAAGCAAATTCAAAAGCTATTCTGCAAAACCCCCATGAATCTTCCCAGCTCATTCAGCAGCTTGGCTTTGGGTACAACTACACTGGATGGTGACAACATCAGGTATCTTGGACCTCTGAGGCTCCCTGGGAGAAATAACCTCCCCCTGCTCAGCCTGTGAAAAATAAGACTCATCAAAGACTTTCCTGGGTAAATCACATCCTTATTCTACACGTAGCAGAACAGAGCCACAAAACTATACCATGGCAAGGGCCAGGCAGAGTGAGAAGTGCCACACTCCCTGTTGCACACAGGAGCATCTCAGGCTCCCCTTGCCCATCCAGGGGGGCGGCTGTGTTCAGAAATCAGGAGCTCAAAGGGGTTTTCACCTGGGCTGTCACTGAACACAACACATCAGTGCCACAAACCTCATGAGCAAGAGATCAGCATCACCACACCCCTTCATCTGATCCAAGCTGCTTGGATGGGAGAATACCATGATTTTAAACTACATTCGTGCAAAATACAGGTGTAACTGAGCAAGTGCTTACTTACAGCCTCACTGAATTGCTGAACCAGGATTGATTTAAGCCCTTACTTACATTGCCTTGTTTAATCTATGTCTATATTGGGTGGGAATTATTACAGTAGCACTTCTGTGGCACCCAAACCCCCTGAAAAAGAAAAGCACTGCCTTGATCTCCCCGTCGTCTCTTCCACAGCCTGCCTGAGGAACAACAGGAAATATTTTAAGAAGTTATTCTCCTTCTCTTTTTAATAAAACGTTCTCTCCCTCTACCCCCAAATCAAATTTAAATACACAACAATAAAACACGCATTAGTCTTCCTGTCAAAAATTGCAATCACATCTCAGGTAGAGCACAGCGACTCAGCCCCAAGGCTGTAGTTAGCCAGGTTTCATTTGACTATTATGTTCTCCAGAAAAACAGAAAGAAATCTATCTATGCTGACACAATCAAGATTGCAACAGCCAAAACACCACAGCTGTTCTTTGAGTATTTCAGATGATGCTCTGCCATCACTGATAATACCAGGACCGCCTGTCTCTTCCAGTGCTCTGCTACAATAATCAGCCTGCCAATAGGAATATCTGCCACCCTCCCAGCTGCAGAGGAGTCTCTAAACATTTAATCTTGGCTATTATTTCCTCCCTGCAAGGCTGTAGTTTTGCATCACAGGCACTGGGAACCGAGACTGCTCAAGAGAAATGAGGAATTTAGCTACACCAATGTAACTAAGGGCACACAGCTCTCAGACTCAGTTGTTCCTTCAGGAACACAGCAAGGTGTTCTACCACATGCTTGCACTAAAGCTGTGGTTTTGTTGTTTTCTCTGCAAAACCCTGGTCAAACTGGGAAAAATGAAAATTTTAGAATAAGAAAAGAAAAATATTTAAGAAATCATTTATTAGGCTGCCCTTCACTAACAAAGGAAGTCAGGAAAAAGTAACCATTTCATATTTTAACACAACTCTGTCTGGGTCTTCAAGATGAGATGCCTTTATATCAGGCATTTTCAAAAGCCCAGATCTTTGGGACATCACTGGTATTTAGAGAAGTCCTGCCTCACATACAGTATCTTCCCAAAGGGCATGCAAAGCTTAACTGTGGAGCTTTCAGAGGTGTAGGAAAGTCTGACTTTTTGTCTTGAAATACCATGCTGTAGTATTCAAAAATGTGCTGACAGCATGGACAAAGCATACATGACAAAAAGATAAATACATATATTTAAAGGAACAGTTGTGCAAGATGTCTTTTTCAGATGCAAACCCCGGCAGCTCTGAGTGAATGATTCTAAACCTACAAAAGACCATTTCCCTCAGCTATTCTCTATTGCACAAATGCCAGTGAGCTCTCTGAACACACAGCAGGCTTGAGCATATTTAAGGATGGCTTGAGAAACCACAGAAACCCTCTAATATATTATTATAATATATAAAGATTCAGTAAAGGGGTTAATTAGGGATTAAACAGTCATGCTTACTTGTGTATCTTTAGCCTAGTGATTCTTAAAATGCAGTAATACAGGCAGATCTTAATAACAGGAGGAGTGTGATTCCTCCTATGGATTTTTAGCCATCCAAAGATGCAACATCTTGCCACCAGTCAGTGCTGCCAGCAGTCTGGGACAGAGACTGCTGCTGAGAGGGGGCAGTCCTACTGCACAGGAGTGCTCCTGTTGGGATTGAATCACGCTTAGAGGCACCCATTTATAAGAGAGGGATCCTGGCATGCTATCGTAGTACTCAAGCAAAACTATATTTCAGCATCTTTTAAACCTTATTGAAGTCAACATGTCTAGGTTTTGTATATAGTTTTACTTAGATTTTGGCTCTTTTGCTTTAAAGAGCTTATCAGGGTTTTACAGCAATTTGTAATTGATTTCACCCTCACTGAAAACCACTAATTAGTATCCTGCAAACAGGATTTTCCAAGTTGGACTTGCAGCAAACAAGGATAGTTTCCCCAGAAGCTGATTCAACACCCTGGTTAGATATTCATTACCAGACTGGGAGGAATCCTGCATTCAGAGGACTGGCCAGACACTGCTTCAGTAAATAAACTCTCTCAGACATGTGCTCAGCCCACAGAAATTTACTTTTTTAGTCCTGGGATGCCACAGTTTCTTTCTTGGTCAAGACAAAGATGGCTTTCATCACCCTGATGTTTCAATTTGGGATTCTACTGGCAAGCTAAAATACCAGTTAAAATAAGTAGCATATTCACTACTGGCAAGCTGAGATAGAAATAGAAGAAGCCAAACACTCAAAAATTCCTCCTTGCCTGGAAGTAACACGACACATAGGAAAGAAACTTCAGTTTCGGTGGGTTAGTCGAGAAAAAACAAGAGCCCAGTACCCCCCAGGTGATTCAAATTTCTTCAGACACCTACAGCTGCCCATATTCATTCTCACCAGCGAAATTCATGCAGCAAAATCAGTGCTGCTGCTGCCCTACCCTCACTGCATTTTTCCTGAAAACTCTCCCTGTGGGCTGGGAAGGAATGTAACACGATCTGGAGCTAACAGTGGAGGACTAAGCCTTCCCTTCATAAATCATTCATTAATAAATACCAGAAAGCAAGGCTACAGACCTTAATCCCCGAAAAGCCCGGCGAGTGCCATGGCTGTGATCCTGGGTGGGCTCTCGCCACCAAAAGAGTGCACAAAACAAGTGTTAACAGCCCCGAGCACAGCTGGGTATCAGCACAGGTTCCCAGGGCAGCTCCTGGTGTTCCTCGGCTGCTCTGCCACAGATGAACGGTCACGCTCCAAAACGGCTCCAAATTTCCAAACTCCTCCTCATATCAAAGCAGGGAGGATGTGCCGGCTGAGACACTGAAACCTACAGTCATTTTGGAGGTGAAGTTTGCAAGGATAGAAGGGGAAATGTCTTTCGTAACAGGATGTAAAAAGTTTTAACCTTGACAAGTAAATAAGAAATTAAACTGTCAGAGATTATTCCAGAAACCTCAAAGAAAATTATCTGGGAAACATTTTACTGAGCCCCATACAACTTCTCCATGTATTTTAAACAGTCAAAGGGTCACTGTCCTTGTTTTTTTCTCTGGCATTTTCCTTGACCTGGGGCTAAGGCTACTGGTGTCATTTCAGCTGGGGTTTCTCTCTTTTTATGACTTGTCCTGTGCCCACGGGTGGATTTCTTGAAACTGCCTTGTGACTTCCCCAAGAAACTCTTCTGATCTGAGAGAGGGAGAGAGATGAAAAGAAACCACTCATAGAAAGAGAACGACAACAAGGCTAGGCTGGGAGAGGCATCCTCTGGCTGGCATTACCTCCCTCGCTACTCCTCGACCGTCTCACTCACAGCTGCTCCGCTGGGGGCTGCCCAGAAGGGCCGGACCCGACGCAGGCACGGCTTGCAGAGACGCTCCATTTATATTCCCAGCTGGTTCACCTGTTTTCTGCAAATTTTGCAGTTACACTGCAGACAGATCAATGCTGTGATTTGCTTCCAGCAGGGTGGTGGGACCCCCCTCTGGCACTTCCTATTTTTAAACAACTGAAGTTGTTTTGTATTTCTTAAACCATATTGATCCACGGGGCTAATGATAGTTTTTCTCAAAGCTCCATTTTGTTCGCTCTGTCACAGAGGGAGCCCTGGAAATTACAATTAGTGATACAGGAAACGATTGAAATCTATTTTACTGCACAAGTCTGCTCCTGCTATGCGCAAAGGAGAACAATAACCACAAATTCTGTTGCTCCCACATGGAATCACGGATGGATGACTATACAAGCAATGAAGAGGACTTATATAGGGGGTACCAGCCACCATACATCTTTAATTTACACCATATTGTCCATTATATGAACAAAAAATACAAATAACATGGGCATAATACTACAGTTTGAATGGACTGAAATATATGCACAGCTCCTCCCCCAACGTAATTTAATTTTCATTTTGCCAGTGGAATAAGAAAATTAGGTTTGTTTTTAAAATAATTCCTTATCCTCAGAGGGAAAAAGTCACAGTCAGTCAAAAGTATCTTGTTAACATAAACGGCATTTCTCAAAATAAACATATCAGAAAGGGACCTCATCTCTGACAGATGGACCTACAAAATGAAAAAAAAGGAAAACCCACCCAACCTGTGTTTGGAAGTGGCCAAGTCTGACAGAAAGCAGAAGGAATGAGCAGGTTTGGGTCACCAAGCGGCTTTTTGTCATTCCCTCCCAGCACACGCACGGTGCTCTCACCTGCTCAGGGCTCGGTCACAGTTCCCTGCTGGAAAGGATGACACCAGGTGCCCAGTCCTTGTCACCTGGTGTTGTCACCTATATCTGTCAGAAGTAATTGTAATGCTACAATAAAATAGTCACTTCTGGAGAAATAAAGAATCATCTCCTCCCCCTGTGGGAAAAAAAAAAAATAAACAGAAAAACCCCACACCTCCGTGTTTTCATCATCTGGATCTAAACCACTGTTTCTTCTCTAGACAAAAAATTTAATTCACATTTCCATAAAATGGAACTGCTGGGAATTAACAAGCTAATAAAAAGGACTTTAAGGGTGCATTAAACTTGGGTTGGGGAACTCTCTAGTGCTTGCAGCATAAATGCTAATAAAATTATAAATCTGTTATTAACTTTTTACATCCCTGCCAAGTGATAAAGACTTTTTAAAAAAAGGCATTTAAAAGGCTAGAGATGTATATTTTACAATGAAACACCAAGTAGTCCAGACAGTACAAAAATTACTTACACCATATGAATTCTCTGTACCGCCCTGAAAAAACACACACCTGTCTTCCCAGGGCAATCTAGGACTGATATCTGATANTGTGAAGGAAAAAAAAAAAAAAAAAGAAAAAAAAAGAAAATTCATTTTTCCTTTAAAATATCAATAAAGCAGGATTCCAGCATTGTTTGTGCCAGGGGTTGGACTTCCCCAGGCTTTGATTACTGACAATAAGATGTTTATGTCAAGCCCTGGCTGACAACTCCTCATATTCACCCATTAGAGCCCTACAACTTCCTTGCTGTACTTTATACTCCAACCTGTTCAGTGCACTCATTGTTTCAGCCAGTAACAAGCTCCAGCTAATTGCTACACGTGGAAGGGAAATTAAAAGGATGGTCCTTGGAGACTGCTACGTCTGCTTCCAAATGAATATAATTAGCAGAGAAGGGGAAAAGATTGTAATTGCTTCAGATTTAGTGGTATAAGGAGGGATTTAGGGATTAATATTTCGGGGAACAACCAGTCTGCCAGCTCAGTATTTGGCAATGCAGAGCAATGACAGGCAAAGGACCTCACACACAATCCACAATCTTGCAGGATGGAAAACAAGGCAAACGGGTCAGAGGTAGGAGCAGAGAGGCTCACTGCCAAGACGACCTCCAGGCACTTCCAGGGACCTGACAGGAACCAAACACATCACAGGGAGGCCCCAGCCACTGGCAGAAGCAGGTCTGCCTTATCCAATGCCACAAAAGTATGTTGTCACAAGGAGAACCTAGAGTGTTCCTTCCAGCACTGAAATGTGCTCGCGGTTGGTAGTTGAGGTGGCTCAGGGACAGGCACGTTCCAAGCTCAGCGTAGGGGCAGATCCAAAAGTTCTGCTGCAGGACAGCAATGGTCCCCACAAGCTCTTTTACAGACAAGGGATTTTGGAACTACCTGGGTTTGCAATACTGGGCTCATGGCTCATCCCCTTGTGCAGAGTCCCACAGTCCAGGGGCTGGAGAGCTCAGGTTCAACAGGACCTGCCCTCACTGTCCAGCTGAGCCACTCGGCCCCATTCCAAGCACAGACTTTTACTTTCTCCTTATCATGCTGCTGGGAAAAAACATTTTGAACATTCTCAGATGAGAGAAATGAGTCTTTAGGCACCGGAACAGAGATTTCTGTTTTCAAAAATCCTTATTAACAGAGAACCATCTGAAGTTTGGGAAGTGCTGAGAGCCATGCAATTGTCAAAATCCAGCTCTTGTTTAAGTGAATTAATGGATGCTGAGAAACTGCGCAGTCTGAACTCAGGACTGTGTGCTGAGGTTTTCAGCTTCTGCCCAATAGTAAAAACAGCAGTACCTTTAACAGACTGACTCGTAGTAGCAGGAAAAAGTAGACAAGCAGTTGGAAAAGGAAAGCACAACCCCAAAGAACTTTGTTAATTTTCTCTATACTGTCCACCTTGAAATATTATCCTCTTCCACAAGAAGTGCTTCATCCACAGCCCTCAATCACCACAGTTCACTTCATAGTCTCCATTAAAAACAGCACTCCCATTTATTCAATACAGAAATTAGTTCAGTGAGATTGTTTTGCTCTGCATTTCCCCTCTTGTGTCCCTTGAAGTAAAACCCAACCATAGCAGACTCAAGCTGCTCCCCAGGTTTCTGCCTCCGTAAAGCCGTATGTCTGTCATGTAATCTAACTTCAGAACCAAGGGTGCCCCAAGCTAACTGATTTTCTACTGCTTCACAAAATCTATTTTTCTCCCAGTCCCTCACAGACACAACAGGTATCATTTCACCGTGGATCTCAAGCCACACAGGGTATGTTGCCATGGAAACATGAAACCAACCAAAACAGGCATTAAACGCTCACATGGTTACAAGTCCCCTGGACCACTGGTCCTGCCTTCACCCTTCCCTCTTTTCCAAGATGGGGAAAATGTGCTGCCAGTATGATTCAGCCAAGCATGGATACCTAGAGGTGCTCCTCTCTCTTCCCTGCTCTTCAAGAAGGTCCCCAAACTTGCTTTTGGACAAGTCTATGTCAAAAAAGCGTAAGCAGCACCCATGGAGGACTCAAAGAAATGCACTCTGTCCACCACAATGCAGTCCCAGCCTTTCCTGGAGGTAGGACATGCACCAAAGCACAAGGCTCCAGCACCTCACCGCACTTTCCTGTGCAGTCACCGTGCACCTGGGTGGCTACACAGCTGGTCCTGTGAGACCCTTTTTAGGGTCTTGGGTATATGAAAGGACAGATACTTTTCATCCTTGAATCTTCCTTTGAGTTACAGGGATATAGTATAAATCTTATAGAAACATATTTGTGCTTGTGTCGTGATCCAGTTATTAAAGTTCTTAGAAATGCCTCTGCCTGAATTAAGGTGCAAACGAGACCATATGCCAGTGACAATAGAATGGGTTTTATTTGATAGTAAATATGAGAGAGAGAGACAGAGAGAGAGAGAGGAAGAAAGAAAGAAACAGAAAATAGTTAGGTGGGACAGAAAGAGAGTGACAGAGATAGAGTAAGGAAAGTATCACCACTCTGTTGATCCCAGTGATATTCCATTGATCCTCTCCACCTGATCTTCGTGTTGGTGAAGGTCCCCTCAAAAAGCACAGACTCAGACGGGTTACTACACGCTCAGGCCAGGCAGGAAAGCCCAGGAACCTCCCTGGTGGGGGAGAGTTTGCCCTTGTCTCTCACAGCAGGCTTTGGGTTTGTTGCATCACGTGCAGTCCTGTGGTGTAAGGCTTTAGGAATGACTCTGGGGCACTTTGGGAGGTCTTTGGTGGATTATGACACCCCTTCAGCTGCCTCTCACGTGAATGTCCCGTGGATGTGGCCTTCCCAGGGCTGGGGGTTCCATAGCCAGTTTGTGTAAGGGAGGATGGGTTCACTGCCCCTGAGCAGAGGGCACAACACACCAAAACTTCCTCCCTCCACCTCGGCTGGGGGGGGGGATCTCTGTGCAAACCTGTTCCCAGCAAATGGGTCTGTGGGCTATGGCCTCCCCACCCCAAAGCAGGCCAGAGATGATTCTTAGCAGGGTTTGGCTCATATTCTTTTCCTTGTTTACTTGTTTGTTTCAGGTGCCTGAAGAATGGGTTTTCCCTTTATCTAATCTTAGAGGTTTAACTTACAGTCCAAAGTCCCAGTCAGGAATCTTCAGGGAGGCTTCTTTGGTTGTAGCTTCTTTATACAGCTTTTGTTATAATAAGCAAAACTTTATATCCATGTTTGAGGCATGAACAATTTGAGACTCTGACAGCTTGGAAACCCTGGAAACTGAGCAGCACAAACAGAAGATGTGGATGCCCTTCACCACTCCTGTGTTTGTTTTCCATCATGACATTTTAAAGACTTGCCACGGCACCAAATCGATAGGGAATTAAAGAAATGGATCCATAAATTTCACTTACACTAAGATTCCCTATGTAAATCACATGAAAAATCCAGAGGCCATTGAGACCAATGGGACTCTCCCAGCAGCTGCAATGTCACCACCCTCACAGCAGTGAAGCCTGTTGTGCTTTAAGACATTTCAAATTTCTCATTTTCTCCCTTTTGAATGACACCACTGAAAAGTGTCACTCAAACTCCATTTCTCAATGCAAAATCTTTGCACAAATGCACAGCTAAAGAATGCAACAAAAGCGACATAACTAAGCCGATAAAAGATTGCTTGATCTGTTTTTATGCTATGTGATTCTAGGTCGTGTTAAATCACTGGTTTCTTATTAACAAAAACATGCAAAAGCCCAAAAATTACTTCTCTCCTCCTGCCTACTCCCTGCTAGCTGACTGCCCCATCTTGTATTTTTTCAACAAGCTTTGAATAAAGCAGGGTCTAGCTCAAAAGTTTTTTGAATATCTAAAAATACCATTATTTTCCCTCAAGACTGAGTAAATGGCAAACTAAATAGCACTTTTTAAAACCATGCATTACCTACACAGAAATGGTAGATTAGAGCTTCAAAGTGTGTCAAAAAAATGAGTTACACAACCCTCCTGGACCTGCAGCAAATAAGGAGTTTGGGTGGGTTCACACTTGTCATCATCAAGCAGCTGAGCACGAAACACCTTGTGGCTTTGCAGCTGGACCCACTGGTGTCAGGGGTGACTGTGGCAGAGAGCACCAGCTCTCCCTTTAAGCACTGGCTGCCCACTGTGGCATCTCCTGTGCCACTCACTGCTGTCCCCATGAAGACAAACAAAAATGGACAAAACCTAACCTCTCTCTGGGATTAAATTAGGTGAAAAATCAGAGCTCAACATTGGTAAATACTAATTGCTCGTGGAGGCTGGTGTAAAGGGGAATATTTTTCTGCAATGTGCACAAAATTGATTTTCAGGGTTGTATGATTTTAATGCAAACTAGTCTCACTTAAAGTGTTTGTTTTACTCTCAAATAAGCAACTACAGGAAGCCAGAATTAAAACAAATCAAAAAGAACAACAAAGAGAACTCTTGATTTCCTCCACAAGTTCTCTCTTCACTTGTTGTAATGTTTAAGTACCTAATGGCTGTTGATTAATTCCCCTCTTTATCATCAGTTGATCAACATGCAGCTTCTACTACATCAAATTACCTTAAAATGATAAAAATCAACAGAGTGTGTTGTTTTCCCCCATTAGAGTATAAGAAATCATACTTGAGAACAATACCAGAATAACCGTGGAAGACACAGGAGATGGCTGCTCAGCACAGAGGTTGACAGTACTCATTTTGATTCTAGTCATGTTTTGAAAAGTCCTTGGACCAAACATCTCAAGAGCAAAAGAGTAGTTTGGACCAAGTTTTTCAGACTGACTTCCTTCTCTGTTTTGCTACGCTCTGAAGCAAGTCAGGATCTGTTATTACACATATCATTCAGATTTAAGTATTTCCATTAAGTAAATGAGAAATAAATACATCGATGTTAGGAAACTCACTGCAAAACACACAACAACCAGATTTCCTGGTGTTTTCGCCGCAAAGCAGCCGCAGCACTGCAGATCTCGTTTTGGTATCAGATAAATTGACCATAACTAATTCAGTTATTATGCTAACTCCTCTATTTTAACTAATTCACAGGGATAGAGAAGGAACACAACTCAAATTGGAAGTTTGCTGGCAGTGCCTTCTATCAAACTGGAAAGGGATGGTATTCGCATTAATGGGATTTTGTGACAAATACATGTTCTTACATAGCTGACAAAATACAGAGACATGTTTCAAATGACATTAAGGTTATGACAAACTAAAAAAAAGAGAAAGTAATACTCAAGACTCCTTCAATTCCCTTGTGGGGTTCAGCAATGCAGTACGCTCTGTGAACACGGTTCTGATGTGACAAAGGGACAGCTCTAAAAAAATCCTTCTGCCAGTGATCTTCAAGGCAAAAATGGAAGGCACTAAACTGTAAACATGCACTTCTCCTAACATACCAGAGGTTTCTCTTTCTCTCTCAATCTCAGGGAAGGAGTGACACTAGCATGTGACTGGCCCTGCCTTGTGTTCATCACAGCACCAATGAGAAACTCAGCTGGTGTCAAACACATCCTTGGAGATAAAGCCCTGAATTTCCTCATTTCTTCATTGCTTTTGCATTCCAGAACTAGCAAATGTACTAGATCAATAAACAGCACAGTACTTGAGGACTGGTTTCCTTTAGAGTCTGCAATTCAGTATCAGATGATCTGGCTGACCAGCAGAAACCCACACGGATGCCAACCAAGCATTTTTCCAAGACTACTGATTGTTAATCAGAACCAGAGCACAGTTATTGCCACACATTCCATGTTTCTAAGCCCATCTGATGAAAAGAATATAACCATGGAGATTTTTCAATATACCTCAACAGCATATATTGTATTCTGTTGTTCCAGCAAAGCCACAGAGAAGTGTTGCGGACATTGCGCAGCACACACTGGCACAATCCTAAGGTCTTGGGGCCAGCTACCTATGTCTTTTTTTAATAAACACTGATTATCTTAGGAGAAAACTTTAAATTACCTAAGATGTTGTTTACAGGCAGCCATTACTTTTTTATTTCCCCAGGCTTGTGATTTAATCAACTGTCACCCACAGACCTCATTAGATAAGGCATGAGAACCTCCATCACACAGTTCCTGTGTTGCGCTGCCACTTCTGCAACTCAGAGCTCAGGTGGCAACAAAGCCTTGTCCAGGATCACTTAACCCAGGCCAGTTTTACACCCGAGCCAGGGCAGAGTTACCACAGGTATACCATCAGAAGCAGCCTAAACTGCCAGACAAAGCTTTTCCTAGGAGCTCTCCTGCTCCCAGACCTGCAGCTTGCTCAATCTTCCCACCCAGTGTCTGCTCACAGATAATTTCCCCGGTCCACCTCGCCAAGTCCACCTCAGTCTCCACAACCACTTAGCCAAAAGGAAAGCAGAGTAATAGAAACCAGTAAGAGCACAGATGACATAGGAATTATAAATCGCCCCAAGATGTTTGCAATCACAGAGTCCTCACCACTCAGTCATCCCGACTCTGAGCTGGTCCGTGTTTCCAGATACGCTGCGGGCCTTGCCTTTGGTGTCCCAGCCAGGTTATTTTGGCAGGACTGGCTCTGGCTCAATGCCAAGGCATCACAGCCTCAAGATCAAGGCAGAATGATATTTGCTTTCCTGCCATGCAGTACCAGCTAAAAAAATACCCACACAGACATCATTTCTGCCTTTTTCCTGCACATGAAAAGGAGCAAAATGCCCACACAGATCCCATGTGAGACTTTGTGTAGACTATTAAAGACTTTGCCTTTTGTTTTGCTTTTCTAAACTTATTCTTCTTTTTAGAGAAAACAACATCATCTATGTCAACAGACTTTGGCCAAAAGCAACCAACTGCACAATTCTTGCCATTTTTTTTTTTGTTGTTTTCAGCAACATTCTTCAGACATTACCTTGCTAAATGTGGCATTCAGTCCCACTTACTGAATACTACAATTAAAGAGGTGCTGAACTCTAGGACCAGGGGTTAAATGGGAAGGTACACTTCTTCCCAAGTATAAATAACTCTTCCCACACACCTCTCCTGTGAGAGATGTTCTAACGTGCTACAACCCAAAGAAAAATAAAAAGTAATATCAGTCTCAAGACCAGCATCATCTGCTCAACATGGAGGGAAGAAAAACTAGATAGAAAATGCAGACATGGTGTGTTAGAACCAAAACTCTTCTTGCAATGCCAGGCCTGGCAGAAAACACACTGTTGGCTCTCATCCTCCCAGTTTGCAAGCTTGGAAATTAGTTAACAGTGGACAGGAAAATTAATTAAAGACATAACTATAAATTCTTTAAAATATCTTAATATGTTTAATGCAGCAGCCAGGCGCTGTATGTTGCACATCTGCTTCATTGTGCTATAAAACTGGAGAGGGGTGAGGGCAGAAGGTGAGACATGGGGCCAGGGCAAGCAATGGCAGGTGCTGCTATTTGGTGTTTTAAAAGTCCATTTCTAATCATTCCAGTGATGAAGCTTTTGTGCACTTGCACCAAAAACAGCAAATGGATTTGATCTGTGGGACTCTGGAAAGCACTGGTCAGCCTGGAAGTCAGTGCTTAAGGGCTGCCCAAGTGCTGGGAGTTTCCCATCAAAGGTCCTGAGCCCAGTGCTTCCAACCTGGGTCTCCCCAGGGAGCCGTACACTCACCACTCCTTATTTCTTCCATAAACACCAATAAACCACTGCACCAAAATGCTGGGAGAATAACTACCCTCTTGCAGACCCCCATTTTTGCTTAAGGCTGGCCAGATTTACTTCAACAAAGACCCAACATTCACTTGAAACATCACAGGTTGAACGCCTGGGAATTTCTTAGCGAAATGACAAGCTGCGTAGTCCCAGGAAGAAGAACTCCATTAAAAGCTGCCATATCAAGCAAGCCAGAAACTGGAACTCCAGTCTCTTCTACCCCAGGTTACAAAAGCACATTTACATCCCAAATGTTTTGCGGAAAATCTGACGGCTCCACAAAGTATTTAAACTCAAACAAAATGACAGATAAAGAGACTTCTAACTACACAAGCTTGAAGAACTTTTGAAGGGCTTATGAGAAGTTGTAAGAGAGACAGAAGAAAGCTTTATGGCTCGGAGGGATGACATCTACAGCTTTTCTGATCCCTCAAGTACAAGATGACACGTCCTTTCAGAAGTGACCAAATCAGCAGCCTAGTTTAACCCGTCAACCAGAACCACCAGGTTTTTAATCTGACAAGTGGCAATGCTTTATTTGACTGATGTGAGGTTTTAGCTCCTGGTTTTGGCGAATGCAGATTAAATAAATCTTGACTCTATCTCGAGTTCATTGCAGCTAATGACTTTGAACTTAAGAGTCTGTTAACACTAAATGGCTATCATCATGCAATCATGCTAAATTACCACAGGAAGCAGAAGGTATCTCAAAAGAAAGAATTGCACCAGTTTATGCCAAGAAAACTGGACATCAGTGAATACTGTTGGACTGTTCTCTGCAACACCAGGTTTCTGGCCCAGACAAACATGCTTCTCATCTACTGTTGTTATCTCCTGCCAATATAAATCCAGCCAAACTGGCTCCATCTAATTCTCACTCAATATGCCCTTGCAGAAACAAACACATAAAAGAGAAGTCTTTATCAAGAAAAAGTCCTGCATGATGCAGAGCAACTCTCCTCCTTGCTTGCGCGAGGTAATTATCTCACCATTTTTTATACTTGCCTTTTATCATCAATTTTAGAGGCTCTGCTTATAGAGGAAGGAATGATGAAGTAACGACTAATCTAACAGATATTTAACAGATTCTCTAACACAGCCAAAATCACTTGAATTCCCTGCAGTCTGGACCTTTGTAAAATGGCAGGAAGAGCAGCCTCATTCAAGACAACAGGAATGCTGCCTTTTTTTTCACTGAAATGAAGCTTTCATGCACAGGTCTCAGAAGAAGTTGAAAATCTTGTGGATCAGAAGAGGAACACAGCATATTTTGCTCTCTGGTGACTGCAGTTGGACAGACAGCATCACATGACTTACTCAAAATAATGCTCAAAAGAAACACAGCACAAGAAACACTATGCACAAAACTGAAAAAGCTCAAACAATGCCTAAAACACATCTTCAGGACAGAGGTACAAATTGTATTGTAGTATTTATGAAACACTAAATGAAAGTAAATGTATCAATCAGTTGCAAACCCACACAGCACATGAGTGTGGATGCACTGAATGAGGTGAAGTGCAAAGGCTGAGCTTTATGTGAGATGGCAGAAGTCTTACTCCCCCCAGCTCAACTGTGTTTTCCTGAAGCTGAATCTCTAGATTATGAGAAATGAGAAAATACTGAAGCCCTGTCCACGCCACTGAATAGCACAGGTTTTATTTTTATTATACCTCATTAAATAGACTCATGACCAAATGGTTTCCATCATTAGAAAGAGGAACAAATTAATCCTTTGTGGATAAACAATCCAGCCACAACAAGAGGCAAACAGAAACTGCAAGTTAAATAAAATTACTTCCTCATGCTCTTTTAGATCTATTTTCCCTTAGTGTTTAAAAAAAAATATATTAGGCTTGAGTTTTACATTCTTTGTCTTACTAAATCCTCGCAGAGCAGGTAGAATTGGCAGCACACAAATAATCCTACATGTGGCAACATCCCTTTGTGTTACTCCTTCAATTATCCCACGCCTGAGACCACAGCAAGGATTTGGGGACTCAGATCCCTTTTTCAAAACCACCACCCATGTTAGTAATTTGAGTTGAAATGGCAACAAGCATTCCTCCTCACAAAAGCTTAACTTATGTGAAGTTAATAAATATTTGCTTCAAATTTCTTGTAGATGGGTGGGTGTTTGCCTCCTCCTACAAGGACACATTCAGTGTGCTGTTTGCTGTGTTCTCACTGGTGGGCCCGAGAGGCTTCAGAATCCCAAAGGTTTGGGAAAGACTGGATCCACATTCATCTTTCATCCTTGCCTGCAAGCTGCAGTCCAGTGTTTCACCAGACAAGTTTTCATAGAAAACATAACAGGGAGTGAGCACTTACATCACCTGTGGTGTCATCACACTTTAATCAATTCAAACACCTCCCAGGACTCCATAATCACGGGAGATCACGACTCACAGGGAAGTTTTCTGCTTGATAACTTTGCTGCCGCTCTCCAGCGCCAGCTCTGTCAGTGCTCCGGCTGTGAGGGCTGCCGTGAAATTGTTGGTAAGTGGATGTAATACATTCTGGGACACGTACTACCACTGCTTCTGTTTGTGGAGAGGCAAACACAATTTGTCTGCTAGAGTAACGCTTGGAAGACTTCCTGAAAAATCTAACAGCAATTAAGCTAATTTACCCCTGCCAAGCAGATGCCAGAAATTAAAACTTGCAAGAATGACAGACTCATATGATAGCTAAAGACAGAAGAAAATTGCAAGATCCAAGATTATGATTCTCTTGCCTGTATAGAAGTGATTGTAATTATTGTTTGGTTCTCAACTATTCTGGGGCAGGCACCAAGGAAAGACATCTATCAAGACATTTGGATTCATTTAGGCACCCTGCTCAAAGGGGTAATAAACGCTGGGCTAAAAATACCATTGACATTTCAATATTAATAAAGATGTGCGCTCAAGTATCACTGTAGTGATCCTCCTGCAGTAGCTTTGCCATGTCTCTGCTGACTGCTGGGGTGCCTTTACCTTCCAGCTTCCTGAAGGTGATCTGTTGTAGCCTGAGCCTCTGGCTACCAAAAATCATCATTTGAGCCAATTCCTGAATATAGAAGCATCTCAACTTTCCTGTTTCCAGAGTCTGTACTTTACATTAGTAATGTGCAAGTTTATAAGAAATTAAAAACTGATTTAAAGAGAAGTTAAAGTGGCTGCTAACAAGCTCAAGATTACATGAGAGAAAGCAAAGATCCCAGTCCTATTTGGTGCTGAAAACAATTTCCAAAAGCATCTATGTTTTATTCAGCTTTCCCCAAGCTTAGAGGGAGCAGTTGGAGGACACTACGGAAACTAATTTGAATATACATTCCTTGAGCACTACACGCTATTAAAAAAACCCTACAAACAACCTCTTGAAAATTTAATTTCACTGAGTCCTCTTACAATATTGGCCAGCACTCAGCAAATAACAAATAAAGACACAAATACTCAACAGACCTGTCTCACTATCTGGACATTCAAAAACGGCAAATATATTTTCACAGCTCCTCATCTTTGCCAGCTCAGAGGTGTGGGGTAAGCACATGCACCAGAGAGCAGGACAGACCTGACCCACCCGGGATGAAGCATCTCCTCTAAAGGAGTAGAAACAGAGTAGAAACCTCAGTCCTCCCTTCCTGGATCCAAGCACGTTTGGTACAGTGATCGTTAGGAAATAATCAACGTGGAGCTTGACGTTGCCACTGCCAGGGTGTCACTTGTCCCCTACACCGGTGCCCTAATGAAGAAGCCCCCGGACTTAATGCAGATTGAAGAGTTTCTAGAGCGGGGCTGACAAAAGCACATTTATTCACCGACACCTTATTTCAATCTCTGCGTTTCACAAATTCTCTGTAATCATGGACGCGGGTTGGTTTCGGCTGTGTTGCTCTCTCCTAGAGTTGTGAGCATATTAATAAAAATAAATAAGCCTGGCTTGCTGGAGGAGCTTTAAAGAGGTGGATGTCCAATTAAATTCCCAGGCTCCTTTGAAAATCCTAGCATTTTTCACTGTCAGATGCCATTAGAATAAGAAAGGTCACGGGCAAAGAGGGATCTTTTGTAATTCTCTGTCAAGAGCACAAATCGCAAGCAGACAGCATTAGGGGACAAGGCAGTGAATGCTTCCCAACAGGAATTCAAAGTTTGCTTTGCCAAAAATATACTCCATTGCTAGTCCATTTTGGTTACAATTAGGTGGAGAGAACAAGGAATTTTTTTTGAATGTTTTTGAAAAGTTCTTCCTAGCTGCTGTTCAAAACCAGACCAGCACAGGTTGTACGTTAACTCTTGTAATAACGAGCAGGAAGAGAGCACCATTTCAGCACCTCTCCTTACGGCACACGCTTGAAAACCAGGACAAGGATGGAAACAGACAGGAAGACAGATGTTTTGTGTTTTAACAACTCCGAGAAATGCTTCATGCAACCTGATCAACAAAGCCCTACGGGCTGTTTTTATAGTGTGGCTCTATCTGGAAGGTTAAGTGAGAAAATTAGCTGCAGAAATATTACATATCAGTGCACTCTCACAGTGCAGCTTCCAAGGAGGATTATCCTAGGCCAAACAAACAAAAGGAGAGAATCCCATTAGCAACTGAAAACCCAGGGCCTTGGCGTGGGTGTCATTTGCATACATTACAATTGCACAGTGTTTAAAAACTGCAAATTGGATTTCGTTTTCCCCTGGCTACCTGCCCATTTTTCTTTAAATTGATTTATTAATGTCCACTGTTGCTTTGCAGTTTTATCCTTTTAGCAATAATAGATGTAATATATCACAAAACCAAATTTTTAAGAGTACATCATTAGAGTGATGTAGCACTGGTAATAAACCCCTTCACACTTGGATGAACTTAAATCAGTTTCTCTTTATTGATTTTTGGTCATAACATAATTTTAAAGTTCAACTTAGTTAATAAAAAAAAGATTTGCGCTGCTGTTGTGTGGAAAACACCAGTGCTGTAAGTTTTCATGTCATCTGTTGCAAAGGCTCTTGTGGTTTTATATATTCCCTCAGAAGGTGGCTCGGCATTATATAGCCTGTCTTATCTTCTCTGCTGACCCACGTTTATCTGTCTATTTTTATTGCCACATGACTCACCGCACAATAGATCTTTACCCAGCGACCATCTATCCAAGCACACGCAGTCACTTTATCTTCCCCGCAGCTTTTTGAGTAATGGCCATTTGCATTTTACCAAACTCTCTCACTGCAAGGCGGTTCTGCATTGACAATACCATTTGCGTGACCGTGCTTTTTACTGTCTTCCAGCACAAAAGCACTAATTCACCTTTTCCACTTAGGGTTTCTTTTAAAAAGTATATTTTAAAAATGTATTTGCATGCTTGTTCTTTCATGTTTGGGGTTTTTTTAGTACACTTTTTAATCTTCCAGAAGCACGAAGTTAATGACAGCTGAGGTTAGGGATTTATTGGTTGAAACTGCCTGATAAGGAAGCATATGATTGAGCTGGGTATATAATCACTTATGTCCTTTCCTGCCCCCCAGAAAGGTAAGATAGTGGTTATGGTACAGACTAAAGATGTGGCTTTGCTGCTATCACATCTCCAGAGGACAGCAGGGATGCTCCTGCTTCTTTAGCTACCAGCACATCTCAACAGCATGAGGACCATGGACCAAAAGCAAGGGCCAAACCCAACAAACAAGCCAAAAATAGCCCAGGCTGAGGTGTCACATCTCTGAAGAACATGAACTGCTCAAACTCTTACATTTTCTTACAGTGCCATCAAATAATTTTAGAAATAAAAGACATGAAAACCTACTAGTTCTCAACCCGCGAGCCTGGGTGTTGCACCAAGATACTACCCAAGTATTTTATTTAATTGCTTTGCCAATTCCTTTCATTTCATCTCCGCAATGATCTCCTACAGACATAAAAAGAAGGCAATTGGTCCTGGAAGAGTTTATAAAATTGGTGAAGGCTGATAAGATATATAGTGGTTGGAAAGAAAGATAGGTGAGACTGTGACCTCAGATCAGTTCTAGAAGATGCTGCGCTACAAACTTATCTGTCCAACAGCTAACCCAATCCAACACAGCCTACAGATATCTCTATGCATTGGCTCGTTCCGGAGACTTCAAAGAAATGCACAAAAATGAGATCACTTGGAACTGGTGGCCAATAAGGAGCCCCTATGATTAATGACGAGAACAGTTTGCTTCTGTCCCAGACAGTGAATTAGTCACACACACGCTCATTCAACAAGGAGCTTAGGGCTAGTCAAATCTGTATTTAGTGGCACATCACGTATAAAATTTGTGTTCCTAAAAATCAAAGACATGAATAGGTGAATCATAGCATAAATCTTACATGTTGGCCACCAAAAAACATTATTCTTGTAACAACAAGGAAATTCTTACTTCAATACCTTATCATTGGCTTTGATTCAAGAAGAGTAATTCATTCCCCAGCAAGCAGTTATTTCTGGTTTTCTTTTGCTAAAAGGGCTGTTTGTGTATGTTCTTAATAAAAACATGCCCTTGCATCCACCACACTGAACAGCTGCAGGTAGGGTTCAGATTCACACCAGCCTATCCACTGACATACAGGGAAGCTCTGTGAAAGCAAATTACATAAAGCAAAATACGTTTTTATTACTAAGTTGCCTTGACTGGTTAAACAAAGACAAGAAAAAAAAAGGAAGAGGCTTTAAGTTTTATCATTTTCACTCCCAGTCTGTCTTATCTTTTTTTTTTTTTTTAAATGGATTTAGGATTCATTCCTCTAGCTCTGTCGTGGAAAATTTGTATCAGTAGCTACTTACAAGAAAAAATACTAATCCTCTACCTGATACATACTGTACAACAAGAAGAAGCAGTTCCGATTTGGCCTGAGAAGGGACATACAAGGCACCAACTCGGAGCGTGACCAAGCTCCCAAAAGCAGAGGGGTGTTTGTTTTCCAAACTCTGAGCTCGGCAGCACATTCCCAAAGTGCCCTGCCAACAGCCCCGTTCCTTCTCACTCTATTCCAAGCCAGCTGCTAATGAGGAAATCCATAACCTTTTTACAACAGATGCTGTGAAATATTCTTTCTTGATATGTAACGGTGTATTGATTTTTAATTTCAAAATATGCAAACATGACATTTGCAATAGTGACTCCATACAAACAAAAGCTGTATTTTTGGATTTTTCGATCTGTAACACATTTTGCAAGCATTTGCCATCAATAAGTAGGCAAAAAACCCAACCCTCACCATGAAGGGTTCCTTGCCTGTAAAAATAGTACAACTATGGATTTCATCCTGAATAAAACCTCTCATAAAAAGCCGATGTAAACAGCTGCACGTAATGAACTTGTCAAACCTCAAGGTTAATTTAATGCCATGGTAATAGAGGTATTTTCAATGGGGCAGTACCTCTACCTTGACTCCACATTTCCCGTTATAATCCAATAGAGTTTGTCAGGCTCCCAACCTCCCTTACTGGGTGTATGTTCCTG
This sequence comes from Platysteira castanea, assembly GCA_013397175.1. NCBI lineage: Eukaryota > Metazoa > Chordata > Aves > Passeriformes > Platysteira > Platysteira castanea. The sequence continues at coordinate 1,284,507 of VYXC01002720.1, read as the reverse complement.
TCTTTCCTTCCTTTGCAAGGGTAATAGTGGAAATACCAAAAAAAGATTCATCATTTGTACAAATAAGATTTAACAAAAATATGTTTTCAATCTGTAAAAATAATTCTTATTCCTGATTCATTGATAAACTGGGAAAGTAAAAAATGTCCAGTGCATCCACTTTCTGTCATAGGTCGTTACAGCTGGGGAGGAGGGAGACCAGAGTGGTCACTGCTGCCTAAGCAACACTTTTTCAATAAAAGAAAAAGAAATGGTTGTGGCCATGCAGTCAGGACAACCTGTGCTCACTGGAAAGGTGATTTGAGGGAAACTACTGAGAGGGTCAGCCTGTCCCAAACCAAATCCCAGGTGAAGCAGAAAAGGGTCATGTTTTCCATAGCAAGGTAAAACTTCTATACTGCTGGGAAAGCACTGAGGAAATACACAGGCATCAATACATTAGAGAATATCAAGATTTCCTAGGAACAATCATGATTAGCTGTCTCTGCCTGTTTTGGAGGGGCAAGTATTTAAATTGCTCTTTGAGTTCCGTTGCAATTTTAAAAGACTGAGCCCCTTTTCTATTCCTCATATACATATAAATTTTACCTGTGGTGGCAAAACCAGCTCCACGCTATGGACAGATGGAGAAAATAACCATAGGGCACATCTCCAGCTGGGAAAAACTAGCATGGCTTTACTGACTTCAATGGAATGACATTGACTTACACCAGTTGAGACTCCGGACTTACATTTTGTTTTGAATGCACTACTAATACACTCAAAATATTGTCCTGGAACTGATGTCCTGTAATAAAATATCATCCCAAGAGTGCACACACTGAGTGTCAAGGAGAGGGAAACAAAACACATCTTGCATAGACTTATGCCATGTTCATAATCATTATCTTAATTTTTAAGCAATTCAAAAGGAAAAAAAAATGCTGAATATTTCTTGGGATGCACCCTATAATCTTGCAACATATTTAGAATAGGAAATCAAAGCACAGCTAAACTACCAATTGTGTCAGCAAAAACAGCCTTTCATGGCAAAATGACAATTTTCTGTCTTTGAAATCAGGCAAGAATGAAAAGTGGTTTGCTCTTTTATTGTGCAAACCAGCAAAAATACATTCCTCCCTGCAAGACTTTTTCCAAATTAAATATGTATTTTTTTTTACTGTAAGCCTCTTTGAGATCAGTCATTTGGTAGCAAAAGATTAAAAAAACCCAGCATTTAACTAGACAAAGGCAAATAATCAAGCCATCAGCATTTTGAGTAGCTACAGGTTTATCCAAATATTTAGCAGGTTTATTTTTACCTTCTTCTAAATGCTCTCCCCATTGTGTAAAATGCTCTCCCGATTTTGACGCCATTGTGTAAAACAGCACCAGACCTCAGCCCAGTTCACCTCTCAGCAAGTCACTGTCCCTCACCACAAGGCCCTTCTGAATGCTGCAAACCAAGAGGCATCAGCGTGGCACAAGCAATTTAAGAGGAGGACCGTGTTAGGTGACCTGGTAAATCCCTGATTCTAATCCCTGCCCGGAGCCTCTGTGGCACTGGGAACATATCGGTGCACATCTTTAGGCTTTCGTGATTTAGCAGGAAATTTATTTTTCTTTTTCCTTCCCAAGATAATCTGAGTGATTCTGTATGAATGGAGACCTTCAATCCCCGCACTCCTCCGGGCACAGGACCCTCGAGAGGAGCTGCAGGAAGAATCAAATGCTTCTGGGCAAGGTTTGCTTTGCATCCCATTGCCCTCTTCAGGCACCAGAGGCTCTAAGGCACACCCTAAACGCAGGAAGTAAATGGGACACCCAGTTATTCACCCTGAGCAGCCAGTACTGCATCAGGTTCCTGTAAGACCCAAGCAACACCAGTCCCACCCAAGCCACTAGTCTGTGACAACGCACGGCCACTTGATAAAGCCAAGGTATAAACAAAACCAAAATGACTTTACACTGCTAGCTCAGCACAAGAGGCCACAAAAACTGGGGGGAACAGACACCCCAGTGCTGGCCTCTGCCCAAGGAATAATAAGAAAAAGACACGGCAAAATGAGATTCAAATTTTACTGGCAGAGTCCTGGCATGGAGCTCTGAGGCGCCAACTAAACAGCAGTGGTAGGAGAGGCAGCAACCATGGCGAGAGGTGTGATGGAAGGGGAGGGATGGATGGATGGATGGATGGATGGATGGATGGATGGATGGATGGATGGATGGATGGATGGATGGATGGATGGATATCCCTGCCTTGGAACAAGATACAAACCCATTAACAAAGCAGCAGCAGTGGAGGGATCCCCTGCGCACTTTGCTAGGCAGACTGAAAGCAAAGCACTCGGCTCTTCCCTACAGCTTCCAAGGGTTTTAAAGTCCACCAGAGTGCCACACTTTGGAAAATCGTGACCTCCTGAGCTTCACAGAGGGATAGTGAATTTGCTGCCATGTTGCCACGTGCTGGCACTGCCTCCATGACCAGTGGGCAACACAAGAAGGGGATAGTTTGGAACCTGGCTCTGCAAGGATTCCCCTAATTCCGGGATGGGTAGGTCAAGCCCAAATAAAAAGAGATATTTCTTTGAGTGGCATTTATTCCCCTCCTCTTCCACCACTTTAAGAGCCACAATTGAGACTGGGAAGCATTACATGGGTCCTGAGCACACACACTATGCTTGAACTGCTAGAAACTGTAAGAAACAGCAGTATCACATTATTGCTTGGGACAGACTCTGCTCCCAGCATTTTCCTCACCTTCCCAACTAGGTGGGCACACAAGCTTTGTCTGTTCTGGCAGCTGCACTTCAAGATTCAAACATCAGAAATGCCAGAGTGGCAGATGACAGAAAAAAAAAAAAGCAGTTTCAGGCTGTTGTGTCATTAACTGAATCCTGGAGCTTTTTTACTGACTTGCTAAAAACTGCAACACCGTGGAGAAACAGAGTCACATTGAGGAAAAAAATACCATTCCAAAACTGCACAAGTGAGTTTTAGAATCCTTTGGCATTTATTGAAAAAAACCCAAAACTTAGCTGAGTGTAAGTAAAAATAAGGCTGGCAAACTGAGTACTGGTTTCTGATGGGTAAAAGCCCTAGGGAAAGATAAGCCAAACCAAGGGCAAGAGAGCACTCTCCTCTCCACAAGTCTCTACCTTAGCTGTGGTCTGCCTGTTCTCCCTGGGCAGCCCTGTTACCCCTTGCCCCTTAATCAGTTCCTTCCCCACGCCCGACAAATCCTCAGCCTCCAAGTTTGCCCAGTGTATTCAGGTTTTTCCACCCCTCCATGATGTAGATACAAAAACACAAATTACACAGCAAAAGGCACCTTCTGCTGCACCAGAGAGTATAGTGAAAATTAAACTCGCTCTGCTATGTTTGAGCCATCTTACTTAACAACAAATTATCCAAGAATCCCTGTTCTGTTGAACACTTTGCATTTAAAGGGGGAGCTTTGCCTCTGATTGGATTATAACATAAGTGAAAATTCATGCGTATTAATGATAAAATCCTTTATTAGGGGTAGAGATAAATGTATAGTCATGGGGCATGTTAGTAACTAACTTTTAAATAGAGATTATTTCTCCAAATAAAAAGGCAGAAATAATCCTTTCTAAACCTGCTTCGTTTTTAATACTTGCTGCCAACAGCTAGATCTGCTTTCTTCCATTCCTGATACACCATAAAACCTTACAGCTTGTAATATCCCCTCTGTGTATCTGTCACATCACTTACTCAACAAAAAAACCCAAACTGTAAAACTGAAAATTGGAAAAACACCTGTAAAAAAACTGGTGACTGGGGGAGGTTCCTGACATCTGGGAAGGATTGGTGCTCTCCCCACCCCTAGGGAAGGGAGGGCACGGGGAGCACTGGGTGAGTCGCTTGGCAGCCCATCCTCCCCACATCCATCTCCAAGCAGTGAAAGACGAGGAGGAAATTGCACCATTATCAGAGCCATCCTCAGCAACACAGGTGCCAACCCTGAGCATGTCCTCTGCAAATCATGGCAGGAGACAACCTCAGGAACAGCTGAAACTCTACACTAGAGGGATCTTAATAAACCTGTGGAGGGAGTCTATCAGAAACCTAGTGAGGTCTGATAAGCCAAGGGCCAGTTTCAGCCTTGGGGTGCAGGCTGACACCATGCAGTGGCCAGTGGAGCTGTGGCCCACAGAAGGGCCAGAGGGCTACCAGAGGCACTGAGGTGTCTTTGGGGCTCCCTGTGCTAGTAGAGAGGAGGTAACCAGCTGCCCACACCTATTTTCCAACAGGAGGAAGGGCCCCATCCCTGCATGCAGTGATGCTCGTTGAACCAGCCTAAGTTGCCCACTCTGGTGCTGGGGCTTCCCTGGAGCAGGAACCTGAGCTGGGTGATGTCCAAAGGGCCACTTCTGGTGGCATCTTTGTCCTCCTGCAGCCCAAAACCAGGTAAAGGCTTTAAACAGCATCTCTGCAAACTACTTATCTTACTCTAGGACTTAAGCTCTCTATCACACAGCCAGGCAACAGAATGAATAAATTTGCTTTCTGTCAGGCAGTATCAAAGATATGAATAAAGCATTACAAGGCAATTTCAGGAACGCAGATCTTTGAACTGTGCTCTGCTGTACACCCCCAACCACAGCGGCAGAGAGAAAAATCCCTATTCAGCACACTGGGATCTTCTTTTGATGTTGACTAGAGAGGGAAGAGACCGTGCTCAAACCCTATGGATTATTGGTCAGTGTATAAAAAACTCCTCATGAAAGATGAGTCCTGCCAGGACTCACGTACGCTGGTGCAGCATAAACAGCAGTGAGATTTACAGCGAGGAGCCGCTGTGTCCTTTGACAATGCCCTGTCTAAGCAAAAAACAAGTGAGATCCAGTGGCTCCCTGCCAGCCCACTCCAGCTAAAGGCCATGCCACACCAGTCATGTTATTACACTGATGAACAGCTTATATGAAAATAGGGAAAACCGTCCATCACTTATCTCAATCTCTGTCTAAAACAATTTACTCATGCTAGCTTTTGCTCCCTTTCTTCCTGGCATTTCTTTCTTCTCCTTTCCCATCTCCTTTTTATTTTAGCCAGCATTTCCAGAAATGGCTACTGACTCTCAGTCCTTAGGATCATCCACATTAACGAGGCTGAAGATTTAGTTCACAGTAAGATCGGGGAGCTCCAAGGTGGGATCCCAAAGCTGGGGGTTATCCGAAATCAAATGCTGCTTTTGAGCACACCAGTTTGACTCTTTCTTTCCACTTTTCAGAGCCTCATCCTGCAAGAGAGTTCACCTAAAGCATCTACCCAATGCACCTACAGATCGCTGGCAGGTGAGTCAGATACTTGTTTCTTATTTAGACCAGATACTTGTTTCTTATTTAGACCAGGTTTTCTTTGAGGTCTCAGTCCTGTAAACTCCCAAAGCACGTGAGCAATGCCCTTGACTTCTGGGAGCTACTCACATGTTTTAAGCTGCACAAATGCCTCCGAGCTGGCAGGAGCCAGACGTGCACAGGCATAGAGCAAGCTTTTAAAAGTGGAGGAAACTGTCCAGTTAATACATTACTTGTTAACTGATTCTCCAGTTTCAAACAGAACAACTCCAGTGAAAACAACACAGAAGAAAACATGCATTTGGAGTCCAGCCCTGTAGGCTCCCCAGCTCCTTCTTTTCCCAAGGAATTCCAAGAAGGCTGCATAAGGCTCCCAGCCCAATGCATGAGCAGGCACTTCATGCCAAACAGAATCACCCTTTAATTTTCTCAATTACCTCAGTAACCAAAAGCACACGTCTAGAGCTCTGCCATATTTCTGACAGTAAGTAATGCTTTCTCTGCAGTAAATTCAGTTAGCTATTCTCCACAAAGGAATTGTTTTTAAGGACAGCCTGCTATATCTCTACGCTGTATTTGTGAGCGCAAAAGAACTTCTGACCTGGAATTGCACTCAGTGAAACATCTGTAGGCATCCAAGATAATATATTTTCTAATGTGAAGACACTGCATTTTAAATGTGACATCTTTAATGCTTTTAATTTAACCACATCAGCATCACCGTGGAATGGACTTCCTCAGAATCATTTCTGTTATACACATATGCACGCAAGACATATATATTTATATTTTTATTTATATTTATATCTATTCAGAGTTTTCCTTGATTTGTTTTATATATTTAATGCTTACGTTCTGCAATTTTCTTTTTATCAAAGCTGAAATTCCCATAAATCACAGCACTTCTGGACTTTGGGTTTTAGGAATGCAAAACATCACAACATCGATTTTGAAAGGAAATAAAACTGGAATCAGGGGAATCTGCAGATACTCAGCATCTGAGTATTAGACTGGCTGCTTTGGTATGGCAAAGTCACAGCTTACACAATAACTTTGCACAGTTAAAAAAAGAGCTCATACGTTGTATCTTGGAAATAAATTTAAGATACAAAAGCAGTCATTCTGCTTCATGGTTGCTTAAAGTTACAGAAACTTTGATCATTCCAGCACCCAAACCTTTCCTTACACAGCGAGGAGATTTTCTGACCATGAAATGACCATGTCAGCACTGCTCCTGCACTGGCAGGATCAAAATTCACCACTTTTTCTAGGAGACAGATTCCCCAGCATGCAGCAAAGCAACCCAAACATCTCTGGCAGTCAATCTTTCTCCCAAACTCTTGATTTTCATCAGCATTCCTCCTAAAATCCTACAATTCCAGTAGCCGCCTCGCTCATCAGTAACAGCTCAGAGCAGATTCCCTTCCAAGGGAAATGGTCAACCCTGGTTTTAATGGTAGTTTTGACATGCTGAAAGGTTTTCCTGAGGGAAGGGAGTGGTGGGGAAAATGGCCCTACCAGCACCCATATCTAAAAATAAAAGCATACACCACTCCCTGGGGGAAACAGTAACAAAACGCTATTGAGACTAAAGCCATGAACTCTTCAAGCAGCTGACTGCCTGCCAGAAGCCCATGCAAGAGCACCGTGCAGCATCATCCAGCCCTTTGCTGAGCTTCCCAGCGCAAGGGCAGCGCCCAGCACAGCCCCCCAGCACCTGCCAATTTTCATCATATCAGAGGAAACAGCCCTTTGTGTCCAACCGCTGCAAAGAGCAAGGACTCACACTCAAACTCTCAGCTAATGCCAGTTTTTTATCTGACCAGATGGATTTAACAGGCAAGACCCCCCACTATCAGTGATTAGTAGCATCATTCTCCTATGTTCCCTGTCTCTCAAGGGAGCAGGTTTAATGCAAAGCCCTCTTTTCAGTTTCCACTTCTTATCCCTCACCCCTCCCTGCAGCCCTGCTATCTATATTGATGAAAAAGGAATGTGTCAGTATAACCTGAGAATTTTCTTCCAAAATAATTCCCAAAAATTTCAGCTTGCCTTTAGCGATTTACTTTTTATTTGGATAAAAATCTAAGACGTGTCCATTTGTACATGAAATTAGGCTTTTGAAGAGAAGTAAAATAAAGGAATCAAAAGCAACTCTGCCATGTGATAAGCAGAGTTAATCCTTCACGGGGGCACAGCAGCACTTGTGCCCAAGGAGGCCCCGTCTGTCACCCACCACACAGCAAAGGGACAAGGAATCCATAGCACAGCAGCACCAGGTGTAGCTGAAAAATAATCTAAAGAAGATTTCCTGCTACAGAACCAAATTTCCTAAATTTTTATTTGCCAGAAAGGACAGGGTTTTTCTGGCTGTGGGGTTTTTTTTGTTCACTGTGGCACCTCCCTGGGATGATAGAAATGATGATGAAATGACTGCCAAATTCTTTGTCCCCATCACCTGAAGGACCACGAACTTTGCTCCTCTCATTCCTTCAATTAAACAATATGCCACTTAAGGATAACATCTTACTGGAGTGCATGGTCTCAGTGCCTGATAACGGAGTACGAAAACATAATATTCAGCCTTAAATAGCCAACCTTCATTTGTGGAAAGCATTGCCAACAATAACTAGAAAGTTTTGTTTTTAGAGCAAGCATTCTTGGCAATTATTTGTGGTAATTGTGTCTCAAGCTGGTGTGATTTCATAAACAGGGCGATCTCACACAGAGCTAGGAATAACACCTTTTTTTTAATATTCCTCATGTAAACAAAGTGAAGAATTACAAACAATCTCTGAGGGGTAAACTAAGCAAAGATAATAGAAAGATATTGGAGTGGTAAAATACCTGCATTTGAACAGAACAATTTTTTTGGGGAACTATTCAAAAGACTTTAGTTACAAACCCTAAGAGCATCAAAGTTTGTTTGCTGGGGGTGGGGTGTGGCAGGGTCAGGGCTTCTGTAAGAACTAAGCAATGGTACAGTTGCATAAACTTACCAAAAAGAAGTAAATTTTCAGCCACAAAAACAGCATAGAAGACCTTGTCTACTAGGGCTATACTTGTTCCACCCATACATCTTAAAGTCAAAACCACGGTGAGAGCCTGAGGCCCACTCAGCAGCAGCATGCAAGTCTCCCTTGCTTCTCGTGCAGCCCCATTCCCTCTCTTTCATCCTGTGTTTTATATCTGCTAAAGACACGGGAGAGCATCCAGCAAGTTTCCTATGCCGTCTTCTGACAAGTGGAAGAGCTGGGGCATCTCGCCCTGTGGTCCCAGAGCCACTGGCCAGACAGGATGCAGGAGCCAGAGGGTTGCTCTGGCTCCCTTGGAATGGCACCCAGGGGACTCTAGATCTGCCGTGGCACCAGGGGACCTGGCCTGGCCACCTGACCATCCAAGACAGGGAGAGGAATAGAGACTGCTCCCCCAGCCCAGCTCAGACAAATACAACCCACTTCATACAGGCAGCTACACAACCTAATGAGCCTTCCTGTTCTGCTTCAACACTATTTTCCATTTAGCTACTTCAGAAAAGAGGTGGCATTGCACACAAAGTCCTTTAGCTGCTTCCCAAGTCCCCAGAGGAGCAGGTATTTTTCCATGCATCTTTAAAGTTATGTTAATTACATTATACACAGTCGCAAATATACACAGGGGACAGCAGTGTACCTTTTACTTAAGTATTACCATTGTCTCTTACCCTCAGTCTCATCAGAGGGAGGAAGCAGGGTCCCCTCACAGCTTGTCAAGCCTGTCCTGCTGCTGTGCTGCAGCACATGAGCCTCTGGGTCTGAGCCCCTCCAGGTGCCTGTCCCCGCCTGGCACAGGGCACCTGCCTTTATGCTGCTATTTTAAAAATGTTCTCTCAGACGAGAAAAAAAACACAGCATGGCATTTCCAAAATGTTTCCTGGGAATGGTTGGCTGAAAGGTGGACAATCTTTCACCCAATGCCCCTCATCTATCAACACTCATGGACTCACACACCTTACCAAAACACACACCAAGTCCACAGCTGGCACCCCCTTCTGCTCTTTGCTGGGCTCACCAGTTCTCATTCAGCCAATGGTGCCTGTAAATCACAAGCATTTTTACTTATCTGGCACTAAATTGCAAGAACAACTTAAAAGGATGTTCAACACAGTCAGTAAATACTATAAATCCCACAGTGAACATATGCAGTCATACACAAATTATACAAGATGATGAAAATTGATTTGTAAATGCACATTCACAAAACAATTTTTCAGGGATTACTCCTGTAATTCCTTTATTGAACTGGGGAGTATCTCTTATCCATCATTGTTGCTTTAAATTTATTAAATCAAATGCCTACAACAGATCTAAGTATGAGTTATAAAGACAAAATGAGGTAAATTTTACTTACTAAAAAAAATCAGAATACTTAACAGTGAACTCCTTGCATGAGGGTCAAGCCACTCCTTAACTGTATTTCAGCTTCTCCTCTCCACATGTGCAGTAACAACAGAGCTACAGGAACAGCCCTTAATGATTTAACTCTTCCACGCTGAGAAGCTTGAAAAATTGTTCTGCATGTTATCGATTTGGAACAGTTTTAGTCTGAACTACAGACACAATAGGGCGGTGATCCCATATTAACTATTCTATTACAAATTTTTTTTTTAAGTCTGCAAGAACAAAGAACCAACTGAAACTATCACAATCATGCTTGAGATGAGCAGAATAAGCATTCTTTCAAGCAAAACACTCTATACCCTCTTTATTCAATGTGTGTTTATGCAACCAGTGTACAAGTGCTGTGTAAGTCTGTTACAGAGAGCACGGCAGACCAAGGCCACAGGTACTGTAGGACTGATGATAACAGGCACCAGTGAGTGTGTTATGCTCAACAAATGCAACTCCTTAACTCCCTCAGGTCCAAGGGACTCAACTGATTTTAAAAAAACAACCAAACTTCTCCTAAGCCAGCCCACCCTCACAGGACTCTGCATGGGTGGAGGTGTGCACACACAATGGATAATTTAATTGAGGGTTAGCACGCTCAAATTGAACATGTTTCTGCTCAGCAGAGAGGTTCTCAGACTGGCATTGTCACAGCACACTGCTCTTCAACTGGGGGGAGTAGCTGGAAAACATGCAGAGTGCATTATTGTTCAGTGTTCAGTGGAAACAGTAAAACTAACTAATACCAGGAGAAGTCCATTTACATTTTTATATTTCAAGAGATAATGGTGGCTCGTTTATCTTCCTCCTAATGAAAAGGGAATCGAGCTCACACTAACTCTGTTAAGTGACAAAGCCTAAGGTAGTGCATGGAGCAAGTGCTGTCGGATGTAATTGACAGCAGGAAGCGAGGCAAGGCGAGATGCTGGAATGCAAACTGGTGCTCCAACCTTCTTGCCTGCAATAAGCATGCATGGTTTGGGGGCAGCAGAGCCTGTTACTGCAAGACAAATTCAGAGCTAAAAGGATATGGCAGCCCTCCACACTGTAGTCTGATTGCATTAGACTGAGCACAGCACAAGAAATAAATATTTAGACAGGGTGTATGGCACCCTAAACACATCCAAGTGTCAGCTCTGATCTCCGACGAGTGAAAAGCACCCTCCTCTTCCTGTGCTCACGTGAAGCTCAGCACCTCTCACTGCCTCATCCAGATGGTGTGCGGGCAGACCCCCTCTGCCTCGTTCCTAGACAGCTAAAAACCACAGCCAGTCTGCCGTGTTATTGCTGTCTCCCTGTGCTGGCTCATCCATCACTGCCAGTGCAACTGCTCTGCACACTCCTTGCTGCTGCTGCTGTTTACGATTAGGAAGGAAAGGGAAAATCTCCAAGCCCTACATTACAATTGAGCTTCAGTTGCACAGTGGGCAATTAAGAAATTCGGGAGCTTGCAACTTCCCAGGAGGTAGTGGACTTAATTAAAATTAAAGCAGTTCATTTGAAGAGGGTGGTGTGACCCTCTTTCTGCCAGACTTCGGGCCCATGGAAACCCCTCACTGGTAGCTATGTTAGCTCTGAGTATTAGGATAAATGTTTTCATATGCAAATCGAGCAGCATTCCTCGGTGCCCTGCCTACAGAGTGGCTTTATTGCTTCTCCCACACAGTCGTGCCCAGCAAACAACAAAAGGCAACCTGTGTTTATAGGGCACTGGCCTGACATTCAAGAAATCTGTGCTCAAAATACTCAGCTGTGCCAAATGTCAGCAATGTGATGTGGGCAGGTCAAACACTGCTCTGTCTCACAGTTCCCCCATCAGGAAAAATGGAAACAATTTGTACTCCTCTCCCACTTAGCCTGTATAAATCCATGAAGGTTTCAGAACAGATATGGGCTCTAATTACACAGAAACACAGCCGTAAAACAAGGCAGGTACCCTCTCCACATTGTCAGGGCCATCTCGCACAACAAGAAGAGAAGATAAAAAATACTGGACCAGGTGCTACATCCTCGCCCTCCTGCTTCTCGGGCTGTCATAAAACCAATTCACACTGGGTACGTCTGGTCAGTGCCACGCGCAGTCCCAGCCCTGTCTGGGCTTGGCAGCCACCAGCTGCTCTCTGGCGTGTTGGACGTGGCACGGAGGCTTTGCTGAGTGGGATGTGGGGAATGGAGGTCCCCTCTGGTGGCACAGAGGCTTTGCCGAGGGGGCTGTGGGGGATGGAGGTCACCTCTGGTGGCACG
>VYXC01002720.1:1216649-1272406 GCA_013397175.1 Platysteira castanea | reverse complement strand
GGGATGTGGGGAATGGAGGTCCCCTCTGGTGGCACGGAGGCTTTGCCGAGGGGGATGTGGGGAATGGAGGTCCCCTCTGGTGGCACGGAGGCTTTGCCAAGGGGGATGTGGGGAATGGAAGTGCATCCCTTGCTGAAGTGTTTGACCCAGTTTTAGCTGTGACAGCAGAATGAGAAGAATAAAAGTTAAGCTGCAATTTGTGACAGCAGAGCTTCTGCTGGATTCAGACTAATTGCCCACCATTAGCTGTAATTGGTGCACATTCTCCAGTGCAGGGAGAACCTCTATTTGTTTTAGGAGAAGCAACCACAGCTTCAAGGGGTGAAGCACCAACAAGCACATTCCCTATAGTAACATTAGTTAGGGCAAGTGCAGTGTCCCCAAAGCTGCTGCATCAGAGCCAGCCACATCCTGTGCAGGGCTTCATCACCAGCAGCAGAAAATGTAGCAGTAAGTTGTACCTCCCAAAAATATCAACTGTGATGGGGAACCAGACAGGTGAACAGCTAAATGCATTGTCCAGTGATGCAGGTGAAGCCCAGAATGCTCATGGCAGTGGATTGCCCAGGAAAGCACCAGAGAAGGGTGCTCAAGTGACCAAACGACATCTTGTGCTACAGGGTGGGTTAAGAAGATGCCATCAAAAAAATCACAAGCTGTAAAGGAGACTAACAAGGCACGTGGACAGAGATTTTCACAAGGCATCCTGCCCACCTGAACATGACACAGCCTGAAATGAAAGCTGACAGCACAAAGGGAGGAAAAATTATCACGGTGATACAACCTGAGGTTGTAGCTGCCCAGATCCTGTTCTGACATCTGAAAAAGCACTGGCCCACAACAGTGAACCAAGACAACTTAATTGCTGTTTCATGATAATTACTGTCGGTTGGCTGTTCTTCCTTTAGCACACATTAGCCCATCTGAGCTGTTTAAGGTTCCATTTGCAGTCTCCCGGGGTCTCTAGCACCAACCCATTATATCTTAGCTAGAACAGGGTCATCCCAAAAAACATGGCAGAACAACGGGATCAAGCAGTGCTGAAAACAGTGGAATGAAGCACCCAGAATCCATAATAATTTCTTCTGTGCTGCTTTTGAACGTCGCTGAACTTTCCTGGCAGCTGTTCAAGCATTCCTGTAGCTCAGCCACTGCTATACAAGAGGCCAAGGCTCTATGGTGAAAAGCAGAAAATACTATAATTGTTTAAAAAGAGGACAGTAAAGTGCATCAAGAAAAAAAAAGAAACTAACCCAAAAAACACCAAGATTTGTAAAGATGAAGGCAAACTGTAAACAAAAGCAGGGTCTTTTCCTAAATTAACAGTGTTGCTTCTTGCACCTGGTAGAGTGCACTGCAAAAACCCACCAGTTCACATCCCTTCCTAGCAGCACCAGCAAGACACGGCCAGCACAAAATTTGCCTTCGTTACGGGTAACCCAATGCATTCTGTCCTGCCTGGTCTAAAAATTCTTCTGCAAGTATTTGGAGAAAGGCCGCAAGGCTCCATGGATTCTTTGGTTTGACCCACTGCAGGGTTCTTACTCCACACAACCAAAGCACAGTGGATTGGCAGCACCAGTGGATGCCCGAGCCATCAGGAGCCTCCAGACAGTCATCACTTCAGAGGGATGGACCTTCTGTGTGCCATTACACAGGACAGTAAACTAAATTCTCACTAGGAAAACAGGAAAGTTGCCTCGTCTTTGCCAGTAAATTGCAACTAATTGCTCAAGTTGCCAGGAATCGAGGCAGATTCTTTACATCCATTTTATGCAACTTAAATACGCAGAAATGCGTAGGAGGTTGTGTGTAAACCTGTAACACGATAGTAGAGGAAACAAAGAAAAATTGCTAATTTATTCTAATAAATTCATTCAAGCCAAGCAGGTAGCTGCCAATTGCTCTGTTTAAAAAGCTCCTATTAACAGTGGCAGTTTTTCATGTGAAGTGTTTTGATTGTGACTATGCACACTGTCACCTGAATTACTGCAAAGATGAAACTATTGATTTTGCCAGTGTCTGCGTGGAAGGAAGAAAAAACCTTAGGCGTTCTTTCTTTCAGTCTATCCCTACTCACCCAAGCACTACACAAGTGTTTCAGAGCACTGAAGTCCTCTTCAGTCTTGATTAAACGTTTTATTCAGTCAAGTTCCCAAGATTTCTGGTGAGAACACTTTTCCTGCATCGCGTTCTGCCTTCGAAGGGTTGCACAAGGCAACATCTGAGAAACTCTCCAGTGGCCTTGTGAGTCCCAGCATGCGGTGGGATGTCACTTTACAGCAGACACGGTTCAATCCCACATTTTCATACGCTTTCACTCAGGTGCGGTGTTTTCACGCTATTGTTTTCCCTTACTGACTGAGGTTGGAACAAGCACAAATCACAAGGCATGGTGCCTGACAAGGCCACATCTTCCATTTCAGTTTCAAAGCAATTCATATAAAGCAAATTTGACAAAATTACAGTGGGAAATCTGAAACTCATCCCCCAGGTACATCACAGATGCAGGAAACATTCAAGGACAAATTTCTGACAAAGCAGTGCAGTTCTGCCTCCTGTTTGGCTGTAGATTTCAATAGCTGTCTGCAGAACTGCTGCAGGGCGCCTGGAGCAGAAGCTACCAAGACAAAGGGAAACCTGAATGAGTACCTGAGCAAAAGGCAAGGATTTATTTCTTGCCTAAGGCCCACTTGAGCCCTCCAGCTGCCTTGTTTGTCCAGCTCTTTGCCTCCTCTGAGGCACTGGATGGAGTGTGTGTCCCCATGGTGCTACAAGCATATTAAAGAGCAAGAGACAAATTACTAACTAGTGTTAATCCTCCTTACCTGCTTACAGTTAGGAGAGTTTGCTTTAGAGAGATAAAACAGTTGCTTTAAGCACAGCTGTGACTGAGATCTGGTACCTCAGACTTGATCTCGATGATCAAAATCCCTAAAATGTAAGGACAGACTAGGGACACAGAAATGCAAAACCTGGTCAGGGGCTCATTTACAAGGATGCTTACTTCAAATTACCACTGGCCCCAATTAGCCCACAGGCAGAGGAAATGTCTTCAGAGAACACATTCTTTTATGCCTGCCTCCAAAGGAACACGATTAAAAGAATTCAGGGTATCTTTGCCACAGTGGGAGCATCAAGTCAAATGTGAAATAAGCAGGGAAGGCAAGCGGATCACTTATTTCCCCTGAGAGAAAATGATGCATGCTGACAGGCTGATAAAACCACTAAAACCTGATCCTGCTCATCACATGGCAGGGTCAAACAAATCCCATGCAAATCTCTGCAGAGCTTCCCACAACTGTACAACAGGCAAAGCAATGCCAGGTGAGCCTCGGAAGGAGAAATTAACTCTCCAACACTGCAACACTTTGGAAATCTTTGAAACACATTTCCCCATCCAGGTCTTTGGAGCCAAAAATCCCTGCCCACGAAGTAAGCTTTAAATACCACACAAGAATTCACGGAGTGGATAAAAATACCACACACGAGGTCACCGTGGAACAGTGAATGAAGACGTGGCTCTGCAGAGGGAGATGCTTCATTGATGGGACTAAACTTTCCCACTGATGACCACGGGAGCACTCTGGCAGAGGTCTTCACCGCCCGCCTGAATGGAGACAGAGCCCGTCCTCCGTGGTAACATCTCTACAGAAACGGTATTTCTGCTCTGGTTCAGAGGCTGACATTTACAAAGAGGCTCAGAGGGAGGCTGCCCACCTCTGCCGACCTGCTCAGGCACATGGGTTGGGTCTCTATTTGCACCTTTAGCTCTGGCTGAGAGGCAGGTGCTGGCTGATCGCTGGCCCACAGGTCTCACCCGCACCACACTGCAGGTCTGAACCGCCCCAGCCCATGAACACTGACGTGTCTGTGCCAAAACCCACGGGAGCAGTGCCTGGCTGGTGCTGGGACAGGAAGAACATTGCTGTTCCAAAAGCTCAAGCCTTTTGATTCACCTGGGAGGTGCCAGCACAGACAGTGCATTTCCATGGCTCAGTTTTGCCACTTGGCAAGTGTAGGTGATAATTTTTGGCACTCCCCTTCACCTAACCCTCACTGTACATAGCTTGTCCCATGGTGTTGCTCTCCCAGTCATCCTTTTAACTGCTTTCACAGCATCAGTAGTGGAGCGCATTGGGTCTGGCTGAACTGGAGTTAATTTTTCCCAAAGCAGCCCTCAGAGTGCTGTGCTTTGGTAGCTGGAAAGGTGTTGGCACAGCACAGGGGTGGAACACAAAGCTGTCACATGTCTCAGGGACACTGACCCCCTGAACCACACATGCAGGGTGGCCAGGGCATGGCAAGGCAGTCCATGGGAGGCTGGCAGCCTCCACACAAACTGTCCTGTCCCCTCAGGACAGCTATGGGTCACTGACCACCATGTGAGCATCTGCGGGGCGTCCAGAATCCAAAACCCCCACCCAGGCATCAGACACCCAAATATTGCGGGCAGAATTTGCCCCCAGGATTAGCCAAATTGCCTGGACTCTGTGCCTCTGGTTCAACTCCCAACTAATCCATGATGTGTTTGGGATGGAAATCATCTCCTCCTGCACAAGGATCCCACATCTCAGGGTGCTTCACTGCTATTTTTAAAACAGGTGATAAATTGTATTTTGTGCATTTATTTACCATAATGCCAAAGCCACTCTTGACTTGTTAAGCTGCCAAATATGTGAACACTACAGACAGGCTCCAACCTTCATCAGGGCTTGGGTCTGCAATGAGGAAGAAACCCATCCACGAGCTTTCAGATTCCAGCTCTGCAAGGAGCAGCAGGTAGGAAAAAACCCCTCGCAGTGGAAGTCATAGCTCTGTTGTAATCTGTGACACACACTCAATTTTCAAGGAACCAAACTGGCTGTGAAGGCTGAAAGCCAAGGCCTGCAGCTCAGTTGGAAGGGCTGAAGTACTCGGATGAGGAAGCCCATATGCATCCGAGGGTTCCTCGGACTGCTCTAATTTTTCATAGTCAGACGGCTGGGCAAACTGGACACTGTCACTTTGTGCACAAGCTGCTAGGGCAGGCTGTGTGCTTGGCCAGCTCCTCAGCACAAGCAAAATGGCATTGCCCTGACGAGAATCAACAATTTTAAATGGGTTCTTTTCTTGAGGAGAGAAGGTTCTCTCAGTGCCCCGAGCCCTGCCCACCCCACCTCTGAGTGCAGTGGCATGGAGTGCTCCTGCCTCTCCCCCTCAGGTGGCCTTGCTAGGAGGAATGAGCAGGAGCATCCTCCTTTTGGGCAGAGGCAAAGCTGCAGGAGAGGGCAAGAAGAAACCTCCCCTGAGCTCTCTATAAGCAGGTCCCATCAAATCCTTTCCCACTTTACTTAACCTCCCTAAAAATCCTTTTAATCCACACACCCAGTGTTCTGTGGCAACATGGCACACAACAAATAAAAAACAACAAAAAACTCCCATTTCAATTAACTTTTTATGACTTCTTGAAAACCATCTGTGTAATTTTGCAGCATTTCCTTTTAATCCCACTGACAGAATTATGTTCATCTGCCTGAAACACCGCATTTGTTGTGACTATCACAAGACCTCATTTAGTGGACGTCACGGCCCATTACCTATTTTTAATAGGGAATCACTGTCTCTCCAGCCTGTGTGTGCTGCAGCAGACACTGCAACTCCAGCCCCACAGCTCCTGCCCACCAGTTTCAAGCAGCACAGAGTAAGGAGGCTTTGCTTGTACACCTGGGTGCAGGTGTTTTGGAGTCCTGTCCCCTCGCTGCTTCATTCCTTTGGGCAGGTGTTCACACCCATGCAAAGGGCATTTTCAGCATTTTACACCCACTTCTGACAAAAGCACAATGGGACCACAGCAGCCTGACACACATGAGTACACCTGGAGCCCTCTAAGTCTCACCAACATCCCATGAGACAGGGCAGGGCCCCAGGGAAGGGTTGCAAGCTGGTGGCCACTAGCAGGGCAGCCCCCCAGCCCCTTCCCACGTGTGCCAGCACAGGGTCGCCGTGTCCTCTGCTGTGCTGCTCTGGGGAGCCAGGGCACCCCCTCTCCCTGCTCTGCCTTCCCCTTCTGTTTACAGAGCACTCACGTGCTCCAAGGCTGTATTTGCACAGCCCTCAGCACTGTGTGTCCCTGTAGTGCAAGTAATCTCATCATAAAAGTTGGAGAACTGGGCTGCCTCCGCTTCCCTCAGCTTTCCTACTGAAAAGGCTTCACCTCCTGATTTAGCAGAGCTATCTAGAAGGGGCTGCTTTGAATTTTCAGTCTTCTGGGGGGTTTTCAGTCTTTAGAAGAGACTAAGAGCAAGACAACAGTTTTGAAAGAGTATTAGTGGGGCAGTTGCATGGAGCTGGTCCATCTGCTGCTCCAGGAGGAATTTTGAGCATAGTTAAAAAACAGGTTTGGCAAAAACACCACTGCTCAAAATCCGGCCTTCAGCTGACAGAGTTAAAGACTGACGTGGGCCTTCAGCAGGTTATGCCTGTCCCCAAGGCTCCCTGACACCCTCTCACATCAGGTCTCTCTCTATCTACCTGTCAGAGTAAATATCGGAATGATTTTTTCAGGTGTCTGTCTCCCCCACCGTCATAATCACATGAAGGGCTTACTTGCCAACAATTAGGTAATAGTTGTGTTGCACTGTGTAAATATTTGAAATGGAGATTTCTTGGGAAAGTGAGGGGTTGAGGTTATTTTCTTTCTACAAATCCAAATGTTGTCAGAATGGTATGTGATAAAAATAAGTGATAAAAAATTCATAACAACCCCTCCAGGCTAGAAGAGTGGCTGCTTATTGTATTTACTAAGCCACTGCCTGAGAGCCTAAAGCCTGATTTCACACCAATCCACTCATTAAACATCTAGATCAACATTGTACAGATTAGGGTGAAATGTAAACAGCAACAGTGGATCTGCTGCAGGGATCACGGCACAAAGGAAACAAAAGCCTCGTATGTTTTTTTCTGAAAATTCATCCTTCCAGCAGCACCAATAAGCACGTTGCTCCTCCTTACTGTGTTCTCCCTCACCTGCTCCGCTCCCCCGGGTTTTGCTGAGGGATCAACAACCCAGACCAAAGCACGGGAGCTGATCGGTGACAAGATATTTCATGAATCCACAATCTCATTTATTCCATGGTGCTCTCCTGGGAAAAAACACACCATTCTATTGACTGTTTTTAAAGTGGTTTCCCTTGCTAAAGAAGAAGGACTGCTCACCAAAAGATGAGCTCTGTGTGGTCTCCCCTGTGTATGTTTTCTCCATCTTAATGAGCTTACACAGGAAAGGTTAAAGCTAATATCAGAGATAGCAATTGCTCAAAATCATGATCTGATAGGGAGAGATTACCACTCTGAAATGGCTCATTTAAAAGGAGGCAGCTAATAGCTGCACTTAAACTCTGGAAAATCTTTCAGAATATATAGTATCCCTACACTTACACTGTGCTATTTTGGTTTTCAAAAAAACCCCCAAAACCAGAAACCTCAGCTTGCAGCTACTCAGTTTGAGGTACAAAGGGTATCAGTGCTCTGACTTACATTCATGGTTCTGTGCTTTTAAAGCATAACCCACATAACCCACCCATATTTTTTTCCCTCCTCCATGTTGCTGCTTGGAAGACTACAAAAAGCATAAGAAAAACCAGCTTGGCCAAAGTGCTTACACAGAGAAGAGAGAACACCCATCCTCCTACACCCAAGAATCTCCAGGACACTCACGTCCTACTTTGCACAGAGAGGTCATCCCTGTATAACTTTTGCATGTCTTTGCTCGTGCAAGAGGAGAAAGGGAACTGTTATTTCCACAGCAGGAACAGCTACACACTCGATGGCTCTTCTGTGTCAGGTACACCCTGTTCTAACACACAAATACACAAATGAAGTCCCACCTTGGGAAGCCTAAGTCTAACTATGGGATGAACGGGTTGTAAGCAAGACCTTGATAGGAAGGGATCAGTTCCCTGAACAAAAATCTGCCCCATCAGGCATCAGGACCAACACCTGCAGTACAGCCCAGATGAGACAACGCAACAGGAGTCTCGTGCCATAAAAATAAATAGCTCAATGAACGCCTCAAAGAGCGCAAGAAAATCGGAATCATAATCCAGGTTTCCTGGAAACCCATCTCAGAGCCACTGCTGGCAGAAGCGTTTCCCACAGCCACATGGCAGCTCCAATCCAGGCGTCCTCCCAAGGAGGCACCTCTGAGGGAACAGCTGGTGGCCGTGGCCAGCTCTCTGCAAAGCCTTGTCCTGGTAGTCCCTGTCTTCCTGCAAGCTTCTGCTGCAGCTTGGGAGGGACAAAAGGAGAGCATGTACCAAGAGTAAACAAGGGGTTTGTTCCAGCCCTTCCCACCACTCTCTCCCACAACAGAATTTCCCTGAAAACCAGGAACAGCAGCTGTCCTCTGGAGATGCTTGGCAGCAATCTGTCTGATGTCACAAAAAAGCTCAAGCCTTTTGATTCACAGCACTTTCTGGGGGCACAGGCCAACACATCTTACACAGAGGAATCCTCCTTTTTCAGACTTGGGTTTCTGAAATTCTGTAAGAAAAAAAAAGCAAAAAGGACGGTGCCCACCATTGCTTTAAACTGCAAAACTGAGCCTGCAATGGAGGGAGGACTCCACCTCTTTCAGGTCCCCATCTCAGGCACTGCTCACACAAATGCTGAGCTGTTGTGAAGAACAGACCTACCCTGGCCATGTTTCACAGGCTAGCAATGGACAGCTGGTATTGTGTGAAAGAGCAGAAGAAGGACAAGATGCACCTCCTCCTTGGTAGCAAGGACATCAGCTGCTTGCTAGGTATTAAAATGAAAGCCTTCCATGTACTGCCAGAGGTAAAAACCCTATTTCTCTGAGACTTCAGCCTCCAGATCCTCCTCCTTCCCTAATGGTACTCGTTTCTACATTTGTGCTTGTCTGAAGAAGTGTGAAACAGAACTCATTATGAAGATAAATGAGCTAAAATGCAAGTCTCCACAAGTGACAAAAGCAATGGTTACACAGTGCTGCACAGATCCAGGGCCTCCAGTGCACAAACCCAGGTTAATCTCTCACGTGAAATAATTTGGTGGCAAAATCCCAAGTCATTACATCTCTGGTGCAGAAGAACAGTTGACATGGAATCTTGCAAGCTAGCTCCCCAGAAGCAGCGCTGTGACTGTGAGAACGAGCCCCTTCCCTGCCATTACCAGGGGGGATAAAAGCAGACACCCTTCTGCTGAGGTTGAACTCCACCACTGTCGCCTTGGTTTTTCTCAGCCTGCTGATAATTTACATATTTGGAGTCAGATTTTCACACACTTTCATGTAACCAATAGCCAAAGTTTATTTAACAGTCTTTTCTGTTTTTCATTCCTTTTGTGATAAGAGAAAGTTTGATGAGCATCCTTTTTCTCCAGTGGGATTGAGAAGGAAGTGACATGTCCTCCAATCCCTTGTGGAATTGAGAACCCTATAAAGTATGAGAAATGTAAATTACGTCTCTCCTTTTCCCTCTTTCTGCTAAACCTAGCAGGCGTGAGAGTTTCCTTTATTGTGTTCTCACTGACACACACCACACTCACATTTAGCCATCCCCAGCCCCAGGCAGTCTACTTAAGTGTGACCACGAGCTGCTCCTACTCCTTGCTGTGCAGCTGCAAGAAATGCAGGACTGCCTGGCTTTTAAACATGCCACTTTTTAAAAACCAAGCTACTCATGTTTTTAGGAGAGCAGAGGTACTATTGATTAGGCAGCCCAGGACTTTTGTATACACTGCTGAGGTTCACTTCTGTCTGCCCAAGAAAGAAAAAAAATAAATACAGTGACATCACTAGAAGGAAAGATGACAAGTTCTCCCAACTCCAAAGTGAGGGAAGCATCAGGTAGAGTACAACGTAAAGCTTTTTTAAAGTATCGTCAAATTTTCCCTCACCTTCCTACTCTTAACCATTTTATTTGAAGTCTGGAGAAAACACTCTCTGGCAACAAAATTACCATTTCCCTCTTGAGCCATCCCAACCCAGGCTTTCTGGCCCTATCATGGAGACTTTGCCTCCCTGATGCATTTGAAGAAGGGTTTTCCTTAGTCACTGCAAAGGCCTGGCTCACCTTCACACTGCGTAAAGACTCTGCTTGGGTGAAGGCAGCTCGGATCTCCCCTGCACTGGCTCACTATGAGTCACGGGAGGAGTGAAGCAAACTCACATCACCCTTTTACCTTACACATCAATGGAGCTCTAAATCGCCTTTAAATCTGAGCTCTAGTCCACGCTGTGCACAGCAAACCAGCTTCTCACAGTGTCTGCAGGGGCTCCTGCTCCCTTCCGGGTCGCACTACTCCCGATTAATACCCTGATTAATATCCCAGCCTCAGCTCAGCCTGGATCCCCTTCAGGAGCACCCTCTTGCTCCTCACAGGAGCTCACGCATTTTCTCACTGATGGCTCCCGCTAAGGGCCCCCAAGCCCAGCAGGAGAGAGAGTGGATAATTACTGCTGCTACAGCTCCGCAGGGCTGGAGTGTGAACCTTTGTGCTGAGGCCTCCTGGAGCGTATTTTGGCAGAGTGGAGAGGAAGGGTGGTTGTACCTTGTGCCAAGGCTGCGGCATGGTCAGCTCGAAAATCAGGCTCCCTCAACCTGACTCCTTCCAGCAGCCTCCTCCCAGGGACAGGGCTACGGAGGCAAGAGGCTCCCAGGTATCCTTCATCCAAAGGGACAGCACTGAAACCAGCAGCCACGGCCAAGGAAACATAGAAAACAGGCACAACTTGGGATTTACGCATTCCAGCAGAACACGTGCTGAGGTGAAAACAGCTCATGACAAGCCACACATCACCTCTTAAAGCCTGTATCCAAGCACAGAACGGGACACAGCTTTACTCTGGGGGAGTCCTCTTTGCCTGCACCCCCAGGAACAGAGGTGGTGGCCCACCTTGGGATGGTGGGAGACTATTTCCTAATGCTCAACTGCAGCATCCAGAGAGCAGAGCCTCCCTCAGAGGATAGGTCTGCCCATCCTGACTAATTCTGGCAAAGGTTTGCATGTAAAAATCCAACACAAGCTCCGAGTGAGAAATTCAAAGCCCTGATCTACAGATACCAGTTCAACTGGTTGCCTCTGGGTGTGGTGGATGCAAGAGGTAAATAACATGCTTCCATGCATTTTGGGCTAATGCAGTGGAAGAAAGAATGGGAGTTTGGGCTAAACACCAGCTTCTGGGGATTATCCAAGAGGATCCAAGACTGATCCCTGCCTGCAGTGAGACATTGGGCTGGACAGACTTAGCACTAAAAATGATCTGTAGAAAGTAGTCCCTAAATCATGGAAAACAATATAATTATAGACAAAACCCAGCCCCTGTATTGCTTTATTTTGGGGTTTTTTTCCTCTGTATGTGCCCTTATTTGGCATGAATGCAATGACAGTCACGTGTTCAAGTCCTGAAGGAATTAGGTAAACACAAATCTTTTGGTTCACTGGCTGTTCTAGAGACTTGAAGCACCGATTATCACTGCTGCAACTCCATGCATTTCCCTGCCAGGTCTAGTTATTAAAGAAATTTTACACATTTGAGGAAGGATTCCCCCCGCCTTCCAGGAAAGATGAAATCCTCTTTGCAGCTCATGTCATTTACATGTCTAATCTTTTCGGTTCTGCCCATCAGCTCTGCCCAGCATGCCCTTAAGAGCTGAAACCCCTGATCAGAAAAGCCAGATAAAATACATTATTTATGATTTAGAAAATTCAGATTTCAAACCTATGGCTTTCCTTGAGACGCTTTTCTCTTGCTTGTTTGGATACACAGCTTCAGTTTATAATTTGCTGCTTGCCATTTATGCTTTTGTTGTAAGTTGAAAGAAAAAAGGCAGTAAGAAAAATAGCGTTCAGTCCTCCTGCCTCATATGTGATTGAAAGCTTGGCTAGAATAGTGCTGGGATGTGTTTTGTTGTTTTGGGTTTTTTTAAATAAATGATACTATTGAAGGTAAGCCGTGGCATATGTTTTGTTACTTTATTTTGCTTCACTCATTGTGAAGAGTGCTCATCGTGGCAAAGTGATGAGCAAAACCACCATCAAAACCAGCTCCAATGTAACTGATCCAAGTCTCCCTGGTAACTCTCAGGAGATGCCTCCAGTCTAAGCTCGATGAAGGATTAAGAAAGTTTATTTTCCATATTTGATGGAGGAATAGAAGAGAATGTGTGTATATGTGTATAGACAGCCCATGTAAATAAATGAGGAAACAGCCCTTATCCCCCTGTTCTCCATCACAGACCCTGTGTAAGCAGGCTGAGTGTCACCAGGATGCTTGTGCTCCTCTTCAAGCAGACACATGCATACACTGATGTCTAATTGACAGCAAAATGCCTTGCTGAATCAGAGCCTGCCCAAGGGAAAAGTTTTTCACGAGAAAAAACACGAAGTTGGACACTGCTTCACAGAACATCTGAAAAAAGGCAAACTTAAAGGTGCATGGCCAGTGCAGTTCCTCAGGTGTTTTCCATATGCTCACCACCACCACCCTAAAGCTCTTTTAATAAGGTTTGTGGGGTGTATTTGTTCCATTACATACCTTCCATCCTCACAATTAACAGAATAATCAATAAACCATCCTGGCGTCATTTGTTGAATCATCAGCCCTGGTTCAGTGTTCAGTGAATGCTGTGAGATCAACCCTACTAATACATCTCACATGTCTTTCCTCCAGCAGGGCTGCCCCCAGGAAGGCAAGATGTCAATGTGAAGAGCAGGGGGCCAGGACAGCACTGTGCAGCCAAGTACTTTTGCTCCTGCAGCACCTCTTGAAGCCTCACAATTACCTCAAAGCACTCTCATGCTCTACATTCGAATCCTCCTTTACTTCAACAGCACAAAGCTCCTCATCCTGTCCCAAAACAAGGATGATGTACCAGTTTCCAGCATACCAATATTCCAGAAGTCTGAATGAGGATACATCACTGTTTCCCAACCCACCTGTCATAGAGAAAAGCATCAAGTTATTCTGGAAGGTAACTGCAAAAGTGGGGTCTTTAGGAAAAGTACTGTCCCCCAGAAATAAAGCAAAAACTTCTGGTTACAGACTGACTTGCCAGCTTCAACCAGTGAGTCATCTGTTCTGGTCCTGTCCTGGGGAAAGCTGCAACAACAACGAGCTACATTTTACCAGAACACAGTGTTCCAAATATGACAACAGCAAGGATCACTGGACTTCTTTAATAAAATTCAAATATTGTTCTCAGGAACTGTGACTCAGCCAAATACCTCTAAAGTTATTAACACTGGGTAGCTACAGGACTCATGCCATGTCCCACCACACACAACTGAGAAACACTGCAGCTTTATGCTGCTTACACGCCCTGATAGTATTAAAAACACACACTGAAAATTAGCTGGCTCAATAGATAATTTTCTTTAACCATCAGACCAAGATCTATGAATTACAGAAACACAACAAAAAGATCAATAGGTCCATTGAGGTAGGGGAGTGAGAGGGGATGACTTCTCCCAACATATTATCAATATTCAGACAAATTAGCATTGTGTGCTTCAGTAGGACTGGCTCTATAGCCAAGAAGCAGAGTGTGACCCATTGATTTTGAAACTCCTGGCCCAGCACAAGAGAGGTCATGTCCACTGCAGGATGCTGCCATTTTCGGCACAGTGCAAAGCCTTATGAATGCAACAAGCAAAAAAAACCTCATACAGTGGCACAATTAAATCAATTACAGCATTAGTGTAGTGGTATCATGACTTATTCTGGAAGGGTTGCAAAGGGCTAAATGTAAAGAACATCTCTGCTAGGAAATTAATATTCAAAGAGGTATTAAAGCAGACGTTAGCTATATACAGCAACTCCCCCTGTGCTTATCAGCACCATTCACCACGAGGCAGGGATGAGAAGTTCCCTGCAAACAAAGCAAAGCAAGCTGGTGCTGCTTATGATCTGATTTGTTTTGACACAAGTGCGTTGTTGAACGTTTGCCATTGTGCTTTTGTACAACGAGGCATTTAGTGCTGGGCTGGCGCTCCCCCACCCTCCCTCCCTGACATTACACTGCTGCTCAACCACAAGTGAGCACTCTGAGCAAAATGTTTAATTTGCAGGCACGTACGATTCCCTTTTTGATTATCTATTTCCCCACACAATAAAATCCAGCTGATGCAGAACTCTACAAGTGCTGCCAAGTCAAACTGCAGGCAAAGGTTCATTTAGTGGCACAGAAACACCTCTGAAATTCTCATTTATTGGATTCTGCTGCCAATCACATTAATTCCAACACAAATGTCAAAATAAGACTAATAAAAAGTTGATTAAAGGAGTGAGAAACAAGAATGACTTCCTATTTATAGTTTAAAACAAAAGGTTCATTTAAATTAAGTAATTCCCTTCCTTTTCTGCAGCTGCAGGCAAACATAAACTCTCTAAAATGAGAGGCAAATATTTAACTGGGATAATGTTGACAAGAACTCAGTACCAAGAAGAACTTTTCTTCAGTATTTAAGGAAACAACCCTCTGTCTCCCCAGGCAGGTGTTTGATATATTCACCTTATACACATCCACAGCCCAAGTCCACTATAGCAAAACTTTAGGCATTCAACCATAGAATGGGTTGGGTTGGGAGGGACCTTAGAGATCACCCACTTACAGCCCCCCCACCACAGGGACACCTTCCACTAGACCAGGTTGCTCAGAGTTTCATCCAACCTGGCCTTGCACACTTCCAGGGATGGGAAAGCCACAACCTCCCTGGGAAACCTGTTCCAAGGCCTCACCAACCTCACAGTAAAGAATTTCTTCCTCATATCTAATCTAAAGCTGCCCTCCTTCAGCTTAAGGCCATTCCCCCCTGTAGTGTTATCACTACGTGCCCTCATGAGAAGTTCCTCTTGTGACAAGATCTCTGTCAAGCTTTGCTTTTGACACATTTATGGCCAATGAAGCACAAGCCAGAGACTTGGCCAAACTGGCAGCAACTGGACTCATTGAGCTTGGTGAAAGGCACACACTAAAATGTGAGAGGAAGAAAATTGCAAGAGGGTGGGTCTCTTTTGCTAAAATTTTACCTATTCCAGGCAACATTTTACTCATACCATCATTTTACCCTGTACAGGTTTTCATTATTTTTAACATATATTGAGTTACTGCCTTTGTGACCAGGAAAATGCAAGAAATTCTACTCCTGAGCAGAGACTGCTTGCCTCTGTGGCACTAAAATCTGCAAGAAACAGCCCATAAACGTGGCCCACCCAGCATACACAGGGTGTAAATAAGCATTAGAAGGATTTTTTTCTTTTGATATATAAACGTACATATTTGGTTTGTGTCTTATTCCTGATGTCTTTGTTAAAGGATATTCCCTACTGAAAAAGACATTTTTGTGTGTAGTGTAGAAAACACTACAGTTAAGACAGCAAATCCAGCCATGATCTTCTCCTCTTCTGCATATATGTTTTGATGCCCTCTCTGCTATTAGTACCAAACCCATTTATAGGATTCACTTTCTTCTTCAACAAGCAGGCTTTGCCCCAGCTCAGGGCTGCTCAGGGAAATGACCCATGGCTGCCCAATTTTCTCAGACGTCCATGACCTCACTGCATGCACAGAAATTCCCTTTTCCTTTGTTAACCTGCAGACTAAAGTGGGTGGACACAAATCTCTCTGGCATACAGAGTGTCTAATCAAACACCTCTCCTACAGTTCTGTCTCTCGGAGACTCTGTGGGTCATTGACTGCACATCATCTCCAAGATTTGGCTCCTGCTCAGGCCCGTGCTTGCACCTCAGCTCAGGGAAGCGAGAAGACAATGGAGGAGAAGAGAAGAGGCTTGTTAGACCATCTGAAACATGTGGACCACGGGTAACTTGCACCAAAATAACCTGCATTTGCATGAATAACTTGCACAAAATCAAAAAAGACCTTCCCAGCTCTCAGTAGCTGGTTTGAGTTGGGTTGATGGCCCTCAAGTCCTCTGGGCAAGTCCCTGGCATGGCAGATCATCAGGCTACACAACCTGCCTCACGTTTTCTAACTCACACAGAAAGCTGCTAGGATACCTCTTCCCAGTGCCCCTAGAAGGAAACTCTTCTAGCACTTGGATCTCGTGCCACTTTACCCTCTCTATTTCCCAGCCTAAACCAAATCATAAATACCTTGAAGTGGATTTGCCTTCTCATAGGTCTTTCTTAGCCATCACTTGCTTTAGGATCACAAGGGAAATCAGATTTGTGTTACCAGAGATGAAGACAAACAGCTCACAGAAAATATATAAATAATGCTTCTAAGCTGAGTGCAAAATTCCCATCCTAGTCACAGGTGTGCTTGAGGCAGCTCTAAAACAAACACAAATAAATAAATAAATGAATCATATGCCAAGAAGGGGAATTCTGATCTTCTCAAAGAAGTTACCAGTGATACTTTGGCCCTAATTTGGGATTATCAAATTGTTCATGGGCAGAGGGTTTACTTTCAGTACCAAACCTCAGCCTCTGGAGACTACTCCATGCCACCCCTGCCCACAGCAGATGCAGCATCTTGCATTCCCAGATAAAACCCTGCTGCCTCTGCTCCTCTCCAGCCTGTTCAAAATTAACCCCCCTGCCCTTCCTTTCGCCCATGTACAGCAAGGATCAAAGCAGGCCATCATCCAGACAGTTTTGACTAAATGCATCTTATCAGGGGAAAATGAAGCTTCCCATGTCACAGCTGCACAGAAATAGCTCGTGCAGTTACAAGCCATTCAACATAAAACCCCTGCACTAAACTGCCTGATTGATCCATTGCTGTCTTCGCCAATTAAGCAAAACCAGAGCTTCCCCACATTTTAATGTGATGGTAACTGTGAATCACAGGGGCTCGAGCAGTCCTTAACATTCTCACCTTCATATCCTATCTCAGAGTAACCACTGAAGCAGCATTTACTATACCAGGCACACAGAGCCAAAGTGCTAATCTGTCCCTGCAGACCTTATGGTGCACTTTGCTGCTAAAGCAATTTTCATTTTTTAACTCCAGCACCCTCTAAGTGAACAAAGCATTTCCAAAACTGTCTCACAGCTCAAAAGACTTGGAGCTGGCAGCCTTTCCACATCTTTCCTTTCACCCCACCCTTTTCCTCAAGGCACACATCTTTCATTCCAAAGGCCAAAAAATGCACCACAGTCTGCAGCAAACATTTAGGCAGGTTCTCCACTGACAATTTCTCCCAGTTTCCCTTTTGAAATAAGGATGTAGTACCAAAAAAGAAAATGACATTATGCCCAGAGTTTTGGGTAGCAGGGAAAGCAGTTCCCGTTTGCAAGGGCAAGGAGTTCTGAAAAATCCAGGGAAAAAAATCCACAGGAAAGTGGTGGTGGGCAAAGAAAAGGGCCAGATCCACCCAGTCTGCTCACAAGCTTTTTGACACAGAGATAAAACTGTAGTTTAAATGAAGCAATTTTCTTCAGTTAAACATGCAATTACTGCGCTCAGTCAAAGTAATAAATTAGTTGAGTAAACACAAACCCCCCATAAGACTGAAAAATTTCAGTGAAAAATAGTGGTGTTTTAAAAGCACATCTGTCCCCACTGCATTTGCCACTTGGTTGTTAAACATTCCACTTCCTACCAAAACCAGGCAACGCACTACTTCATTTTACATCTACATTCCCTACCTTTTCCCTTTACTTCTGAGAAATATGGGTAGGTCAGGCAGCAAAGCCAATGTTTTTGCCTCAGCCTTCCTCCAAGGGCCATTAGGATGGATGTTCACATGCTCATCAATAGTCCCTGCAGTAAAGTCCAGAGTTTTGAGGAGAACAATATATGCTGCTCGCATTTCTGGTGGTCAGGCACAGGGGTCTGGTTCCTGTGGGAACACTTACCAGAACACAGTCACCTACACCCATTCCTAAAATGTTTTTGCAAAAATGTTACTCACAAAACTAAGAAAGTGGCATTTCTTCTTGTCTAGTAGACAAGCAAAACAAAGCTAAAATCCAAGCTGTGTATAAGAGTATTAATTTCAGCTTAATAAACCACTTTTTAAAATAAATCTTGTCCCATTAAGAGAAGTTGGTGCTGCAAGACGGTACTGCAAGACCTTCCATGCTCTGAAATGTGCCATTAGGACTGGGTTTGTCATAGCTACATTTCTCTCACAGATATTTTAGAGGAGGTCATAGCTGTGCCTCCTACTGTGGTGACAGGAGTTATTTTCACAGTAATGCTGTGACAGTGCAGCAGCACAGATCATTACTGGACAGCACATTTGCAGTTATTGTGTCTGGGAACAACCAGCAAACTCTACTGCAGACACAAGCTACCACTGGAATTACGCTGGCAGGAGACTGAACCTGAACAGAGGTGATAACACTATTTTCAAAACACTTTCAACTAAGTTGCTTACACCTACACTGCAGTTGAATTTAAAATAATATTTGGGGGTTAAAAAATAATTATTCCATGGACAGTTGACTACAGAAAGTCTATTGGCTAAAAAAACCTTAACAAAATAATGTTAATAAAGTGACAGCAGTAATTCCTCTGTTCCTGGTAATTGCTAACATCTGATGCCTACTTTATTGACCTGATGCTTTGACATCCAGGTGACAGATCTGTGCCTTGGAGCCACCAGCAGCTGGTGGAGTAACCAGTAATGATACATAGTCTCTACAGGAAAGTCTTCAGCAATTTTAGTTTTGGACTGAACAGATTCGTTTTGATATATTTAAAAAATTAAACTTTTGCACCTGATTTTTAAAAGGTCAAGTGTGCACCACCTGTGTTTTCCCTCCCAGCAGGAAAAACACCCTGTGTTATGCGTGGCTGTTGCTTTAATTATCAACAGCAGGGAAACCTCAGGGTCCTGTGGTGCCTGTGGTGGCTCAGGAAATTCAGTCAGAGAGGGAGATGTTGGTTCAGAAGTCCCTGCACACAGCAGCAGCCGTAAGTCAGCAGCTTTGTGTACAACACTGACAAAAAATCAGATTGCTCTCATTACACCTCTTCATTGGGTCCTTTCCCTGGGCTTAGTGAGCTTGGAAGAGAGTGGGCCCTGTGTGCTATTCAGAGCATGACTGCTTTGCTCTGGCTGGCTTTTTGTGCCTCACATAAGGCCCTCCTTTGTGAAAAATACTTCTTCTTTTCTTTTTAAAAGATTTTTAGAAGTACTACGTAGTAGAGGGAGCACAAAGCTCTAATTTAGCCTTGGTTGCAGAAATTAAGACCTGTCGTATTCAGAGCATGTAAATCAACAGAAAAACTTGTCTCACCTGCAATACCCACATTCATTTTCAGGAATTGCTGGAGAAAGCAAGAGTGAGCCATCTTAGCCCATCGCAGAGAGCTGCTGCTGAATATACCAGACAGCCAATTTCTCTTTTCTCATGGGAAAGTTTCAGACTGCCCCAAACTGGGTACAGCCACCAAGCAGTTCCAACACAAGCCTTGTTCACGCCCTTTTGAAGCATTTATTTTCACAGAAATTAAAACTGGTGCATCAGATAGTCCTATCTGGTTATCTCTACATTCTCCTCCCTGGAAAGCCAGCAGGGGACGCTCAGACTAGAAACAAAAGTCTCTCTCTCATTGTGGCCATAAAGCACTAAATAAATAAAATAAAAATCAAGGTCAGCCTTTTCTAGGCTGCTAAACTGCGCCTGCAGATGGAAAGGAATAAATGTCCAAGAAATATTACTCATACTGTCCCAGATGTAGGAGGAAATGGTTCCCTGCCTCAACAGCAGCTTTATCATGGCAGGAGGCAAAGCCACCACCGGCTCACTGCCATGGGACTGCTCTCCTCTGTCCCCTTCCCAGAGCCCAGGGACCCTGCTATCCTCTGTCCCCTTCCCAGAGCCCAGGGACCCTGCTCTCCTCTGTCCCCTTCCCAGAGCCCAGGGACCCTGCTCTCCTCTGTCCCCTTCCCAGAGCTCAGGGATCCTGCTCTCCTCTGTCCCCTTCCCAGAGCTCAGGGACCCTGCTATCCTGTGTCCCCTTCCCACAGCTCAGGGACTCACTGTGCTCTCCTCTGTCCCCTTCCCAGAGCTCAGGGAAGAAACAACCAAGGTTGGTTTGAGCCTCAGGGGGCCCCTTCTCAACTGATTCCCCAAACACTGCAGTAGAGGATTTTTAAATTCCAAAGGAAAAGCAAAATAAAACAATAAAACAGAAAAAGGCCCCAAGCTTGCAGCCCTTTCCATTGCAGCCAGACATGAAGGCACGTGCATTTATACCCTCTTGGCTCTCTCCTTCTGCCCTCCTTCCACCAACGGGCTCCTTTTCTGCCTAATTTTTTGTTTTTACTGTTTATTCAATTTAATATCTTAGAAAAGCTAGGTCATAAGCCATCTGATGACTTTGTAAATGCAAAGGGCCAATGTTGTGGAACAGACAATCTAATGACATAGTGTTTAGTGTTCCCTAAAGCGGGAGACAGATGAAGAGAAACGGTGAACCGGCAACCTTAGCATAATTAAGACAAGCCTGAGTGCTTGCTGGAGTGCCATTACATTAATCTCACATCGGTGGCACCTGGCTAAAATTTATGAGATATGTAAAAAGGGCCTTTCCGACTGACCTTGATAAGACAGTGTTATTTATCACGTGAGGGAGCAGGCAAGGATGCGGGGTGGGAGGGGGCGGACAAGGGACAAGCTAGGGGGGAAATGAGCAGCATGGACTAAAATCTGCTTACACCTGAAATTTTAAACCAGAGTACTCCTGTACAGTAGTCGCATCTGGCAACTGTAATCAATCAATACACTTCTGTATTACTACAACACCACAGAAGAAAACAGCAGAGCCACCCAGGCTTTCAGCACAGCCTTATGAAGCTGAAATTCAGAGTGGGCAGATTTTTCAAAGGGGGAGGCTTTTACACCCAAGAATTCACTCTCAGTTTTCAAAATTCTCCTACCATGAAATAAAATTAAACTTGCACACGAAATAGCAATCTCACATTGGAAGAGCACCTCTGCACTAAAATTATACAGTGTATGTAACAGCACAAAAATAACAAAATTAGATGATTTGATGCATTTTGTGATGTTCTAAAAGTAAAAAAAAAAAAAATGAGGACGATGAAATTTTAGGACAAATATTTACTTCCTACAAGAAAAAAATGCACATAAAACCTCAAAGTATTATAATAAAATAAATTGAGAGTCCCCTGCAGCCTGCAACAGCCAGTGACTGACTGCAGACACTGACTCTATGCAAACTTGGACCCAAGACCTCAAATTGGCACCTCCCTGCCAAAACAACACCTCTGTTTCCATTTCACATAATGAGCTGAACCCAGTGCTAGCAGAGGGTAAGCAAGCAAAGGATTCATTGCACCAAATTCAGAATGGTCATTTCTTCTGAGAAATTGTCATTGGAAACTCTTCCTAGAAGTCAGGAAGGAAAACCACCCAACCATACTTCTTTAGCACTAATATTTTTATCTGTTTTTTCCCAGAGAACAATAGGAGATCTATTTGGGGTCTGTATGGGTAGTTGTAGTGAAATACCCTCAGACACTTTGAGTTGCTGCTTTGTGTTCTTCAGCTGAAACCCAAGAAACAAGAAAATAATTTGTCAAAGGCTCTAGTGGCACTGAAACAAGGTAAAAGGATGTGTGGTTTTATCCTTCTGCATTCAATCACAAGCTTGGTGACAGTTACCAGCAAAGTAATAACATATGCTAAGGCTTCTGCCATTTACACTGCATGACTGGTGCTGCCTGCTATTATAATCTATTATTATTATTATTACAGCAAGAGATCGCTCAGATTCACCACATGGCAAGTTTTGGCTTCTTACCCACAAATTCTTCCCTGCAACTCAAGCATGGGCACCCTTCCCTAAATAAAGTTTCTTCAGAGGGTTTGGAAGAAGTGCCTTCCTGACCGCCCTGCTGCAGAGATCTCTCCCCAGCAGGACCTCCCCCGTGGTCACCAATCCACAACCCAGCTGCTCCCTGGCAAAAACCTCTCAAACACACCAGCTCACCTTCCTCTTCGCATGAGACACCAAAGAAAGGGGATCCAAAGCATCCCTGTGCTTTTGTTGTCAGTGCCAAAATGCAGAGCTTTCATTTTTAAACTGTAATCAAACGAACATGAAAGTCAGTGGTTTCCCACAGACCTTGTCAAACACAAGGATGCTGCTCTGATGAAGTAAAGGCAAAGAAACTGTGACCTATACTTGTAAGAACACTAAGCAAGCAAAAAGGAAAAATGTAATTGATTTCTAATGGGTAACTACTATACCCAGGCCAGGTTTGTTTTTTTTTCCTGGGGAATGCCTCTTCATAGATGAAATTGAAAAACAAACCAAAAACAAAAGCCCACATTATTTTAATCCTTGCAGGGGTATTATTTCAGGGAAAGGAATAACCTCTAAGCAGCAAGGATTTTCAGCATCCCAAAAAAAGCACAAGTCACTTCAAAAATGAGAATGCAGGAGGATTTGCTGGAGTAGCTCTGAGCCAGGTCTGCATGGCGAGAGCCACCTTCCCTATTCCACAGCTCCAGGACCCAGCACGGGCTCCATCTTCCTGGCACAAGCCCAGATGTCTTTCATCAAATAATACTCCCTAAGAGATAAAATCATACTCCCTACCAGACTCAGCATCTCTGAGCAAATAAGACAAGACCTGGTGTATTTCTTTTGAAACTAGAGTTGCGTTGTCAGACACTTCACACAGAGAACTGTTCCTATCTGATCTGGCTTTCAGTCAGTGGATTTGGTTTCAGACAGAAATTTGAGCTCAAATTTCAGGGAAAGGCCCTTAGACATGGCACTCCCTTCTCCCTGCTTCACCAGCCCCTCGCAGCAAGGCTTTATGGCTCCCTCTGAAAAATGACACTTTCTGTCAGAGAAACCAGCACAGCTTCTCATCCCAACTCTTACATGCTTGTTATGAACGGAGTCAGAAACCTCTATGAAAAGGTTAACTCGTTTATTCCTAATTGCAGCCGAAAACCAGAGACTCCTGGGCAGTCCAGGGTCTAACATGGCAATCCAGGCAAAATGCATCCACACAGCACCAAAACCCCCTCCCTGCGCCCTGGCCACCCACCGTAAAAGTTGTGTTTTCCCCAGAAAAGCAGTCCCTTTATCCCCCCAGACGGATATTGCCCAACCCCCCGAGTCCAGGTCCTTGCTCTTGGAAGCCAGTCATTAACTCCCGTTCAGCTTCTTGATGGTCCACAATTGTGGTTTGATTGTCCTGGGCGTTGCCTTGGGAAGCCTCCGCTGTTTCTTATCTGAAAATAAGAAACCCCAGCCCCGCTTCCCGTACATTCAAACGCTTTTAACAACTTAATAACTTTACATTACATTACTGGCCCAAGAAACCCAAAATTGTCCGTAACATGCTTATAATCACAGCTCTGCTGTTAAAATAGAAAGGACAATTCTCCCACTAAAAAAACCAAAAAACCCCACAAGGGTTTTTCTGATCCCCTCCTAGTACAAACATCATCATGCAACACCCACCAGCAAAATTCAGCAAGGCCCTTCTATTTACAGCTCAAAGAAAAAAAAATAAAAAAACAAAACCAAACCCAAATTGGGATTTGCCAAAGATGGTAATAAGGGAAACGCTGTGGCCTGCCCTGAATAAGCCTTCTATAAATATAAAATCACCAAGTCACCATGTTATTTCTTACTCAGAATTTCTTAATTCCAGAGAATTTTTTAAGCTAGATTTGAAGAAAGAAGTTATGCAGACTAAACAAAAATCATTTAATACCTCAGCAATTGATTCATTAACTATTTTGCAAGTTTCCTTATAACGAATTGATTTTGATCAAATCCTGCTCCTGCTAAATTCAGGGACTAACCTTTGTAGGCTAAATATACACGGGGTTTTATTCAAACAAATATTGCTTCCTTCATGTGACAACAGGAGCCTACAAAAGGCAGTGGGTGTGCCAAACGGTGCAATAACGGCAAGGACACCACGGCTGATGGCATGGCAGGCAAGCAGCATCCTTTACATGCCAAGTTCATCCAGTCTGCCCTTATTCCACAGCATCATTTTCACCTGATGCCTCTCTGCAGGGTGCCTTCCTCCCATGCGCACACCCCTGCAGGGAACGGGAAATACCCAAACTCTCTTGTCTTCCCTGGAGCTACTCTCGAGGCTTTCTCCCGCTGCTGGAAATGTTTTGGCTGAAGTCTTGTTTTTAAACTGGTGCCTGAGAGAAAGGCTCAAATGGAAACATTATCCTGGGATGGAAAAGTGTAGGAGAGGAAGATACCATGAATAACAAACTGCAACAAAGAGGAACTATTTGCACATAAAAGGGGTTATCAAAGTTGCCATTCAACTTGTGTTAATCAACAGGTTCGGATAAGACTAAGTCCTTCTCACGGGATAGGCTCCATCAGACCTTCCAATTTAAATAACCTTGTTTAGAATTCCTTTTCATCGCTGCACAAAGACTCCATTTTCTCTCCTTCTTGCTCTCCCTCTCTCTTTGTTGGTGCTGTTTACTCCCAAGTCTGTCTCTGAACTCTCTGTCTAATTAGCTCTTGATAGATCTGCTGCCCTGTTTCCACAAACATTTAATTCTGCCGTCAGTCCCATTTACATTACAGCATGTTGCATTGTCTTTTACCAACCTAATTTTGTTTGAGCGAATGTAAATCCCATTAAGCAGTCACTATATACCTATTAGACTGTGACATATAAACCCAAAACCCCTCCTCATTTATAAGAGCGAACATAAGGCCCAATTCATAAAGGATTTTTAGGACATTGCAATTTGTGCTTTCTCACAAACCACAGAAAATTCTTAAAGACTGCAAAACTCTTTTCTTCAAGGTAATATTGTTGAGCTGCCCAAAACTCAACATGTTCCAGCCACTGCATAACCAACAATAATGCTTTTATAATTCTAATGAGTCCCCAGGAAGTTCTCACTAATTAGAGCAGTGATTTAAAGTTGTCATTATGAGTTGTACTACGTCTACACTGGATTTCACTTCATTTTTTTGTTTGAGAAGAATACTTGGGTAAAGTGTCCATTGTAACAAAACAAACTCTGACACATCCCTCTTTTTCCTAAGCTAACTACCACAACATGAGGAAAGAAAAGTCTGCATGAAACTCATGGGGGTGATCAGTAAGGTTTTGAAATTTCACCTGGAGTGACCTTCCATTCAAAATACAATCTTCATTCTGCCAAAAACCTTAGCAGCTCAGATGGAGTCAACTCTTTACTGAGTTTTTGCTCAGTAAATCTTCCCAGCTCACACGGGGCAACCCAGGACATTCCCAAAGGGCCAAGCCCAACCTGGTCATGCTCATTTCCCCTGTTACAGGCCAAAACAGCAGCAATATTTTGAAATATGTCAGAGCCCAGCACCTGTACAACTTCCAGCTGCCTCGTCAGTCCTCCCTGCCAGTCTAAAACAGCACTAAGTGCACAAATGCTCTTTTCAGAACCATACTGATGCTTGGTGCTGGATACTGGCATCAACCTGGAGTCTCCAACAACACCAATTTATAGAGAAGTCTTGCTCAACAAGTGCAAAGCCCAAACAGCAACACTGCTCCTGCCAGAGTAATCTGGGAGAACTGGTTCCATCAGTCGACACTCTTCTCACACTGTAGCAAAAACCCCCACGTCAGAACTCAGAAGGAGCAAGAGATAAAAATGCTTGCACAGATAACCAACAGGCACTAGGAAATACAAAGCACCCGAAAACAACTCACTCTTAAAAATTAAGTAAACTTCTCCTTGGACACTGAATGGATATTCCATTACTCACCCACTTGTGCTCAAGCATTTAAGACATTGGTACTGTCATGTACTCATTTAGTTGCATGGTTCTTATCAACCATAATGCCTTATCTTATCACACACAGCTCCTTTACTGAATAAAAGCCTAGGACGAGGGCTTTCACAATCTCTGCCATTACACAGATGATCTGAAAAGATGAAACAATTACTAGCATGCCAGTAAGCACACAGAAGTGTACCCATTTGCTAATAATTTTGCCTATGGCTCATATGCAATCAGAAGTACCACATGTAATTAGACCAAATGGAATATGTAGTTCTCAATGTAGTTAAAATTTTTAATTTCAACATTCTAAATAATCAAACAAGCTCAAATAGATGTTTTTTCATCCATGTCCACACTTACTTTACCTGCTGCCTAATTTTGAAGCCAAGAACACTAAAGGCAGATAACACGTCCAGGTGTATGGTACAAACCTGCCTTTCCATGACACAGTGCAAATTTCTTGGCCACATAAGCTTTCATTTTAGACAATGGCCTGACTTGAAGTTACAGCTCACATTTGATGGATCTAGCTGACCAGCACTTCCCCACTGTTTATACTGCGGGAAACAGGCAGAAGTGGAAGGAAAGAACAAGTGGGAGGGAAGGTCATTCCACTTGCAGGATTCCCAGGTGACTCAAACACGTGCCACCCCCCTCAAGCTGGCTGCCCCAGCCCCCACGGTCACCTGCTCAGCTTGGGAACAACCAATTACTTCTTAATTCCTACCTGGGGTTGACAACTCTCCTCACTGTACTGAGACCACAGCAGATTGTCATCCTCTGCTGCACAAAGGTCCCCATCTGCTAAATGACATACCAGGACTCTGGAGCACTGCAATGTCAGTCCCAGTGCTAATCGATCGGTAATGTCCAAACAGGCCGGTGATTGGCACTAATTTGTTAATTATAGATTACCAAATCCCTTGGGACACTAAATCAGAGTGATGTACTTCACTGTGTTACTACACCACAAAGTCTTTCAAAGGTTACCTGACTCTGACACAGCCTTCATAAATGTTATTCTTCAGAAACAGTTGGTCAGCCAAGTAATACATACAATGCAGAATACACTGGAAATCTTACAAATCTATTCCAGTGCCTCTGAAAGCAAATTTAAAAGCCACTTTTACATGTCACCTGCAAGTGACTCCAGTGCAAATGAAATTTGACACCATGGTCTCAAACTCAGAGCTACACATTCCATGCTGAAATATTCCAGAATCCATGAAAATGAAAGCCTGTAACTTCTATAGCAGTTTTACAGAGGCATTTAATACACAGCTCAGAGAGATGTCTTGAGTCTGCTTTGCCTCCTGGAGATAGAAACTTTAATACTGATTTTGTTTAAAACAGAGCTCAACTACTGCTATCTGCTTCCATGTAATGTTAAATGAAGAACTTCATGATATGTTCAGACAGTTTTCTCCACTACACCCAATGAAATTCTCACCTTTCGGGGCAAACCCTAATGAAAACAGCAGATAATATTGTAAGAAAAATCCAAAGCAAAGCCTTTACCTTAGTTCTAATTTGGAAAATAACTGAACTTGAATGGTTCTCCAGTCTACTTTTTGTTATCATTAACCCCCAAAACAGCACAAAATTTCTATAAATAACACCTAGACAATCTGGGGCTGCAGTTAGCTGAAATTCTGCAAGATGTGACTGGGATAAAGACACTGTCTCTGTCGTC
Source organism: Platysteira castanea (assembly GCA_013397175.1). NCBI lineage: Eukaryota > Metazoa > Chordata > Aves > Passeriformes > Platysteira > Platysteira castanea. Next base: position 1,244,980 of record VYXC01002720.1, on the reverse strand, counting down.
CCCTGGATATAGTGAGCGTCATGTTGGACACAGACATCGACGTTACCTGCTCCAAGACACACCAAGCTGCTCTCACACAGTGAAACTTTGCTGACAGAAGAGATCAGGGATAAGGCAAGTGGATATTTCCCCAGCGCTCCTCTGGCTGGGTGATGTTTCCTCCCTCCTGGTTCATGGTTGGTTACCTCTCCACAATCCAAGACCAATGTTCCTGTAACAAATTGTATTCTACCTTATTAAAATCACGCATTTAAACACAAACACAAAACTCCAATTTTTCTGATCTAATTCCTTGGCATCAATAAAAGCTCATACTAATCCCATCATCTCTTCTTGGACTGTGTGTCTGATGTTGTAAACCAAAATACATTTTAAAGGCTTTCCGCACAGCAGTTTGCAGCAAAGTCAGTGAAGCTCTGATAGAACAGCAAGAAATTATGGAAAAACTGGTTTATTTTTATTTGGATCATACCTTGAAATACTAAGTTTCTGATCTCAAAAATGTGTTTCATCTATCAACAAACATAGCTTTCAGCTTTCCACCTCAGACCTTTCCTGCCTGACTGTGTTCTAGAACACATTTGGGGTTGGGTTTTTTTTCTTTCCAAAGGCATTTGAAGTTTTACTTCATCCTCTGTTCTTTTTATCCTCACTATCATCTACACATAATTTATACTGTCACTATATACTGTCTCTCTACCATGTATCTTTTTTTTTTTACTAGGTATTAAAGATATCTTTCAAAACAGCCACCTTTCAGTGATCCCTACTTATTCCCTCGCTTTACAGAGATTCATGCTACATATGTGTGTTTTGCCTCTTGCCTTTTTGTGTTTTTAAATTCACATTTGTGCAGATGCAGAGTAGAGGACACTACAAGGAGAGAACCACACTCGGCAGGCTGCACATGTGCACACTGCACAACCAGAAACAAACTCTTTGGTTATGCTCATGCAGCTGAGGAGAGGTCAGCAAGTGAACAGCCAGAAGGGCATGGTGGGGTGCTAAGTCTTGGAAACCTCTTCGAGGCAGTCTTTTAGCAGATTGATTTTCATGTGCCTTCAGGCTGACACGAAGCCACGCGTGAGAACCCCTCTCGGTTACCCAGCGAACCGGGTCATGTGTGACAGTATTAGTTAGATGGTCCTAGGATGTGACAGCAGAGAGGGAACCAGCTGTCCAAGGCTAATGTGCCATCTGTGCCTAAAATATTCTGCCAATTGTGTTGGCAGAACATAAAAAGTGTGTCCCTTTATCAGGCTATAAATCACAAGCGGGTCTTGCACATTGTCAATTAAACACTGATATATTGAGTGGCCCGGATGCTTCACTGACTTCCAGCCTTTTGAGTGTGACATTTGGTGACCACTACAGAGGTCATTAGCTACAAACTTAAAGCCCCAAAACAGCCTGAACAACTCCCCAAGTGACAGTTCCACAGTTTACTGCCACACAGGAAAGTATTCAGAAGTTCCATTTCATATTGTGTTTAACTGCTTGGGACAGAAAAAAAAAGAAGAACCCATGGCAGAACAAATTATAATAGATTTCATTATGATATTGTCTCACTTCTGAGAGATTGGGTTTAGCATTTTTCTATCCCTCTAGTTTAGAATCAAAGACAAAGACTCACATGCTGCCTTCTCACAACTCGTGTTTTGGTGGAAGAGCTGTCAGTGAGTTGGCTGGACTCAGCTCCTGGACAGCTGCAAGACTCAGGTAACGGAGCTCCACAGGCTCCATCACCTTCTTCTACGAGTCCTTAGTCCATGCAGGTCAACATACAGGTTAGAAAGCCCCGTGGAACAACTCAGCAAGTGGGGACAGCAGAGGTCAAGCACCACCACCAGATGCTGAAAGCGTCTTTAGACAGCAGCCCAGCCTCTGCCTGGAGTCCAGGCACAGCTGGAGCAGATGCCTACAGAGAACTACGAGCACGGCATGCAGAAACATCTCTCCCTTCACAGCAGCTTCCCAGCAAATCCCAGCCTCTGGAGCCAGATGTGGGTTTGCCCGTAACTCTCATTGCCGTGTTACAGTGTGTGATCACCACCTTCCACCCAGTTCCTAGCACAGAAATGGCACAATCTGTAAATGATGCACAGATCTTTCAAAACAGACAAATGCTGTACCCATGGATTCGCTTGGAGTGCCAATGCAAACAAAAAAGAAGGGAATACTGAACACTGAAAAGAGTTTCTAGAAGAGAGTCTCCTAATAAACAGCTACTGACTGGGGTAAAGGAACTAGACACTGATACGTTTTCAGTTGCCATGCATGGTACTTTAGATAGATAACCAAATAGAATTTAAATGCAGAATGAACTACATTTTATGGCATTGTCCTTGCAATTGACAGTGCCACAAACTGTGGGAAAAAACCCTGATCCTTAAATTGGAAGTACGAATATCTGACTGGTTAGCCAATTTGTCTTTTTTTCTTTATTTTTGGTTTAATTTGCTGATAGTACAGTGGCATCTCTTTCTCTTTTTAAATAAGAGACCAACACAAAGGAGTTCAAAAGCAAGTTTGCAGTACTACTCAAGTTTATCTTTTAACAGCAAGAAGCAGTTTGGTGTATTTTGTGTAACCAGTTCCCCAATCCTCATTGTCTTTCTGCACACAGCAGTGAGAAGTGACCCAACTCAAGCACAGGCATTTTCCTTAGATCCATGGAAACCAAACAACTCTACTGCAGATTGTTGTAAGATACCACTTTTATGGTGCTTTGCCATGAGCCACTGCTAAAGAGAAGTAGCATCAGTAACCGGAAGAAGCTTTGGTATCTCTTGAGAGAAGGAATTTAGCTTACATCAAAATAAATACAATATGCTAGTGGTTAAAAAAAAAAATTTACAAGAAAACTTCCAGGTACAATAAACACCTGTTGATTCTGATTGTGTTTTTTCTGGGAACTTTATCACCACAGATCAGGCATCTCTGTTGCCCAAGCAGAGGGAAAAGCCCCTCATATTTACAACTTCACAACTTGAAGAAAATTTGCAAACATCTTCTGCGTCATCTGCACAAGGACATTCAAACTCCCGCGAGGAGTTGGGGTTTCATGGGACAAGAAGGTGGAGCTGGGGGAAGAACTCTGGAGAGAAAACTTTCTCAGTGAAATCTCAAATTTTCACAACTGATCCATAAATGCACTTTTTGTAATTTTGGTGAGAAGAAAAAAGGCAAGAGGAAGATTCCTTCAAAGCCCCTTTCCAGATCAACTGCATCTGCACTTACCTGCGTATTAAATTCAGAAGTCTGAATGGAGAGGGAGTTTTTTCCTCTAGAAATTATTACACCAATATCTGTGAACATTTTCCAGTACTTGTATTGCAAGAAAAATGAAAACAAAATCATTATTACACTTAACTGGTGCTTTTCAAAAGCATCATCACCACTAGGAAAAGAAGCAAGGGTAATTTTCCAGGTGCCCATTGCATTCATAATTCACTGTTGTGCTCCACTGTCTATCTGTGAACAAAACAGTGCTTTGTAGCCTGTGTGAAACTCTCTTCTGCGAAACAAGTTACTTTCATTGAGTTAACCACTCCTAAGGATTTTTAGTATTTCGAAATTGTAGGGCCATGAAAGAAAACAAAAAAGAAAGGAAAACAAAACAACCAAACTAAACTAACCAAACGAAGCCCAAAACTCTTCATCACACACTTGAGAGTAAGGAGTGGGAAATTCAAAAAACAACAATTCTTGATTAGATTTTCTAATCAAAAGGTAAGACTGAGGGAAAGTGAGAGACATGAGTGCAAGAAAATAAAATCTATTAACTAGTGACAGAAACGTCATACTATTTTTCTTTAATTTTATTCTTTACACCTGTGCTTGATCTATTCACATCAGAACCACAATAAGTGTTGGACTGGGCAGTGAACTACTGAACAGGCACTTTCAGTCCATCTTTGTGTCTTCCTCTGCTTACTCTGACAGCTTCCTGGTTTTCTCACAGACCTAATTCCTAGTTGTCTGCCAGCTAATAATACAATTGCAAAAATTAAAGGGGAGGAACGGGATTAGGGATGAGTTTACAAACGGTAAAATCCATATGGCCTTGCAACACCTCCTGCCAAAAATCACTCCAGAGCAGAACATCATGATGCTGTCTGGTATTCCCTACCTAAGCCAAACACAGGGAAATCTGTGAGAACATCATCTGCTGGCAAACACAAAGTCTTTAATTGAGAGTTAAACATTATGGAACACTCCAGAGGTTGCTGAGAGGTCATCATCATCTTCCACGTGCCAGGAGGTAGAAGAAACTGGGTTTAGCCTGAAGCAGAACATTTTTCAAAGGTTCTGTCACATGAGGTGACACGTACTTTCTGGTTTTTCATGTGTAACTCAGCTAAGAGAAGGAAAAAGGGGCACATTGATATTTCGCTTTTCTAACACTGAAGCAGAAGCTGTGGGTATTCATCTGGGTAGCTTTGCTCTACTTTGGTAAGAAATAGATACGCCTCTAATTTTTATACAGAAAGTACATTCAACAATAGAAAACAAAAATACTAGTGGTACTAGTTTTACCAGAAGATGGCATTAAAAAGAATCCTGATTATAGTTATTAACAGTATTAATCACTGAAATGGAAACAGTCACCAAAACAGCAAAGCAAGAGATACTGAAAGCCATTAAAGTAAATGTGTTTTTCTGAAAAAGGTGATAATTTCAAGTGAGCAGATCTCACTTGATGTTAGTCAATAACCCCAGGGAGGTGTCTGCATTACTACGAACGGCACATCTTTGCTCTATACCCAGTAGGCACACTAATTTCTAACAAAACATTGTGTTGAAGGGCTGAATTATTTATCTGTCAGGAGTCTCAAGTGCATCAGATAACACTGTATGCTTGTTTCAGTCATTCAAGCCCAACTCCAGTATTTAAGGAAATCAAAACTATATGGCCAGATCATTTTGCAGTGATTTGTTAAGAGGATAAACCAGACTGCTCCTTCAGAAGAACCTTCACCTGATCAAATTAAAAACAATGTTAGGTTCATCTAGTATAAAGCACTGTTCCTGTGGAAAAACTTCTTTTAAAAGCAGAGATAAATGTCAGCTGGGCACTGAGTTCCCACTGATACTTGAGCCTAATTCTCAGCAGGGCATATGGAAATCTCCCATATGACTTTTTTCGCTGGACTGCCAAATACTCCTTTTGCGTTCATTTTCATGAGCACATGGTTCTTGCATTCACTACAAACAAAACCCACTTGATGTGAAAGGAAAGAGGCCATTACAGACAGTTCATAATCACAGTTGGCTGGAAACACTATAAATGTGCACCTCTGCTTTCGTCAGGCATGAATAACCAATAGCATCTGCCTAGAACATGCGAAACATTCACTTATTATTTTCACATGCTCCGCAGGATCCTGAGCGATTTCTCTGGAGAGCTCAGATCACGGCTGATTATTGCCAGCTCTGTGAGATGCTGTTTGAGACACAGCAATAATCACCCTGCATTATTGTCAGATCACATCCCCAATAATATCTGTGCCCGATCTCTCACAAGCCACCGGGATGAAGAGTGGGCTGCAGGAACACCCGACTCGAGCAGCCATGAGCAGGGTTAGCTGACAGACATTTGTGCTGTGTGAGGAGATCGGGCAGTATTTGGATAACCCCTTGCCTTCCCCCAGGAGTTATCCTGATCTTCATTCAAGCTAACTTTATTTCCAGTAGTTTCTTCGCACACAACGTAACGCCTTTGTTCTTGACCCCACAACAGTAGGTCCTAGATTAGATCAGCCTCGTTGCTACTCGCATCTGATTTACAGAAAACAGCTTTTCTCCTATGCATGCACAGCCTCTGCACCTTTTATCCACATCAGCTGCTGGAGCCAGTTGGGGGATGCCTTTTCATCAGCAAATTGTTTCACCTAAGCAGCAGCTTCAAAAAGCAGGTTAATTTGCACTGTTCAAAAATAATCACTTTAAAAAAGGAAAAGACTCATTACTTTAGTGATGTTTCCTGGTCCATTGCACCATTGTTGGAAACTCTGTCAGTAAACAAATTACATCTAACACTGTGCCCTTCTGCTAAACAGATCTCCTGAGAATATCTTGTTATGCATAATGCTTTCTTTCACGCCTCTGTATCTGGCAGAAGAACACAAGTATGTCTCTACAAATGCTGAATACTTTCCTCCCATGTTTTATATAAAAAAAAAAAGAGTAAATAAAATGGGGAATAACTAAGCTCAATATTGAAACTTTCCTTTCAAGTGGCAATATCAAAGAAAATGATTTTTTCCTATAGTAGCAGCCACTTCTGCTGCTTAAACCCACACACAGAAAAAGGATCAACCTTCAGAAAGCGCTGAGGATCCCCTGCCTACAAAACAAACAGAGCACATACTTAGCAGATGTCTCCACATTTTGGTGTTGCAGTACTTGTGACGATTCACACACTAACTAAACTACCAGGTTTACCTGAGGAGGAAGCTAAACCCAACATTACAGGCAATTTTCCTGTTAACTGACAGGAAACAGATTTGTTTCTGGGAAATCACCACTGCAACACTGTTTGAATATGATTTTTAAAGGACAGATGGAACTTGCAAAAGATACTGAAAGCTTTGTTGGCAAAACAGTAATTCTTGTGAATTAAATCCATCACTGAGTTGAAGGCTTCCCTTCCCCCAGTAAGCTCTTCGCTCACCTCGAGGGTTCTTCAAAAATTACTGAATTTGTATACTTCTTGCTGTATCAAAATTATGGCAATTAGTGAGAATTATAATGGACAAACAATTTGCTTTGACTCCAGTGGACTCAGACCATTGCTGCAGTTACAGTAATTTAAATGGATTATCCCATGTGGAGCTTTACATCAAATCAACCATCTCCCCAAATGTCACTAGACAGATGTTGCAGCAGGAGGTTAACATATCCCATACCCAAGGCAACACCAGACAGCCCTGGTGATCTTCCTGCCTAGCGCAGCAGGGGTCACCCTCCACGACCACCACAGTTGTTCCCACCAGGAGCTGTGGGATGTCAAGCGCTTTTGGACACTCACCCCTAACAACCATCCATTAACCACAAGGCACTTGAAAACGTGAACCCCGAAGGGCCTGTAAGACACGTGCATGATAATAACACTTCCCAAGACAGCCCTATTTTTTTCAAAAACAAACATATTGGAACCCCCCCTCCCCCTCATCTTCACACAGCATGCCCTGATTTCAAATTAATAGTATTTGCCTTCAGCCACTGCTGGCATCACACGGAACACAAAACCACAGTGTATGCAAGGCAGGGATGGGGGAGGAAGGGAGAAATCTCCTGAGGAAAGATATACACTGGGAAACGAAATGATTAATGCACAACCTAGGTAAGAACAAACTTATGAAGAAGAAAAATTATGGAGCTACAGAATTTTCACTACACAAAAGGAAAATAGTCCCATTATTTTGTCTCCCCATCCTGTATGTACAGCAGGAGAACAGGCGTCACTTGAGTAATCTCCCAGACCTGCAAGAAACCAGGAGGAGTTTGGAAACATGACAGGCAATTCTAGACAGAACATCAATATAAGGAAAACTTAAATTTCATCTGAAGCCCTACTTTAGGGGTTTGAGTGAGACCCAGGTCTCATGTATGGAGGAGACCTCTGCCCACTTCTGCAGACTAAAGCAGTCACCATTGCATTAGCAACAATGGAAGATTTCAAGAGAAAAATCAGTCATCGAGAAAACCAAGGGCAAAGACTTGGAAAGGACTACTGGGAAAGGAATGGAAGAACAGCAAAGGGCTGTCTGTGGTGTAGAAAGACTTTGCCATACTTACCAAGTAGGGCACCACCAGAGTAAGCCTGCAGACAACAATGAACACACCACTCTGCAGCAGAATGCTCCCATGGAAAGAACTAGAGGGACAAAATAAAACTTCCAAACAGGCAGAAGAGCCTGACAAAAAAACCCCTATATTTAGCTCAAATTTTACTATTTTAAGTCATCAAGGACATCCATGAAACATCAGCAGGTCTTCACAGTTGCTAGCAAAGCATTTTTCGTGACACTTCAGAGTCCAATGAAATCTCTGGGAGAGTTTGTTTTCCAGCTGTCCTTCAGTTCTGAAAGAGTAGCCCATGGTAGACTTCACAAAGACTGGCATGAATTCTTACAACTTCGGCAGGCCCAAAAATCAGGAAAAATCAGCACCAGAGTGACAGGAACAGCCAAGACCCTCCGGCTCAGAAGCCAGCACAGAGCTGCTGAAACAAAAAGTGATGTTCACAAATCACTGTGCAACCATCTGCGTGCGATTTGTGCTCTGGTTTGAGAGGCAAGCTGAGGGCTTTGGAGAAAGTGAGCTGCGAAACATTATTATTATTACAGCCATGTATCCATTATTACACCCATTATGGTATCTGTTACAGGGCTTAGGAAGAAAAAATGAGAGATCAGATAGGACAGGGGCAGGAAGGAAAGAAGGAATTATACCCCAAATAGACCTTTTTAAAATATAGTATTTTGCCTCTAACTTTTGCGAATGAGAATGTAGCTTATTAACAGGTCTTAACTGCAAAACCCACCCGTGCTAAATGAGGAAGGGGTTTCCTACCCACTGTTTTCAATGGAGTGGCTACAGGATCAGAGGCTGCTCTCAAAGCCTGTCAGGCCTCAATCCAGAACCTGGGAGCATTGGGCTGACCTCCTTGCTGACTTGTTCTTTCCTCTTCCCCTTTTATTTTTTTGTTGATGTAAGGTCCCATCTGGGTAAACTTTTGGGAAAGACATCTTAAAAAGGCACTTTTAAAAGGAGCAAAAATGCTGATATGCAGCAAATTAACATTTTCTCATGTTGGAAGAGAAACATAGGAAACGAATGCAGCATCACACAAGTGTGCCCTGGTAGGTTCCTAGATCATGATCATCAACTGCTTTGTTCCAGCTACAACAGGTGTGTTTTGAAGATGGCTATTTCAAGGCAGGCGCCAATCATTTCTAATTGAGTCAGGCTTATTTAATGACTTTGTACTTCATTTTCCTTGGACAAGTACACCACTTGAAACACAAAAAATTAAAAAGTGCTGCTTTTCTGATGCAGTGGGTAACACTGCATGTATTCCTAACGTCTCCATTCAGTCCTTCTGACAAGACACATTGACATAAGAGTAATCAAAACACACAACATGTCCCTTAACCTCTCTGACACCCGTCCTCAGTTACATCTCAATATGCTGTGAGCCGAAAATGATGGATGCCAGAACTACGAACGCTGAACAGGATAACTAATACTAGTAGTGAAAAGCAAAACACATCTGAATATGAATTGGCATTTTCAAATTAAACAGCTCTGATTCTGATAGCTAGTAAACATATTTATAATCATTCAGATGCTAAAATATGTGCTTCTAGTCCTCGGATGAATAAACACAAAAGCTGTGCCTGTTGATAAGTACTTACACGTTCATTTCTTTAGTTAGAATACAAATCATACTTTTAACTTTTTTTCTTTCTTTTTTTCTTTTAATTAAATAGGCCTAGGACTCTTTCAGCAAGTCTGTATCATTGTAACACCACCACTGACTGTGAATGGTGCACGAAACCATTATATACAGTTCCACTGGAGTTTTTCTGACAGAAGCATTTGACACAGAGATAAACCCTCTGCAGTGCATTTGCCACTTGGGTTGATCAATAGCCTGGTTAATTTCTTTATATATTTTTTAAATGCAGATACATTCTCAATCCAGCATTTTGTGCATGTACCATATTTTAATTATATCTATAAATAATACCAGTTCATGTGGTTAAAAGCTTGGGGAGGGGAGGGGGGAAAAAAACCCCAACCAACGAATAGAAAAACCAAAGAAAGACGTAGTTAATCACAGTTTTTAAGGGACATGTTTTCAATGGATAAATGGCAGAGCAGGAAAAAGGAAGAGACTATGCAGCAATTTAAACCTAGAAGCACTTGGAAAAAAGATTACTTGGCATGAAACCACCTTCCTTGGAGTGTGAACAGGCTGAATTTTACCTCCCGTGAGTTTTGGAACAGACAGACCTGACAAGGGAGGCAAAATATAGCGATCTAAGTATGCATTTGAACACAACAATTTATCTAAGGAATAAAAATGCAACTTTTTTTACAGCTGGTTCCAAGATCTTCTGCGAAGGCAAGCAGGGGAAGGAAGATGTCCCTGCATGGCCACCAGCTGCCCAGCAGCACTAGCACTGCTGACGGGTGCCATCCGAGGCACTGGACAGACCCAGAGGATTGCTCCCAGAACCAGATGAGCAATGCACAGAAGAGGAGCTGGTGAGCACTCACTGACCAAGATCTAAGAGGTAGAGAAGTGTTCTCAGCCTCGGAGGTCAGAGCCCCTTACCCAAACAGAATACAAAGCGGCCAAATGATGCTCTAACCACTGCAATGTTTCTTCACCACTCTCACAAGAGCTGAGGTGATTTACCTTCCTTCTCAGGCAAATACTTAATTGGAATTAAGGTACCTAAAATTGCCCGTAAATATCTGACCCCATCTGAATTCCTAAATCATTGGAAGAATTGTGCATGTTGATTAGCATTATGCATTAAGTATGGTACTACCTAGAGGATTCCAAGTCGATCTCACAGATACACACAGTATGCAAATCAATCGCTCAGAAATAAATAAAACCATCAAACTGCCTCTAAAATAATGAGATATGGGGAAATAAATATCAATCCCTGAAAATACTGTTTAGACCTTTCATTTTTTTTTTTCTTTGCCGTATGGTTTTGGAGCCTTTCATTTTTACTTCTATTACATGTTCCCCATGAATGTGATGTCCAGACATTACCCTCAAGAAATGGGGGGGAAAAAAAAATCCAAGTGCAAAGATTCCCAGAGAAAACTATCTAAGAGTAAGTAAGAGGCAGTGACTAACTAAGAGATATTTCAAATAGGAATGGGAAACACTAGCAGCTGAATACTATTACTAAAATTCAGTTGTAGCTACTTTTGCCCCACATATACCACTTGACCATTCATGCACGTGGCTGCAGTCAAAAGGTATGTGAACACACACAGCTCAAAGGGGAAGAGCACTTCACGAATTCAAACTGAATTTTTGGAAAAAAACTCCCACTCCCAGCCCCACTCCCAGTCCATGCACACCAAGAGCAGACCCTTCTGCCAGGAAACCTCACACCAGCCTCAGGTTTGGCCCCGACAAGGCTTCTTCCTTTAAACAAGAGGCTCAGCAGAACCAGAGCTGATGTAGAGACAAGGATGCTTTGCAGACTGGTTCTTCTTTCTTCAAATTGCATGATTAATACGAACATGAATGCAAAACTTCACAATCTAAATTAAAATTCAAGACGAAGAGGGAAAATGTGACACCTTGCATTTTAAAGCATAATGTTATGCACAGACTGGACTACTTTTACCAACCAAGCAAGACATGACATGAAGTTTAATAAATATTCAATAAAAAAGGAAGAAATATGAATTTGATGAAGTTTGCGGGCAATTAGAGCAATTTATTTCACTATTAACATGACAGACTAAATGGAAATCAGCTCTGGGTGAAAATGCAGTTTTACTGCCCAGCATTCAGATTGCTGTGTAATTAAATAATGAAACGGGTGAGGGGCATCCATGACCGACTTCTCCAGCAAGGCAACCATCCATCAGAGCCCTGCCTCCTGCCAGCCCTGAGCAGAGACAGCATGTGAGGGGATGTGTGTGCGCCTGCCTGGGTCTAACCCTGCGGGGCGGATTTCTTTCCACTGTGCAAAAAGCATTTCCCACATGGCCAGCTCAGCCCTGCTCCTGCTGCACTAAAATGCCAGCTGCAGTTATGGGCTACCACGTTTGGTTCACTGTTTGTTTTCTTCATTAAGAAAAAATATTAATCATGCATTAAGAAAGTCAACATTTTATCCAAGTTCAGGCTGAAACCAAAAAGCCATGACATTCCTTTTCCCCATGGACACTCATTAAGAAACCAGGATTCTCTTGTATTGGATCCTCTAGAAACAAACAAACAAAAAAGAGTCTGTGCTTAATTCACCACATGCAGCTCTTCAACCTGCCAGGAGATTTGAAGAGGAGGGGTGTAGATACTTCAGAATATGAAGATTGCTCTAAATTTGAGCATATGTACTCCAGGATTTCAAGAAAAAAAACCCTATTTCTGTATGTTAACCAATGCCTAAATATTTCCTTACCCCTTTGACAGCAGGTGCTACTCTCAACAGATCCAGCAAGTTCATCTCAGTTGTCAAATTGCTGTTCCTGACAGACTCTCCAGCAGTCAGTTGTGTTTGACAGATTGTAGATCTGTTGATAAAATGCTTCCTTTCTAAAACAGCCACTTTGTCTAGCAGCACATACAGCGATAAGAGGTGCAAAACATCTGCTCTAAATTATTCCTCCTTTTGACTAACTTCCCCCAAAAGCTGCCTTTTTGCAAGAGAATTTAAAAAAAAATCAAAACAAAATAAAATGTAAGACATCAAATATGCCTGTTTGCAAGCTTACATCTTCTATAAGATCTAAAGCAGGCAAGTTTGGAATGCCTGACTTATAACAAGCTTAAAAGAATCTCCTTTCAGGACACTGCAAAGAAAATCTTCTTCCAGTGGCTCCAGCTGGCCACAAAAAATTGCTGATACTTTTCAAAATTTATTACTAAATTACTCTGGACTTGCAGCATATAACAGCTTGGCTAGTGCTACAACTTCAGAGCTGGTCCATCCACTAATAGCCATCACCATGGGAACAAGGAAACAGGCACCAGCAAAAGGGAAAACATTTTCTTGGTCCTTGAAAACCCAGAGGTTTGCCTACCACCCCTCAGCTGCATTTCATCCATCAACTTACTGCTGAACCAACTGGGACTTGGCCATACAAAAATCAATGAAATTCCATCTAAAATTAAGAACATTTTTATGGATCAGAATTTCAGTTTGAATAAAGATACCCATCTTTGTTCCAATTTTAGGATACAAGCTTTGCAGATCAATTTCAGGCTCAGTTTCAAAAGGAAGAAAGAGGGCCCTGAAAGCTTTGATCTGCTAGAGTTTGAGACAAGTATTCCATAGTGTCAATATTCCCATTTATCTCACCATTTGACTGCAGATTTTCCAGAAAGAAATCAAGAAAAGGAAGGAAAAAAGAAAGCTATCCCAATGAAATCTAGTCCAGTAAGTTTAATTAAAGCTATGCATATAGCAAATTCACTTATATAACAAGTACTCCAGCCTAGTCAGGGCAGCAACAACTCTGCTTTCGAGCAGGCACAGTACAGCACCATGGACTGACGAGCTGACGTGGATGATTTAATGCATGTATTGGTATATCCATTGGCAAAGAACATGCACATAAACCAAAAGGCACATCTGAACTCTGAGCCAGCACACTAGTTTGTATGGACATGTCAGGCAACATCCTGCCCCTACTCAAATCAATGCAAAGCTTGTCACAGTCTTGAGCATGGCCAGAATCAGTGTCTTGAGCCTGGCATAGTCTGCAGAGACCAGCATGGTACAAAACCCTCCATCATCTCCTGAAACTGGACAGGCTTCTTACAAGGACCTTAACTAAACTCACTAAAGGAGTAAGGAAAGGATTCGATGCACAAACTGACTTGTGAAGGATCCGTGATATTGCTTATTAAAGTTGTGGTCTAGTTTTAAAAGCATGTGTGGCACTGCTGTGCTGAATTAAGTGCAAGAACATGAGAGGGCCAGCCTCTGCATCTAGGGGAATACCTTGATCCTGACTTGCAGCTCCACTGCCTACCAGCTGGTAGGTACATGGCTCCCCTGTCAGGGCATCAGAAGGCTGCCTCAGTAATGAGAAGCCTGTAGCTATTAATGTTTCATAGGGAATATGTGTTGCCGCAGCATCGTGAGGAGTTATTGATAAGAAGAAATCAAAAAGAAGGCACAGCATCTTTAATCATGAAGATTTCCCCCCCACACTCCCAGGCTGAAAAAGGAGAGTTGCTCATTAAGACAAATGCCACGAGGCACAGGCACAACCGCAGGCAGGTTCTCCCACCATGCCCACAAATTCCACAGGCACGGCAGTGATGGACACAAACTCCACAGGCATGGCATTAAGGACAACACACACAGCCCAGCACAATGCCATGAGCCATCACTAATGGGAGGGTAACAAAATGCTCTGCCTGCAAGAGAACAACAGGCACCTGCTCTCCAGAGTCTGAACAAATCCTTCCTCTGCTTACCAAATTTTTAGAAAATTGCAAGGGAGCAACACAGCAAATCTACCCACACTGCACCTTCTCATACCAACTGTGTATGAGCATAACTCATAAGAAATCTCAGCAGTCACCACCCACTGCTATTAGCAGAATAGCAGTGTTGTTAGCATCAATAACAACATCATTTTAATGCTTTTTCAATTTGCATTTCTCTCTGTGCCAGTGTGTTAAGAAGCGTTTATCACATGGTTTTGCTGGGACATCATGTTTACAGTAGCATCTGTTGAGCTGCTAACATGTGAGACCTGCCACATTTGAATTCTTCTCTGACAACCCTCACACTAAAGAGCTGGTGGTGCTTCACTGGAGCCTCCACGAAGTTTCAGGGACACTGTGGCTTCTGCTCTGCATGCACCCCACGTTTCCTGGAGCCAAAGGAAGAACTCTGTGGAGACACAGTTTCTTTTTTCCAAATTTTTTTTTTTTTTTTTTTTTTTTTTTCTGATTTTCTCCACATATGGTTTCTGAAATGGATTCACAAGTTTCCTTCCCCAATGGATAAACAGATGTGGTTTTGTTACTGAGCTCCAGCTTTGCCTGTTCCAAACCCAGTCCCTCAGAGCTCCCCAGCCCAGGGGCCACCCACAGCCACTGTGTTCTTCTCAAGGCAGAAGTGCCTCAAAAGTGCCAAAACCTCCGTGGTCCTTTGTGGGACAGCGACATGTGGCTACAGTGATGTTCCCCTTTAGGAGAAGGGGGCTCCAAGGTGGCATTTCATGCGGGCCAGGGCCCTGCTGATCCCTTCAGAGCAGCCCATCCCTGAGGTGAGGGTGCAGCCAGCTGGAGCATGGCCACCATTTCCTCTGAGGTCCCACTGCCCTGAGTGGCTTTTTCACAGGGAAAACAGAAGAAGGAGGACAAGGAACACACTGGAAGGAGATACAGACAACTCTACCAATGCTCCCAAAGGTGGTGGAGGGTGCTGGTTGTATCCGGACATTTTGGTGGTTGTTGCTGAGGCAGCGGTGAGCACCCGCAGGGGCTGCCCAGGAATCCACCACGAAACATAAACTTCACCTGCAAGTCTGGCAGCGCCAGAGGACTCAAACCTCTCTCTCAGAATTTTGAGCTGAAAACACTTCCTGAGGAGACCTGGGCACTGCCCTTGAGGCAGCTTCCCGGTGACGGGACCATCTTGCTGCCCCTCACAGCAGCTGAGTCACTGCCACCACCCCTAGAAGGACCAGGAGCACCTTTGCATCAAAATGGCCCAGGTCAGGGTCCTGGGAGCTGGAGCTCACCAAGTCCCATTGCCAACCCTGCTCCGGTGGCAGAGCTAATTATGAAGAATAAACCCCCTGCTCATATGGATAAGAAAGACCTTATTGAAAAAGAACTAGCATGTCTTCTACAAAGGGAAATCCTGCCTTGATAACCTGGAGTCATACAAGGTAGTCAGTTGGTGTGTGAATAAAAGGGATTTTCAGAATAATTGGATTTTCAAAAAGCTTTTGACAAAGCCCATGCAAAATACTATTAAAGAAACTAAGCTGTCATGGGCCTGAAGAAAAGTCTCTTTTATGGGCTAAAAACTGGTTAGGAAGCAAAAGGTTTGGGGATCAAGAAAAGCCAGCACCAGGGTCCCCCAAGGCTACATATTTGTGAGGATTTCATTCAGTACCTTCATCACAGGCCTGGGGAAGGGAGAAACACTGAAATCTCAGAGCCTGCAGGTGAAACTAAACCAACAGGGGTACTCAAATGCCATAGCAATGGTGAAGAACATCAGCAGAAAGTCAAAAAGCCAAGTGAGCAAACAAGAAGGAGGCAGCTGAGCCTCACTAGATAAGCTTAGAGGTAATACATGGAGGGGTAATAACCTAAACTCTGCCTATGTAATGCTGAACTCATGCGAGTCACAGCTTCAGATCTTGGAGTCACCACTGACAGCTATCTGAAATCACTGGCTCATTGTGCAGTGGCCTCCAAAAAGAGAATCAACAAAATGGTGTGAATCATCTGGAGGGGCACTGTGAGAAGGACAGGTGTTGCTTTGCCGCTTCACAAGTCCCTGGCATGTCCCCATCCTGTGGGCAGTGCCAGTCTTGGGAAGGCTGCAGTTCTTAAAGCAAAGCCAAGGAACACCATAGGGGATGTACCTGCCACCTTGCCCAAGGGTCCAGACTACCCAGTTTTTGGGGGCAGAAAGCTGAAGAGTTTGCAGTTCTAAGGTTTGCAAAAACATAGATGCAGTGGATAAGCTTAAAGAAGTGCAGTTTGCCAAGTGCTGCAGAACAAGAAGTAGGGGGAACTAGTAAAATTAGGAGGAGATTGATTTAGAAGATATTAAAAAAAAAAATTGCACAGGAGGTGGTGAGCACCTGAGACTTGCTGCTGGGATAGGGCTGGGGAGACAGGCAGTGCCAGGGGACTCAAAAGGTGCTGGCCAATTCATGGACAATAGGCAGGCAGGGACCTCACATCCCCAAAACTGTGAGTAGAGGGAGATGCTGTAGGAGAGTCCAGGCTGCCTCCTCTCCCTAAGCACCAGTCCCTTTTGCCATGCAGAAGAGGCAAGAAGGAAAAGAGGAAGAAAACTATTCTCACTCAGCAGGTGCAGTGACATTAACACAACATGCTACATGAAGAATCTTGTAAGGTCCTTCAAAAAGCTAAATTAAAAAAAGATACAAATTTTTTAAAGTTACAGATTTTTATATTTCTATTTGAAAGACTTCCATGCTACGCAAGTCTTTCTAAAGCCCTGGAACATTTTCCAGTGTCAATGTGTGGACAGTACACTAGTGTGCTTTAAAAGACTTTTGGGTAACCAGGTGGCAGGGGGTGAAAGAAAAACAATAGGATAAGACAGAAGAACAATGTCCAAATCATTAGATTGTTCCAAATGCTCAGCTGAAAGCTCCAGCCAGGTCTTCAGTGCCTTGAGTGCTTTCCCCATCCTTGGAGTGTCAGTATAAATTATCATCAACATTAATTCTTTTGTTTCTTCCCTTTGCTAACAGATGTAGTAATCGCACATTTGGACACTGGCAATATTTCTAATTGTGTAATGGGGGCAGAGATAAAATTAATTAATGATCCAAGTTAGATAGAAAATCTGAGTTAATTTCTTACAGGTTTTTGAGGGGTTACTTACAGCTGGAGGTGTTCTTGCAGACTTCCAGCTCTGTCACAGAACCCAGTCATGCATGCCAATGAGAAAATGGGCATTTTTGGGAAGAGAATAGGCTGGATATTGAGGCACCCACTGTCACAAAAACTACTTTCTTTGTGGCAACAGGCCTCAGAGAGTAGCTGGAGTCAATACAAAGCAGTACTGCCAGAAATGAAATTTCCCTGCTGGGAGCACAGCAGAGTGATTCCATTTGAGTGTTTCTTCCCTCCCACCACCACTACACCCTGTTTTTCCTTGTCTGTTCACCTATCTGAATATTCCTGCATATCAAAAGACAGCTGCCTTCCAACAGCAAGAACTACCAAAAAAATCACACGTGCACGAAACCACAGAGTATTTCAAGGACAATCAAAACAAGCAAGGCCACCCCAGTCTGCAGGCAACTAAGATGAGCTCCGGGTCTGACGTGGATCTGATGCCCCAGACCTGTGTGGGATGAGCACAGAGCACAGATTATTCCCTTTGCCAGCAGGGAGACAGTCACACAGCACCTTGCTACCCTATCCAAGCACACTGCTGGCTTTTTCAGGTATTGTGAACTGCCACAAAACACTGGCACAATGGCAAGGGAAGCAGAGGAAATTGGAATAAAGCTTGTTCACAGTCAGGAATGGGATCACAACCCCTGTTCTACTCTGCAAGTTTTAAAACTTGTTAAAGTAATCTGTCATAAATTATGTGTATGTAAGGTTAAATGTCCAGCCAAATGAGACTATTCAGCTAATAATGCAGTCTTAGATGGAGCTGTTAAGGACCATAATTCTCGATGAGATGATTATGTTTCACAGCTTTTGAGATTAATAACAAGATTTACATTTGCAGTATCTAGTTATTTTGGGTGGCTTCAGTTTGGGTATGAAACCTACTGACAGAAACACACTTTTCTGAACAAGGCTGTGTCCTACCTCTGAACTCCCATTGTCTAGTGTCTAAATTCACTACCAATTTCTTTTTCAAACGCCTCCTGCTATATTTTTGCACATCTTTGCAAAAACAACTACCCTAGCCCTCTAGAAGAGAAAGATACACATACATAAAATACTGCAGTGCAAAATATGACCCTACATCTGTGATAAAGCTGATCTGGTGTAACAAGGAAGAACTTAGTATGATCCACTCTCACTGAAGCTGTAACTGTTCATAAGTCAAGAACATTTAAACATATATTGGGGCAACATAAGACCAATCCAAATGCCATTTTTCCATGTGACCAAGAGAAGAAAGGATTATCCATAGTACCTGGTGCAAGTACAGCCCAGTCTGGGAAGGTACAACCATACAGGTAAGAGACCAACCCCAAGGCCTTCTCCAACCCGCAGCCTGCACAAGAGCAGGCAGCCTCTGGCCGAGGTGATCTCAGCTCTGCGTCCTGAAGTCAAATCCAGCTCAGGTCTATACTTAGCCCCAGCCCTGGGAAATAGCATTTAACCCAGCTAACGTAGTGTCGTTTGTGTACATTGGTCAGCAACAAACTGGATCAACTCTCAAATAGCACAAACCAGCTGGGCTCAGCTTCCACAAGAGATGCAAAGTCCCCTGAGGTCTCTATGTATATTTCAGCATCAAACTTCTCTAGCTCAGTCTTGAATTCCTATTTTTACTGTCATGACCATTTTTTCAATAAGCAAAATCTGTTGACAAACACTGCGCTCACAGCCTTGCTCAGCAAACAACTGCATTTAAAATTCACCACGCCTCACCTTTGAGGAAAACATGACTCAGACACCAACACCACTTCTGTGGATGGAAAATAGCTGGCTGGCCTGCTGTGAAAAACATCCACGATCCTCAAAGTTACCCTTTCACTGGATTCAACTGTGTATTTGCAGCAAGCAAATACTTATTCCAACTCCCACTTCACTTTCTTTCTCCCATCATTAGATTTCTCCTTCCAGTGTACACAAGCTGCTGGTAACTCTCACTTGTGCCGAGACAAGCTTTCCAGCAGATTTACCTTGGAGTCCCCAGTGACTGTGAGCAGGTTCCCCATCACTCTTGCTCAAAACTGCATCTACACTGCCCCTGGCATTTGGATAAAAGTGGTTTGTCAATAAAATGCTGAAAGAAATTCCCTGTTTGGAGTATGTAGTGTCAGCTGATGGACAGGAACTGAGCAACAAGTTTATCTTGACAAAAATAGGGTAATTTTTAGGTGTCAGGAACTACTTCAGACCCAGCTGGTTTATTTTTAAAAATACCCTTAAAAAATTAATTTTTCATTCAGCATTCCATCTTGGCCACTCTCTAATGAAGAGTAGGATATTTTTCATTTTGGTTTGAAAGTGGCTGTTGATGTTTAACAGGTTGTATAGCTCCAGGCATTGTTATTTTTCAAGCTACCAGCAGCTTGAATATGCCTTCTTTAACTAGCTCTAATCTTATATACTGATACAAAAGCGCTGTGTCTTTGCATTAACTTCAAGTTACAACTGCTGAGGATCTGCAGAGTCAAGGAGTGTTAAAAATTAAGGTTACCATGTCATCTGGTCTAATTAGGGACAGCTTGTTGTCTATTTATAATTAGGTCCCTGACAAGACACATTTGGTTGGTTGATTTTTTCTTTTTAATCATCCCTTCATTTATCCTACATATATCTACATATAGATAGATAAGGTTGTTGCCCATCCACACACATATGTAGAGGTCATACTTATATTGTCAGTATTTGACACATCATAGCCAGGAGTCTTGGCAGTGCAGGATCTCACTGATCCTTAGGTACTTGCCACTGAGAAGGTGGATCTGTAATGAGCACTCAGTTGTCTTAGGTAAGGCAGACAAATGCTGGCAGAAATGACATATTATACCTCTTCAAGCTGGAAAAGATGAAAACACAACTACAAATTGAGCAAGACATGACTGAAAGCACCAGACCTCAAAGGAACAGCTGTAAAACACAAGGCTGGAAGTGGAAAAACTTCTAATGCAAACAAAAAGAACAAATCTGAAACTAACCTGATTTTAAACCCCCTTGAGTTGCCTCAGAAAATCGAACAGGGTTATGTTTGCACACTTCACTCCAGGCAGCATTGTGAGGACAAGAGCAGCCGCCAGGATTTACCTCCTTAAATCCTGCAAGATTCATCCCACTAAAGCCCATTTAGCCAAAGCAAAACAAGCGAATTTTTAAGAGTAATGAGTACTCTTTCAACCCCCACCCGATCCTGTCCTTCAGGTTTACTGCTGCATTTCTTTCCATCATACTTAGAGTGCCTACTGGTAGGAAATGGAAAGCAAACAGTCAGCTAAATCAACAGCTACCTGTCGTTAGGGAGCTCGATGACACTCCCTGTCATACAAGGAGTGAGAGAAGACACATCTCCGTGGCCGTTCTTCACCCCAGCAGATGCCAAAGTCGGCAGATGGCTGGAAGGACGGCATCTCAATTCGCTTTTGATCACGGATCCGAGCTGGGAGGAACAGCTATGCCCTGGCACTCCTGCCATCAGATGTGGGAGCTTTGAACACTTGGTGGTTTGACAGCACTCATCTCCCTCTCTCTCCTCCAAAGCATGTGAAAAGATGGATTAAGACAGACCTGGTGCCAAGCTTTATAATGCAATTCTAATGACATACGCTGAAAATCAATGCTTCTCCAATGCTCTGCCATTTCCCTGGACTTGCCAGCAGAGTGGAAAGCAGATACTCAATACTTGACACAGATTACTTCTGAATGCCAAAATATATTAACAAGTATATTCTGTTGGTGTAAGGTACATACACAATTTCTGGTGTTTGCTATAAAAACCACCACCATTGCGTTAAAAAAAGAGAAAACAGAAAGGGAAAAAAATCCAGCAAAAAACAAAACACCCAGCTGAACTCCAGAGTCCATTGGTAAGTTCAAGTGTTCTATAAAGAGGCCTGACACAGCCATAGATGTCATCAAGGAACTCTTGGCTGGCCTGATTGAACTTGTTAGTACATGTATTTCAGCACATGTAATTTGTTCTTCCCCCCCCACCAGCCATGCCCTTTCCTACATGACATGCTTTGTCTCGCTTCTAAGAACAAGACAGAAGGGTTTTTCTTTGAGAGAATGCTGCTGCCAGCCCTAAGGACAGCTCATCTACTCTCTGGGGACCAATACATCAGCGATGGGATGAAAGGAATGTAAATTTTCTGTAACCTGTCATCCCCTCTGATTCCCCAAATCCAGAATGTGCAAACCTTTTCATTTCTCCATTAATTTGGGGATAGAGCCACAGGAGTCCATCACATAAAAGCAAAGGCAGTTTCTCCAAACAGGATGCCAACTCCCATTCCAGCATGAGGGCTGCATTTGGGGAACTGCTGCACACTCACTGGGTTTTGAGACCACTACTGAGTCAAAAACACAAACAGGTGCACAAAAATTCCCACAGAACAGAATTAAGCCATCCAAGAGGTTAATTCATAGTAGTGGGCAAGGAGGGAAGCTGCAGGTGCTGCTGCAGGGAAAACTGAAAGTCCTCCCAAAAAACTATTTTGTAAAGATTGGTAGCAATGGATCATATACACCAATAGTAAGGAGATGTGGAACATACCAAGGAAAACATCAGCATTGCTGACAGCAGGAACTAGGGAAAACCCACTGGCAAAAAGAGCAGCTTGGCTTCTGCAGCTTACCCTCTGCTTAACACAAAATGCCACCTTCAATAATAGTTAAACATTTATGATTCCCCATCTATACACATACCTGGGCAGGCACAAGGTAGCTTCTTCAACTATCCAATAATCTGAGGCAGGAAAAATAAAATAAATATACCAGGGATGGGTTGTTTTCTGTATATATAATAAACGTGCTTTTGCCAAGGATATTTATGTGTGGCAGAAGGGAGGCAATGCAGAAACTGAGGGGGACTTCACTGATAGAAGCAGAAGAAAAGTGCCTCAATATTCAGCTTCTTGTCATTACATCCCATTAAGACAACCTAGCAAGTGGAAATGTAACAGCAAAGTTGTGGCTTGGTATATACATTGTATTTTCCTTGGTTTTATATATTTATATACAGCAAAGATTATAAGGAAGATCTCTCTTTGGCATTTCTCAACATTTTCACTAGGAAAATAAGACTCTTTTTTGAAATAGTTTTAGCTGATCCGTTTTAGTGGCAGAGGAAAGGACAGGTTCTGAACAGGGCTTTGCATTTCCAGTTTTCCTTTGAAAATCTGACATCTGAAACATCACGCATCTAATTGCCAGGAAGTAAAAGTTCTGTATGAAATGGTGCAGCTGTAGGATTACTGTGTAAAAACTCTACAGCAACTACTTGTAAATAACAAAAACCTAACACCACTGTGCTCCATAACTGTTGACATACACTGAATATTTATGGAGGCATTCATCTATTGTGAATCATAGATTCCATAGCACACAGTGCTATCCTTTACAGAAAGTGGTGGGTGCAGCAGGTCTGAAAAGCAAAGATCTTTCATTCATAACTAGCTCTGCATCCTAGAATACTTCAGCCCCACTGTGGGACACATTTCTGATGTTCTTCCGCTTACGCTGATTCAAGTCATTAGCCTAGTCTTGCATCCTTGGGCCTCATGAAGTCCATCAAACTACCAAACACATATGGAAGGAAAACAGACTCAAAATGTATTTGGGATCTCAAGACGTAGAGATTCACACAATCCAGTCAACTTCAACAGGAGTTGGCCACACAGATCCTCTGAAAATGCCAGACTATGCCACTTGACCTTGTTATGGGAGAAAACTGAAGACCTATCTAGAAATATAAGACAAGTATGAACACCTCCATATGAGGGATCCTGCTATCACGTCATTATTATTTAAGCTTCTTCACATCTTCTCTTATTTAAGCATTCAATTCACAAAATACCCCGGTAGGTGAAACAACAAACAATAACCATCATCATCATCATCATCATAAATATGGAGCATAACTCCATGAAGCCTGAAACACAGTAGGCCCAGCATTCACCAACTTCCAGCCCAAAGCTCAACAGCACTAATTAAGAGTGTTTGAAGACCATTCTCTAGGCACATCTGTCAGGATTATGGCATCTGCTACTTGGTCTGAACACACACAGATACTCCCCATGGGCAAACCCCCTAGGAGAAAAAAGGGTATTTGACAACACCCTAAACTGCAGAACTAGAGCTACATTCCCTAGTAAAACTATGAACCAGACAAGGTGATCACTGACAAGCTGGATCAAGGTTTATACTCACTGTTACCAAATCCCAACCACACTGACATGGAGGGCTCAGGCTCCTGATCCTGGGGGTAGTCATCCCTCTGTACCTCTGTTTTCTGCTCTCCTTTGTTGCCTTGCTGAGTTATGAGCTCTTTGTAAAGGCCTCTAGTCCCTTATTAATTGTTTGCCCTGCATCCAGTAGAACTCAACCTTATCTCCATTTAGAGACTGGAGTATAACTTTTATCCCAGTGTGCAAATGTGTACTCTATGTACCTAAATCCTGCAGGCAGAAGAAGTAATTTCTTCTCTCAGACCCCTTCTATTACCCAAAATTCATCCTGAAAAGAAAGCCGGAATGGTAAATACTTCAAAAACCGATCTTTAAACACTTACAAAAATTATAATGAAGGTATCTTGGAATGTTAGAATTAAACCCAGTTGCCCATGCAAGCACACACATGCAGACCTTAGAACTTGTATCATATTCATGGCATGCAGCATAACCACCAGGGGAAGCTTTATTAGATGAAAATAAACCTGTTGTAAGAGATTTCCTTGCAATTATTCTACTGCCATTGTCCCAGCCAGGCACTGATGCAGCTTTTCAAATTAATATGCTTAGCTTTCCGAGCAGGAGATCAGAATAGCGGAATTCTATGGGGAACTCAATTACCAAAGAAAATGATTGCTTGAGCATTCAAGAAATTGGAACTACATCTAATTGTGAATAGTAGATTATTACCCGGATTATGGACGGCAGTTTGAAATCAATTCAGACACAGAGCTACATATGCCTCAAGGATGGTATCTGCAAGATTTGTAGGGCTCCTCTCCAGCTCGGAGGGGCTCTCAAACAGAAAACTAAACTACCAGTGTGGGTTTGCCGGTTTCCAGGCAGGAATGCAAAAAGCCAATATCCCTGCTGAGAAGTTAAAATGCAGAGAACAACAACAAAAAAATCACCAAGGGAGCTTCCTTGGAATTTGTTCCTTTCCTATTCTGTATTCCTTTGGTGTGGATGAACACCAGCATGTCCCTGCCTGGTTGGCTATTCTGCTGCTTGAAGATTGCTGGTGTGTTCAGGTGGTGGCTGTACATCAAGAGTGGAAGGTGAAGGCACCCTCCTGCCTTTGAGCTCTGCTATTGCAGAGAGATGGGCTTAAGTGGTGGAACAGGAGGGCAAGAAAAACAGGGCTTAGGCCCAAGAAGGCCTTTCTTCAGAAAGCAAAACAGGACATTTTTTAAGAGAAACAGATCTGATGATTTTGCTCAATTTCTTTCTGACTATAACCAAGCACTACAGGAGAAAAAAGATTACAGCATTGAGGAAACATTTGAGAATTACAACAAACATGAAAGGATACAGGATCTATAGGATGCACACTGAGTAAATATCTGACAGAAATAATACACGAAGTACACCTTGAAAAGTAGCATCAAAATGGTACAAAGACTAAAGAAGTTGTTGGGAATGGTGCTGGAGTTGAGCCAGTGGGAATAAGGCTGTAACAGCAGAGAGGCAGCATGGACAATTGGAGACCTACAGGCACTTATGTGCAGATTTCACACAAGAAAAATACATCTGTGGCACCAAAAAAAAAAAAAAAGTAAAAAACAACCCAGGAAATTAGAAACTGATTGGAGGAGTAAATTTGCTGCACAGGAGAACACAGCGAGAAAGCAAAGGAAAAAATTGCAAGGAAAAAGTAAAGAAGCAGGGGTTGCTTGGGAGTTTTTGTTTGTTTTGCGGGTGTTGTTTGTTTGGGGGATTTTTTGGTTTTGTTCTGGTTTGGGGGTTTTGTTGCCACTGTTTTCTTGCTCTGGGGTTTTGGTTTTGGTCGGTTGGTTGGGTTTTGTTGATCTTTTTGTGAAAATACCATGAGGCAGCTGGGCAGTTTTGCAAGCAGTGTCTCTCCAGAGGTGGAGAAAGACCTGCGTTAAGTGCCTGGTGAGGGAGCCACAGCAACCTCCTTCACACAGATGGTTTCAAGCAGAAAGAAGCTGAGTAACAGGTGTGCAGAGTAAACACTGAGCCCACTTTCTGTGGGTAGACTCAGGCATTGAACTTATTTAGATTCAGAAAAGAAAGTTTAAGAGGGCATTTAGTTGTTTCCCACATATACATTACCAAGGAAATAGAATTAATTTCCACAAAACAAAAAAACAAAAACCCCCAAACTGAACTTGTTCAATACACTGCTGGCACCAGTGCAAGAGCAATGTAGGCAATGTAGGCAACTCAGATTGGCAGTGAGAGTTTCTTAACCTCCCACAACTGTCCTCCCCGAGCAAGAGGAAAAATAAAAGGGGCAACCTAGCACTCTAAGGCAAGGCATAATAAATTTTACAAAAGGGATTACACAATACAACAGTTTGCAAGAACTGAGGAGAAAACTGGACAGCCTTCTGCTCCGCATCAGGTGACAGCTCAGATTTTTCGAAATATAAACACTTCTACCACCACCACCGCAGCGTTGTTCAAAGAAAAGGCAACGCTGCCTCATAATGTGGAAACCCTCAATTCACTGCTCATGCTCATTCTCCTTAAACATGCCTTCAGGAAAACCTTTCCTGTATCACACTTCCCCATCCACAGTTGTGAGTTCATTCACAGCTGGTCAAGATGCAAACGCAGTTCAGTACAGGGTCACTGACCCCTGTAGCTGGCAGGTAGTTAAATACCACACAGCTGCTCACTCACTGCCCCACAGTGGGGTGGCACAGAGAACTGGGGGAAAAAGGTAAAATTCGTAGGCTGAGATAAAGACAGTTTAATAGGACAGGGAAAACAATAATAATAATAACAATAAAGATAAAATAATAAGAATATACAAAACAAGTGTCACACAATGCAGTTGTCCACCACCTGTTGCCCAATGCCCAGCCATTTCCCAAGCAGCGGCCTTGGCCAGCTTTCCTCCTGGTTTATGCACTGAGCATGGCACCAGATGGTGTGCGATATGCCTCGGGTCTGCTCTCCCGCCTCCTTCCAGCTCCTTGTTCCCCCCCGTCTACTCACTGGCAGGGCAGCATGAGAAGTTCATGCAGGAACTGCTCAGCAACAACTAAAGCATCAGTTTTAGGATGAGTTACTCTCACCCTAAATCCAAAACACAGCACTCTACCAGCAACTAAGACGATGAACCCCATCCCAGCTCAAACCAGGACACTCACCCCTTCCAGAGACACTTTCCAGACTTGCCTTAGTAGTACCAAGACAACTTGTCAGTAACTCACTCCACCAGCCCTTAAAACCCTTCAGAGAGAGCTCCATTCTTTTTACACACGTATAAAATGTGAGTTGTGACCAAGCACATTTTGTATGCACTCTGACTCCAGGTACTTTGGCCAAACCATTTCAGCTATATGGCTTTCTGACACAGAACTGGTGTTACTCACATGTTTTGAAGGTTACTGCATTGCCTGCCATTTCTCACTGCAGAGAGAAATTACTTGAGCCTTGAGACTTGAACCTGAGTGCCTTCTCTCCAGAAGGAGAGAGAAATCTGCTCATGAAGTTATTCCATAGCAAATGTGTAGTTTGAGGCGAGTTGGTTTCATTTGCTGGGGTTCGTTTTCTATTTAATTGCTGATAGATAGCAAAGCTGGAGACCAGAAACAGGATTCCTCAAGTTCTGCTTTTATTTTTACCGCTGCCCCCAGTTTCATCAGCCATGAAAGGAGGAAGAGAGGCTTTCACTGGATGCATAACCAGCTGTGTGACTTTGGAGCAATCCCACCAGAGCGCCTCACATCTTAAATACAACATGGCCCTTTCTACTCTACATTTAATATTTTAAAAGTTATAAATGTGCCATTGTCTGGCTGGAGCTTAAGGGGAACACAAAGGAACTCATCGGCAATAAAGTGCCAGCTGCTTCCCTGTGGCTAAGTTTATCACAGCTTAACAGCAAACACTTTTTATATAATTTATGGCCTCTATATGTTAAACTTCTTCAGGAAGATAGCCTCTGAAGTAGACACCTCTAGTCCTCGTGCACAGAAACATAACAAGGAAATGCTGTTCACCAAATAACAACAATATATATGTATTTATACATGTATGTTTATGTAGACGTGTATGTGTAAATCAATATATGTACAAAGCATGTATACATGTGTGTATAAATATAAACATATAAATTATAAAATATAGAAAACAAATATACATATAATAAATATACACAATAATATTTAATATAAATATATTCTTAATAAAAATAATAAATATAAATTTTTAAATCTAAAATGTTAACTTAAATTTTCACAGATGGCAGCCAAAAGCAAAAGTTTGTGGTCTTTCACATAGTGAGGGCTCCTCACTGGCACCACTAAGACCCAAGACTAAGGAAAACCTCCTTTCCTTCGGAAGGCCACAGCCTCTCTGAGCTGAGAGAAAAGGCAGAGCACCTGGGACAAGTCTGGTACACCAGTACTGGGACAGAGGGCATTTGCTGTGGATGGAAGTCAAAGACATCACATCAGGACAGCTGACCATGGAAGAGAAACTTGTGGATCAAAAAGAGTGGGCCTTGAATCCAGGTCTCAGCTGAGCCGGCAGTTCAGCATCAGTTAATTCCCACACGGCTCAGCCAGCTTTGCAAACACACTCAAAGCTGAGCACAAGCCCAAGTGCATTCCCGAGTAAGAAACGCAGCCGGTCCATTATGGGGAGGTTAATAAGAGGTTTGAGGCAGATATAAATATGGGATGCCACAGTCAGACATCCCTTACGTTTCCAGAACCCATTGTCACTGTCTTTGCCAGCCATGTTACAAGGGCTTATGCAACAGCTTACACTGAGCT